>NW_004624823.1:6323980-6501708 GCF_000247695.1 Heterocephalus glaber | reverse complement strand
TCAACATTGTGCTAATCCTAAAACTGGATAAAGATAATAGAAGAAAAAAGTATGAACAAAGATAGAAAATCATTAAACAAATTTAAGATTTTTAAGTTTTTATTAAGCAAATAAATGGCTTCTATTTCAAAGAAATTCATGCCTATGTAAATATGAATTTGTACATTGTTTAAAAAGTATTTTAATTTAGTTTGAAAATTTTCCACTGATGATCATTTGGGATGTTCTAGTTTTTCAAAACTGTAAACAATGCTTAACATCCTTTCACATTATCTTCTTGTACTAATTGCATGATTTTTGGAGAGCAAATTCCTTAGAATAAAAATTTCTGGGTTAATGGACATATAATTTTAAATTAAACTGCCACTGCCAAACAGTGTCAAATTTTTCCTCCAAAAAATTTATCAAAAATATTTGATAAACCTATCAAATATACAAATATTATTATGTTTCCCCTCTCATTACTACCAATGTGACAGTAAGAATTATTGAAGTTAAGAATTTTTTCATGATTAAAGGCTACTTTTCTTCCTAAAATTTTTTATTTGCAGTTTTTGTCCATTTCCTTATTAGGCTGTCTTTTTTTTATCAATTTGTAAAATATCTTTGCATATCAATAATATTTATATATAACTGTGATATCACTGGCTAATATTTTCTTCCTTTGTCTTTTTTCCCCCCTTTATCACTTAAATTTTTTACAGTATAAGTTATCTATCTTCTACTGATTCTAGGTCTGTTTATTTCTAAGTGGTGCAGGGGATGGAATCCAGGGCCTCATACATTCTAGGTAAGCGCTGTAGCCCAGACCTGATTTCAGGTTTATGTATACTCCAAAAGGTCTTTTCCATCCCACTATTATGTTGGAATCCACTCCTTTTTTTTTTGGTACCAGAGATCGCACTCAGGACCTTGTGCTTAGGAGACAGGCGGCAGGACTACTGAGCTAAATCCCTGGCCCTTGCACTCCCTTTTTAATATTATCACTTTTTTACATTCAAATCTTTGAGGTGAAATTATCTTGATGAAAAGACAGAGAAAAAGATCCAGCTTCAGTATCTTCTTAAATAGTTAGCTAACTGTTTTATTTACAAAGAACACTTAATCAAAAGTTAGTCTTTTTTACCACTCATTTGAATACCACACTTAAATATTAAATGGCTTATATTATTCAAAGTATTTTTATATTCCTCATCTTACTCCAGTTCCTGCAAAGTATGTTCACCTTTGGGCAGCTATACAACTAAACATAAAGATTAAAATGACTTGCCCAAGATCAAAGAATGAGTTAGTGTTAAGCGCACAGCTACCTACTCTGATAATAGCAATGACTTGTTGAGTACCTATCATGTTCCAGTCAGGCTTTACATTCTTTAAAAAACTTTGAAGTAGGGGCCGGGGATTTAGCTCAGTGGTTCTGCTGCTTGCCTCGCAAACGCAAGGTCCAGAGCTCAATCCCCGGTACCAAAAAAAACACAAAAAACAAAAAACAAAAAACTTTGAAGTTAAGGTGGTATGACTTTCATTTTAGAGACCAGGAAATTGAAATTCAGCTGTTAAATGACTGGCCCAAAATGACACAGGAAATAACAAGCAGAGCTAGGATAAAACTCAAGTTTGTTCTGCGCTAAAACACAGTTTTCCATTATAGCATGTTGTTCAAGCTTGGCTTCCCAGTCTACTGTGCCATCCTGCTCTAATGCATTTAAAGACATGCTTTTTCTTACACCAATTCTTAACACAGTGATGCAATTAATATGATGGGTATCGCAGAGTAAGACAAAAACAGAAATATACATAGTTCCTAAAATATTGTGAAAATTTTAAGTAGCACTGTACTCAATTTCTTGATTCCAAAATTTAATTGTTTAGTAAACTGACAGTCCAGATTTGATGGCATAAACATATGAGTAGGTTCTTCATGGCAAACAACCACAAAAAGTTTTATTTTTTTTTTTTTGGTACCAGGGATTGAACTTGGGACCTTGCACTTGTGAGGCAGGTGCCAGAACCACTGAGCTAAATCCCCGGCCCAAAAGTTTTTATTTTATAAGGAGAATGATATGCCAAATATAGATGTCAACTAAATATAAAAAGTATGTCTGGCTAAGACTTTCAGTGCTATACAGAAGTGGCAAAAGTAGGCATCCTTATCTTGCTACTGATCTTCAAGGAAAAACTTTGCTTTCTCGCACATTATCTGTGTGGGCTTTTCACATGTGACCTTTATTACACTGAAGTGGTTTCCTGCTTCTCTGAATTTGTTGAAAGTTTTCATCATTAAGGGTGGTAAATTTTGTCAAACGTTTTTCCTGTATCAACTGATATATCATGCAGCTTTTGTCCTTCATTCTATTAATGACTGTATAAAACAGACTGACTCATACCTGAATCATCCTTGCATTCCAGGAATAGATCCTTCTTGGTTGTGGTGTGCAACTCTTACTGTGCTACTGAAATCAGGTCTAGTATTTTGCTGAGGATTTTTGCATTATTATTAAGATTATTGGTCTGTACTATAGTCATAGTCTTTTAAAACTGCTAATATCAGACCCTGGCATGATAAGTGCTCACCTGTATGAAGTCTGTTTTGATGGACTGCATCTAGAAACAACTTCATTTCTTCTGCATCCTTACTTGGTACTTTGTCAATAGACAAAAAACTATTATCTTGTAGAGTTAACATTAGGCGGCTCTGCTTTGCTCCACTGGGTCGAAGCACCACATTTTTAATGTTATGACTTAGCTGATAAAAATAAAAAGGAAAATTATCTCATCATCAAAAAGGTATAATAAAGTATAATTAATTTGTATAATCAATACTAAACTTCATACTAAGTTACAATTCTCATACTTCCTTATAGTAATTCAATCTATCTTCAACTAAAGGAGTTCCCATTTCTTGATACAATTAACTCAAAGACTTAATTTTCAGAAGAAACAAAGACATACTACTAAAATTCATTTTATAGAATAATACTAGCTCTCTTGATCTTATAGGCAGAGAACTCTATATTTTCAGATACAGTTCTAAAGTTAAAGGATAAAAAAGTGAGTCAACATTTTTCAGAGCCAGGATGATTATACTATATCCAGTATAGAAAATCAAATTAAATTACTGGGTTTTTTCCTTAAATTCTTAAGGTAATTGGCAAATTGTTTAGGCAGCTGCAATACAAAAGGAATATAAATTCAAATTATGAACCTCAAAAGAATTCCAAACTCTCAAAACATATGTCAAAAACAAAGCTTTTCCAATACTAAGAAAATACCTTTTGTTTTTAATTGTTTAAGAAGACTCACTTTACTTCCCTTCAATCACAAAAATATATATAAAGCACCCTAGAATTTTCTTAGCTTACTGGTATCAATCCCCAAAGCTGGTTTATCTTGGACTCTCCTAGCCTTCGAAAATGTGCTATAAATACTTTTATTTTCTCTTGAATGAAATTTTTCCCAAAGGTTAAATGAATTTTTTTTTTTTTGTCCCAGCGATTGAACTCGGGACCTTGCGCTTGCAAGGCAAGCGCTGGAACCACTGAGCTAAATCCCCAGCCCTAAATGAATTATCTTAAAAATTTCTTCATTACCTAAATAATTCCTACCAGATAGGTCGACCTATTCTCTAATATTCTCCCTCAGCAGGCATTTCCAAAGGTTTCTACAACTCTCTTTTGCTGAAGACATATCCTTTAAACAGCAATAAGAATAACATGTCTCATAATTTTAATTAGGGAAAATTGTCAATTTTTAGGTAAGAATGAAATACAATTATACTAATTTACATTCAAATTTGAAGGATATATTTATTTTTAGCTTCAAAGTAGGTCTTAAATCCATGCCCTTCAGTAGAAATTCTCTAGTAAAATACAAAAATAGGTAACATAAAGCCATTATTTCAGTCAATTTATGATTTTAAAAAATTAGCCAAATGTAAATAGGAAAGTTTATTCATTAACAAATAAGATGAGAACAAACCTGAACTTGGTCACTTCAACAACTTAAAATCCCATCTAGCCTCCCAATTCTAGTAACTACTCATGGAAATAAGGACTCCCGTCTTTCGGAAGTCCAGACCTCTCTTAGAACTCCAGGCCTGTTTACCTTCTAAAGGTCTGACACCTCAGACAACTCCTCTCTCTCAATCTTCACACCCTGATGGTTCCCTCCGCTCCCTCTCACCAAATGCACACAAATTCTCAGAAATGGAAATCTCCCGCAGCTCTTAGGTCTTCTTAACTTTCTCTTGCTTCTTCCAATATTTTCCTTTTGTTTAGGACTTTCATCCCTCATCTAACCTCCTACCACAACCTCCTGCATATCTTTCCTAATCTCTCATTATCATGCATAGCCTCCAAGGAATAGGAATTTGAGACCCTTGGCTCCTTAGAACTTCAGCACTCATGACCAGCAAAAGGCATCAAAGCTCTTCAGACTCTACTTCTGTCACTAACTCCCAACTACCCATTTACTTTATACTGTATTGTATTTTAGACACAGGATCTCACTATGTACTTTAGGCTGGCCCTGAACTCACCCTGTAGCTCAGGCTGGTCTCAAACTCACAGTGATCCTCCTGTCTCAGCCTCCTGAGTGCTGGGATTTATAGGTGTGTGCCACCATGTTCAGCACTACCCATTTATTTTAAAATAACTTTGTGGTTTCCTAAGAATTTATCCACACTCACATGTGTTTGTCTACATATAGAAATCACTTATGTTTTACCTTCACTATGGCAAACTTCTATTTATCCTCTAAGTCCTCAGGGTACAAACCACTCACTTTTTTGTGTTACCTCAGTATCTTTGAAATATTTTTTACAGCTGAAAATGCATTTGGTTACTATTTAACTTTGAGGGGAATGGTGTCTCATTAAGCTCCGTATTCTTAGGCCTTAGCACAGAATCCACAATTGTAACCTGTAGGCGGTTAACACATGAATGTTGAATGTAAACTGATCTA
The DNA here is from genome assembly GCF_000247695.1 of Heterocephalus glaber. The sequence goes on along the minus strand of NW_004624823.1, from coordinate 6,496,746 downwards.
GAACTGAGAAGAGGCTGGAATTGCAAATATAATTAATCATCACACTCCTAATGATCTATGTTTGCTTAAATATTTGAATACTCATTGCCAACCTGGGATGAAGACTAAATAAAAAGAAGAAAAGAATCTCTATTTGGAAAAAAGCCTTTGAGGTTTTGGTTTTGTGGGGGGTTTTTTGTTTTTGTTTTTGATTTTGAGATAGGATCTCACTAGGCAGTCCAGGCTGGCCTCAAACTCATGGTCCTCCTACCTCAGTCTCCTGAGTACTATAGTTGTACACCACTATGACTGGTTCCTTTTGTTGAGGTGGGCAATTTGCATTAGCGTGTAGTACATGACAAGCTACTACTGCTTTTATTACCCATTACTACCTGCAACTTATTTAAGAATATCTTTAACATATAATACCACAAGCAATTTATTTTCACAGTTCAATAGTAGAGACAAAAGGAAATTCTACTTCAGTACAGGTTCTAATACACTGTTCTTCAACAGAATATTTCCCTTTAGAACAAATACATTTTTGTATAATCTAGTCAATATACATTTTTTTTTTTTGGTACCAGGGATCGAACTTGGGACCTTGTGCTTGTGAGGCAGGGATCGAACTTGGGACCTTGTGCTTTCAAGGCAGCCACCAGAACCACTGAGCTAAATCCCTGGCTAATCAATATACTTTTGTATAATCTAATTAATCAATATAGAATAAAGTACAAAAAATGTAAGACATGTTATTCAATTAAGATGAGTTAACTCTTGGCTACATAAAAGAAGTTAATACGGAAGTGAAAAACAGTAACTTTTGCATACCAATAAAATGAGAATTCTTAGTTATAAGAAAATAGTTTTTTTTGTGTTGTTTTTTTTTGGCACCGGGATCGAACTCGGGTTCTTGCTTGTGCAGCACGCAGCGAAACCACTGAGCTAAATGCCCGGCCCTATAAGAAAATAGTTAAGATGACCTTGAACAATCATCCTTGAATGCTCCATACTATGTCATGTGGCAGGATTAATTAGGAAGTAGAAACTGGCTTTTAGAAGGCATTAATAAATCCTCTTAAAAACTAACACTAGCCAAGCTGTGTGTTTGAGGCCAGCCTGGGCTACATAGTGAGACCCTGTCTCAAAAAAACACAACAAAAACAAACACACAAAAAAACAAGGAAGAAACAAAAAAAACTAAAGCTAACACTAACCCAAGTATGGTAGTACATGCCTCTAATCCCAGGACTCGGGAACTTGAGAGGCTGAGGCAGAAGGATTGCAAGTTTGAGGCCAACATGGGCTACAAAGTGAGTTCAGGGCCAGACTGGACTGCATAGCAATACCCTGTTTCAGGAAAACAAAAAACAAAAACCCTAATACCAAATCCTGATAAATGAATCCATCATCTATGTTAATGAAAAAAAAAAAGGTATAACAAAGGGAGTTCCAATGTAGTTTTTAAAATAGTTTAGATGTACAGTATTAAAACTCTTCTTGGGCCAGGGATTCACCTCAGTGGTTCGGCCACCTGCCTCGCAAGCGCAAGGAGCTGAGTTTGATCCCTGGTACAAAAAAAACACACAAAAAAACTCTTCTAAGTTCCTTCCCATTAATTTCTTTTCAATAACAGTGACTACTTCCCACTCTTTATTATCCAGAGCCAACAATACTATTGAATAATTTATAAAACATATACACAAAAGTACTAGTGTCCCGGAAAAAAGAACAAGAAGAGCTACTCTGATGCTTACTATGGTACACAACAGCTATTTACTAAAAGATCTATTAAAAAACCATTCCAAATCAAAATTAGGTTAATACCTGAAATGTCCTTGGAATTCCTCCAGTATTGTAATGAACTACTAAGCTGACTTTATTCTCTTTTTCCACAATTTCAAAGGATCCTTCTTTCCACTTTGTAATCCCAGTCTGCATACTTCGAATTCTGATAGGTCCATGTATCTTCAGAGGAGACATGTTTTCTTTAAAAATAAATTGCTTCTAACCAAATTAAAAAAGCAAAAATACACCTTCACCTGACAGGTTCTAAGGAAGGAAAATAAAACAACAAGTTACAAGTTACCAATGATTAAAATAAGAGTTTAAAAGATAATACTTAAAGAACCTTTCCATATCCCTTTCTCCATTTTAATAAACCATTTTCATAGCATCCTCAAAGGTCCTAATTAGTTGTAGAGGACAAGTAAAAAGACAACTAAAGCAACTCACGTTCAGTAACTGCATCTTTGCCACGTGTCCAATATCTGTGTCATAGTCATTATATTGTACATTATGCACCATTCATAAATATATTGTTGCCAATAATTAGGAATCAGATTCCATTCTCAGTGTAACTGCATTCATAGCAATTCTTTTCTTCCTTTATGAATGCTAATGGATCACGAATTTCAAATTTAAGTTTAAAAAAAATGTTGTTATCTGACTCCATTTCTTAGAATGTAGTTTCTCCCCAAACAACAGAGTATTCAATCAGTAATCTAAACATATCCACATGTACAGAAGATATTATAAGATTAAAAATCTTTAAGAATAATCAAATTAGTTCAACTTCCATAATCCTATTATTGAGAAAATCATTTAATCTCTAGGAAAAACAAAGAACCATCTTCTTAAGAACCACCTTCATTTATATTTAATATCATTATCCCTAAAAAGAATTTTACCTTTGACAAACATGTTTCCTGAATGAACTTTTAATACTTGAAAATAACTTCCAGCAATGATGAAAGATATCTAAGATGCTTAGTTTTGCCGAAAGTCAGCAAGTAAATAAAATCTCAGTAATAGAGAATGTTGTTATATTCTATGCTATATACATAAATGCGTATTCATCTAAAATGCTAACCCAAATTTTATTTATAACATTTTCAAACCACTAAAAATAGTGCCTCTAAAATGGATTACTACATAATTCAACAAATTAAAAATCATTAAAAATTGCATTGGCCTAAATAGCTCAACAAGAAATTCTAGAAAAGCCAGTATACAAGGGAATACTAGATCTAGAAGCTATGAGCCCCAGTTCTGTTGCTTACTAACTTGTAACTTACTAACGATTAGTTTTCTCAATTATAAAGCAGAAATAGCAACGCTATAAGGTAATGAAATAACTACTAGCAAGCACTTAACTGACAGCATTAATATTAAAAAATTAGTATCCATTTTCTCAATTTATTCCTATACCACTTTTTTCAAAGACCTCAATAAAGAAGATTAACAAGAGTCACTAACTCAAATGCCTGTAAGAGGCCCACCAGGTAACTGAAATAACTTACGCAAGTAAAATGTGAAAAATCATAACCCAATCCAGCCAATTTTAAGTCAGTAGAAATAATGGACCTAAAAAAAAAAAGTAATAAACAAATAAATAAAATGGACCTAACCCTGCCAGATCTTCTTTTTCAAGAAAATGAAGGTACTCAAACATTCATGTAAAATTCCTCATTTTAAATTTTGAGTAATGAATTCAAATTTACTTTGAAAAGCTACAAGTGAGCTGGGCGTGGTAGAGTACACCTGTAATCCCAGCACTCGGGAGACTGAGGCAGGAGGGTGGTTGCCAGTTTGAGGCCAGCCTGGGTTATGAGGCGAGAGCCTGTCTCAAAAAACAAAAAACAAAACAACAACAAAAAAGCTATAAGGCCTGCAGTTTACTATATAGAAAATAACTGAGAATAATGATGTTAAAACACTTTAAAAGAGTTAAAAAGTATTATGCGTTAGATTCTCTATTATTATTCATTCAACTCATCAAAGCTTTCTGAGGACCCATTGTAACCAGATTTAGATATTAGTATAATTTGCTGGATATATGAATTCATCAAAGTAAGAGATAATGTTTGTAGCCTGGTTTATTAATATTTCATTTTGTCCAAACTAGTAACTCTACAAAATTTTGAACAAGCAATGTGTATTTGTAAAACTTTTGTTGCGAGTAATTATTTGTGGCTTCACTGGGTATATCTTTGATATACTCTGACTTTCAGCACTGCAAAGAGTATGTGGTTCCTCTCTCACCCTGGTTTCCTATGCCAGAAATATAAGTTGTCTTCAATTTCTCTGTTGATGATTGTCGGTATTGGACTGAAGTTGGAAGGTCAAAGCAGAGTTCTGTCAATTCTACCTCCTCACACTTTTCAGACAGCTTTATACTGAAGTATAGATCAAATCATATCACTCTAATTGTTACTCAATAATTCTCCTTTGTCCTCACAATAAAATCTAAACTCATTAACATGATATAAAGGCCCCATGCTCTGCTTACCTCTCTCATCCTAAACCTAAAACCCTCCAGATATCTAGCCATTTCAACAATTTATAATTTCTTCCAAACCCACATATCCTTATGTCACAATATACACACTATGGTCAGCTCTAGAGGATTTTCATGTACTCTGCCACCTTTTGCCTTTCTTAATTTCTCTAAACTCAAGGCTCAACTTAAATGTTACTTTTTTTTTTTTTTTTGGTAAAGGGGACTGAACTCGGGACCTTGCACTTGCAAGGCAGGCAGCAGAACCACTGAGCTAAATCCCTGGCCCTAAATGTTACCCTTTTAAGAAGCCTTTTCTCACAACTTTTCTACTTGTTCTCTCCCTCATGGCCACACTGAGATTGTTTAAATCCTTCTTTCTGTGGTACTACTCTGTGCTTATCCTCCAGTATTTATCACACTTTGTTATAGCCAATGATTATCTCTTGTGTCTCTTATCTAGAATCTGCCACTTGAAGACAAATTCTTTAATCTCTCCGCCCTGCTGAGACAGGAAATAGAAATTCATTGTTCAAGAATAATGAACAAATTAGCACTATCAATTTTATTCAATTTATTGCTAAAATATACAATAGCAGATAATAAAATCATAAATATTTTATATGGGCAATGCAGGGTTATATTTACAAAGCTTTTTACAATAGTGCTGCTAAGCGGGATGTGGTGGTGCAAACCTGTAATCCCAACACTGGGCTGAGGCACAGGAAGATCACCATGCAGCCAGCCTGGGCTACATAATGAGTTCAAGGCCAGCCTGAACTACATAGCCAGACCCTGTTTCAAAAAAAACAAAATAAATAAAGAGCACTGCTATGCACAGCTATTACATCTTTTGAAGACTCTGTACACCTGAACTTCTCCACAAAATGCAAAGCTGTACTCATATTTTTAAAAGAATTCAATGGAAGAAAAATCATTTATGGATAATAATGTATAGTTACAGAATACTTTTTTTTTTTGAGACAGGGTCTTGCTATGTAGAGCAGGCCTCGAACTCGTGGCTTTCCTGCCTCAGTTTCACACCTGGCCATTTCTTAAAAAACTGGTAAACTTATCCAAACTAGGGTTCATGTTAATTGTTCCATGAAGAAACTCCACATTAAGAGTCAGTGTCTAGGGCCGGGGATTTAGCTCAGTGGTTCTAGTGCCTGCCTTGAAAGTGCAAGGTCCAGAGTTCAATCCCTGGTACCAAAAAATAAAAGTCATTGTCTATTGTCAAATTCCTTCATTTTCCCTTACATGTCGTTATTGGGCCAGGTGGCAACATAAAAAGAAATATAAAACTCTATTAGTTTAACATCTGCCTTATTAAATAAAATGCAGAGCTGGGTGTGGTAGTGTATGCTTACAATCCCAGCATTTAGGAGGCTGAGCTAGGACTGCCATGAGTTTGAGGCCAGCTTGGGCTACACAGTCAGACCCTGTCTCTAAATAAGTAATAAATAGATGAAGATTTCAAAGTTCACTGAAGTATAGAAGAAATTTAAAATGTTATTGGTTACCTCTCTAATTCTCTATGCCTCTCACACATTCTGATGTAGGATTTTGGTTAACTATATAAAATTTTACTTTAGATATTGAACATTTTTAACCATTAATACTAGCAACCTTCTACCAAAATAAAACAAAACAAAAAACCTAAAAGATACAGGACATAAAATTAACAGAACCAATACAATAAAACATTTTATTAATGCCCCAATTTAGTGCAGGACCTGCTTTTGCACTAAATGAATTAACAATAACGACTTCTGTACATTCTTCACATTATCACAGCTTGCCCTACTTGGTTAAGAGAGAAAAAAACTAAGTTTCTTTTACATTATGAAACAAGATCTAGAAATAGTTAAACTTTCTATGAAGCTAAGACAAAGATAAAATTTCCTTGAACTGGATAATTCTCTTAGCCAAGCCATATTAGGAAGAAAAAAGACAATTAAAAAGAATTATTCTTGCAGCCTGCCTCGCAAGCGCAAGGTCCCGAGTTTGATCCCCAGTACCAAAAAAAAAAAAAAAAAAAAAGAATTATTCTCTACAGTTCAAAGAAATACCTTTTCCCTAAAAAAAATCTTCACAATTAAAATTACTATTCAAATTTGAGTATTCCATGAAACCTAAATCCATAAAATTGCAAACACATTTCTACACTGTGTTCATTTATATAAATGCTCATATTTAAGGTACTGCTTTGAAAATATCCTTATCCAGGGCCAGGGATTTAGCTCAGTGGTTCTGTTGCCTGCCTCAAAAGCTCAAGGTCCCAAGTTCAATCCCCAGTACCAAAAAAAAAAAATCCTTATCCAGAGACCATTCTGTGATAGACTATGCCAAAATATAAAACTATTACTACAAGGGCCCGGGATTTAGCCCAGTAGTTCCGTCGCCTGCCTCGCAAGCGCAAGGACCAGAGTTCGATGCCCGGTACCCAAAAAAAACCCCAAAAAACAAAACTATTACTACAAAACAAACACAGAAACTGCCAACTCTTGACAAATAGCATACTCTTGGAAACATACATCCAAAAACATGACTTACTTTTCAGTGACTTTTACTGAAAAACCCTATGTAATAATAATTCACCTTTATTCTGATCCTTGTGCCAAAGGCAACGCACTCTTCTTGGGAAACTACTCATATTCTGCAGCTATGCCAGTTCTCCAGGAGCCATCAACTCAGCTAAAGAAAATATAAGTGTGCCTTTTTAAAAAAATTCAATATACAAAATTTAAAACTTTTTTGAAGAAAGCAATCATTTACACAACAAAGATTAACCCCTCATATATTTAAAAGCACAAATCAATTACTAAAAATACTTAAGATGACATACAACACACACACAAACACACAAACATGATCAACCCAACTTTAGGAATGCACATTCTGTACAAAATGGACTAGGGGAGGAGCCTGTACCTTGATCAAACTTGTGTCAATTTACTTATCCTGCTACATTTGGAAACTAAGAAGTCAGTGAAAAAGTATACCCTTTGTTAACTTTATAAACATTGTTACAAACTGACATCTAAGTCTTAAAACACCATCCATGTGTTGACACAAATTTCCAAAGGTAATTCATCATGTTTTCACTCATCTTTTAAAGCCTTAAAAAAAATGTTTTGGGGCAGGGGATTTAGCTCAGTGGCACTGTGCCTGCCTCGAAAACGCAAGGTCCTGAGTTCAATCCCTGGTACAAAAAAAGAAAAAAAAAAAAAAAAGAAGTTTTTCAATATCAAGCCTCCTCAAGCCTGAATTTTTCCTGAAATTCTATCCAGACATTTCTCATTGCCTACTTGAATGGTACATAAACTTAAAATTCATCTGTTCATGTAGTAAAAAACCCATCTATTGAGTTACTGTAGTTGGAAGGCATTGTGGTAGGGATACAAATGTGAAGATACAACTGAAGACCTCATTAAGAGGTCCCTTGACTTCTCTATTTTTGTCCTATCACCATTTAAGCAAGAAATCTTAGCATCAGTTTTTATCTCATTCTCATCTATCCAAAACCAAATTTTTTCAGTTACTACTCTAATTCAGAAACTCATCTTCTTGCCATTACCTCATCCAATATGTATTATGCACTATTTACTAAGCACAGTCCCAAGGGCCACACATACATTATTTCACTTAACTTCCACAATAACCCTATGAGAGATTGTTACTATGTCAATTTTACAGATGAGGAAAATGGCTTAGACAGATTAAGTAGTTCATGAATCAGTAAGAAATAAAGCTACGTCTAAGACCAGAAACCACATTTTTAACCACTGCCACAGTTCATCCAGTCCTCATTTTCTTGTGATTTTTCCAACAACTGATTGTTTACACTACAATATCCTTTGTGGAAAACTTTATTTCTTAGAAACTAGAGTATGCGATTGCTGTCTCCTTTCTTTCTAAAGGCGGGGTGGGGGGCATGCCACACACTCACAAGTTGTATACTCCAACAAAATAATATTTAACTGATACTACTAATTTCCTCCCAAACATTTCTAATGCTAACTTGCCTCAACCCAGAAAATAAATCCAACTGCCTGTTAGACATTCTCGGGGGGGGGGGGGGCAGTGCTAAAGATTGAACCCAGGGTCTTTGCACTGAATCCATAGCCCCTTTAACTTTTTATTTTGAAACAAGATCTCACTAAGTTGCTAGGTTGCCCAGGCTGAACTTGGACTTGTGATATTCCTGCCTTAGCTTCCCAAAGTATAACAGATGTGTGTCACAATACCTGGGTCACTTTCTAGCCTTTATTCCCTATTTTTCAAAATAAATTCTACACACAAAAAAATATTAACTTTTAATATTCTCATCATTCACCAAAAGCTGACTTAAAATGGGACTCTGCTTTATGTATAGAAATCTCTTATTAGTCTCATAACTTAAACTCTTGTTAAAGATACAAACCATTACTAATTTTCAAGCATGTTTTCTCAATTAAAAAATCCACTGAAACAATGGGCTGGGGATTTAGTTCAGTGGTTTCCTCCACCCGAGTTCATCCCCGGTACCAAAAACAAACAAACAAACAAACAAACAAAAAATCCATTAAAACAAATATATAAGACATATAAAAGTAAATAGGGATACTAATCTAAAGTTTATCACCAATTAAAGAGTTTAAATGGGTAAAAGCATCCAAAGCTGGAAAACTGTTTTCCTTTGATGTGTTGTCTGCAGAACGAAGTTTGTCATGATATGACACGAATATCAGTAAGCTGGTGCTTCCAAAGACATGATGGTTCTGATAGCAAGTTCCAATTTACTTAATCATTTAACAAATTCTTGAGGAATAAAAATGAAATAATCACTATCCTATATCCTAGTAGGAGACAGACTTCAAATAAATCATATGGGGAATATAGAATTACAAGTTCTAAAAAATGATAAAAAGTAAAATACAGGGCATGATGAGACTTATGATTAAGACTCCGGGATTGAAGGTAAGAGAAAATCAAGAGAAGGCTTTTCTGAGAAAGTACCACTTAAATTGAAAATTGAAGAATGAGTTGAAGCCAGGTATGGTGGCACACGCCTATAATCTCAGCACTCTGGGAGGCTGAGGCAGGAGGATCACAAGTTTGGGCCCAGCCTGGGTAACTTAATGAGATCCTGTACGAAAAAAATAAAAAGGGTTGAGGATTTAGCTCAGTGTGAATGAAGGCTCTGGGTTCGATTCTCAGTACAACAACAACAATAAAAAAAATGAGCTGATTGGAGAACAGCTGTGCTACAACAGCTCAGGTAAACAGAACAGTATATACAAAGGCTCTGAAATGGAAAATACTTGGTGTGACTAAGGATATTGTCAGGGAGCAGGGATTAAGCTCAGTGGCACCACACCCACCTGGCAACTGCAAGGTTCTGAGTTCAATCCCTGGGACCAAGAAAAAAAAGCTATGTGGCTGAAGGTTTGAGAAAGGAAGATGGTTCAAGATGAAGTTAGTGAAGCATGAAAGAGCCAGATTATGTAGACTCTTGTGGACCACAGTAAGGATTTTTAATTTTATTCTAAATATAATAAACATTTAGCAATGAGAAAAACACTGAGTTTTAGGCAAAGAAATGACATGTTAGTATTGAATGGCAAAGCGATAATAGTTTGGCTTTGGGTAGGAAGAGTGGAAGGAACTCAAAATAAAGTAAGCAGAATAAGGCAAATAAACCAGGCATGGTGGCGCATGCCTGTAATCCCAGCACTTGGTAGGCTGAGGCAGGAGGATCACCATAAATTCAATACGAGCCTGGATACATAATGAGTTCAAGGCCAGCCTAAACTACATAGCAAGACCCTGTCAAAAAAAAAGAGGGGGGGATAAGGTAAATAAATGGAAAATTTACTGGAGGTATTCACCTTACCATAACAATTACAGTAATAATACCTAGTTGGAATGTATGTGTGCTATGTACTTATAACGGTTATTTCATTTAATCAGGTGAAAATTTTTATTATTCTCATTTTACAGATGATAATACTGAGGGCTACAGATTTGAGTCCAGGTAAAAAAGGACTGTGGCTTGTACTAGAAAATTGATAGTGATGATGTACAAGAGCAGATTCAGACACGTATTGGAACTATTATAGGCATGGTATAACTTGGAGAAGGTATACATACATGAGATGAAGAGGTCAATAATGCCTCTCTCAAGTTTCTATTCTGTGTAACTGAATAAATGGATATGCTACTTAATGAAACAGGACACAGGAAGATAAAGAATTTGAGTATGGGACTAGAGATGTAGCTCAGTGGTAGAGGGGATGTCTAGCATGTGCCAGGCCTTGAGCTCAACCCAGAGGATGACAAAAATAAATAAATAATTTGGGTACAAAAATAAAAATTAAAACTTTAGTTTTCCACAAATTTGAAATTGCTAAGAAAAAAAATCAAGTTGGGCTGTCAGGCAAACAATTGATGATTTGGATATGGAGTTAAAAACAAAGAGAATAGGCTGGAAATAAAAATTCTTGTCATCAATGCATACTTGAAATTTTAAGCTTAGGAAAGAATGAAAGAGAATCCACAACTGAACCCAAATATTCATTTTACTTTATCAAACATCTTTCACTAGACAACTGATTAGTTTTATGCCACTGAGCTTTGTAGCCTCTTTCAATTTTATCTCTCAGCAGAATGCAACACTACACTTGACTTTATCTCTTGAAAGAGTCCTTCCCTGTCCAGTTATTAAGCCTCAAGAATCTCTCAATGTTGCATCCTAGGTCTCCTTTTTTTCTAGGACTATACTCTGGGTAATTTCATCCATATTCATGGTTCCAATTACTATCAACGTGTCGATAACATATACCCATATTATATACATACAGTACATATCCAGCCTAGAATTCGCCTGTGATCTCAAACCCAGAACACACAACTGCCTACTTAACAGTCTTCTTACGTATCTCCTCTTGTCAGAGACTTTCAGGCACTGCCACCCCTCAAAAGAGAAGCACACAGCTGAAATTTTGAGGAACACTACAAAACCACTACAGCGCAACTCTCCAAAACACAGGACTTTGTCACCAATTATTTCCTTTCATAGATCATGACTTAAAAGAGGTTAACTTGACAACCTGATATGATGGCTAGATATGGGAAGCAATCAAGTGCACGAGAAAAATACAATTCATGTTTTTTAATGAGATGAAAAAGGAGAGAAAGAAGCTAAAGATGGTCAAGACAACGAATAAATATCATGTCCAAGGCCTAATGGATGTGCGGCTACAGAATTCATCTGAAGAGCCAGCAGGCCTTGGCGATTGGGGGGGGGGGCAACGGTGAACGACAACAGTCCCAGAGAAAACGGGACAGATTCGAGTGGCGGACGGAGCTAGTGACAGTACAGACCAGGTCAAAAGAGAGAGAAAGTCGAGGGAGGACACACAAGCTGAGTATCTGTGAGGCCTGGGGAGGGCCGAGGGGCTGGGGGCGAGCTGAGCAGCGGAGGGGAGAACTCCAGAAGAGTGAACGCCGAGTGGGCGGACCGCAGGGGGAGGGGTGCCAGGGGAAACGGCTCAATTGAGAAGCCACCCCGGCCGCCTTACCTGTGCCTGAGGGTCCAGAGCACCCTGACAAGCCTGCCGGAAGCAACAGATTTCGCGCGGAGGAGGAGGAGTCGGAGGTAAAAAAAAAGGAAGGAACACCGACCAAAGAGCAAACCTGCTCGCTCCCCCCCAAATAGGGAAAGCGGCTGATGGCGGGAACTATGACCACACGCAAACACGCACGCACGCACGCACACTCTACGCGACCGGACCCGGCGCATGCGCGTAAATCTGCAAACTCCGCCCACTACACCCTCACCCGCCCCGGCACTGAGACACCTAACCCAGTAAGCCCCGCCCCCGCCGTGACTGTAGTACGCACGCGCACTACCCACTTCACCCAATTTCGACCTCCCACCACCTCCCTCCTACCTAGCTCAGTTGGGCATGCGCAATTCTTGTCCTACGGAGCCTGCTGGGCTTTTCCCGCCCTTCCTGGGCTTTTGGGGAAGGGTCCGAGTTCGTGCTCTTCTAGGATCACCGGCTCGATGTGAGGGAGATGCGGGACTAACAGGTTGTGGTCAACATTTCGTTTCTGAATCTTAAGGGGCAAAGAACATTCTGCGACTTTAGGCCCAAGGCCAGGAGGCGGGAAGAAGTTGTGTGGGCGGGGTCAGGGGTGAGGGGTCAGAGGGCTGCGAAGGGGGCGGAGCGAACCGGAGGTGGATGGCGGCTCATCGTCTTCCGCGGCAGAGGCGCTGAAGCTGGGACGCGAGTCGGGCGCCTCAGGCGGGGGAAAGAGAGCGGCGGCAGCTCCCAACATGCACAGCCTGGCGACAGCAGCGGTGAGTGGCTGGTCCCGGATCCCTTCCCCAGCCCCGCCTTCCGGCCTCGTAGCTCCCTGTGCCGGGCCTTGGAGTCCGGCTCCTTCTGCCTCAGCCCGCGAGGCCCCGGCAACTTCTACGCCGCGCCTTGTTGGTGGTGCAGCCAGCCCCCACTTTCCTCGCCGGACGCTTCTCGCGGCCTCCCGCGCGGCCCCTCGCGTTCTTTTCTGACAACGGGCCTGGTCCCGCGCCGGCCATTCATTGATCCATTGCGCTGACCGACAGTTTCAGGGCGCCAGTTATGTGCTGGGCGCCGGCAGGGATGAGGGGAATTCCATGGTCAATTTAACGCTGCCGTTGCTCTCGGAACTCACCCCCTAGGCACGTCGCAGCAGGAAGGAAATGGCTTCTGGCTCAAGCCACTTGCTTTGCCTATAGAAAGCCCGAGGCCCGGAGTAGTGCGTGATTATTGCATCTCGTTCTCGTCTTTAAAACCTTTGTTGCACAACTTGTTTTACCAGCGTGCTATTTTAACAAAGAAAAGAGATTTTGTAATTCATTCGTCTAAAGTACTCCTATAGCTTCTTATTTTACCTAAGTTTAGATTCCTTTCTGTGGCCTTCAAGGTCCTGTGTGATGCGATCCTTATCCATGTTCACAGACTCGTTTTATGTCATTTGCTTCTTAAGTTCCAGCCAAGCTGGCTACCCTTCAGACCCTGGTAACGTGCGCTTTCTAACCTCTAGGTCGGGAATGTCTTTACCTCTCTCCCCTTAACACTCGCATAGCCTGTGAGGGTAATCGGTTCCTCTTTCCTCAATTCTCCACCTAAATCTGCCTCAGAATGGCCTTCCCTGGCCACCCTAGTCAGTGTAGCTCCTAACTTTTCTGTCGTAGAGCACTTATTTCTCTCTTACAGCCCTGATCCCAATGTGTTATTAGATTCGTTTACCTGTAAGTTGTCTGTGTCCCTCCTGAGGGCAGGGATAGGACTGTGTGGGTCCCGTATACCTGTTTTCCCCCAGTCCTGGGATAGTTCCTGGTACAAAGTAAGGAGGCAAATACTTTGCTGATGGAAAGACTGCACGAGGGAGGTGAACATTGAAAGAATATAGCCATAATGGAGAAAGGGGACCATTTGATTTGATCACCCTTCTCTGAAAGCTAATTTCATTTTTTTTTCTGTTTCAGGAAGGTGCTATGATTTGAGAGTAGTATACTGAAATTGCATGTCCAGGCAAAATAACATAATTACTAAATAGAATATCAGAGATTGCCTAAATTGCCTTAACTTTAAATATAAAAAGTGAGAATTCAGCTGTGACTAAGCTAAAGAAAACTGTGCTTCTTGAAATTTGATCTGTTGTCCTGTCATTTCCAGAGCCAGTGATATCTCTGCCATCTGTCATGGCATTTCTAAGTTTTTGTAACTATTCAAAGTAGAGATGTACTTTATAAGGCTTAAGTGATTATAATTTCCTTAGTGTTTTTGTTCCTTCCCCTGAATTATACCTGTAATTTGAGAAGCAAGTTAATTATATGTTTGCTGCAGGTATGGAAGAGGCAGCTTAAAGGGGAAATTCTTCTAAGTTTGGCTTGTCCATCTCTCAAAATCTGATCATGCATCTCCTTTCCAGGATTTGTACTTGTGACACCAAACCACTTTTCCTTGTACCTTCCAGCTAATGTATCTATTCCTTTTAAACAACCATTAAAACTGTGGCACATAATTTATAAAAAGTTGGTTGCAGTTGTGGCTCAAGCCTGTAATCCCGCACTCCGGAGGCTGAGGCAGGAGGATACCAAGTTCAAGAGCAGCCTAGATTATGTAACAACACCTTTTCTCAAAAAACCAAATGATTATAAAAATTGATACATAATTTATAAGTACTCAAATACATGTTTCTTCAATTAAATTTACAATGTCTTGCATTAATTTAAAATAGGAACTTTCTGATGCACTTTTGTTATACTGGTTGGACCACATAGCAACTCTTGACAAGCTCCTTTGTGCCACTTATTCACTAGGATATTTCATTAGTGATGAGACTGAAATAGAAAAGGTTGAGGGACTTTCTTTTCATTCCTTCATATCTTCTTAGTCCAAACTGCCTATATTATTCTTTTCTTTCTCTTTTTTTTTTTTGAGTCAGGGTCTCCCTTTGTAGTTCAGGCTGGTCCTGCACTTACTATGTGGCCCAGGCTAACCTCAAACTCACGGTGATCCTCCTGCCTCAGCTTCTGGAGTGCTGAGATCACAGGTGGGCACCACCAGGCCCAGCGCCTATATTATTCTGATCTGGATAAAATGACAGTAAAATGATGTTTCATTCGCCAGAAATCGAGAAGAGTTAATATGTGCAGCACTTCACACAGTAACCTAGAACACTTGAGAAGAGACTTACTTTTGCCCAATAAGAACTTGTATGTGTGCCTGTATTTTATCTTTTTCTGAACTAGCAGGTAACTCATCCCTTTAGCTAGGAAGGTAGAAAGTATGATCAAAGGAGAGTGTGATCACATGTGAATACAGGTTGTAATTTACTAGAAGAATAACACAAGTACTGAGATAGTTGGAGAAGTATCTTAAATTTTGACTGGAGTAGTATCTTATTATACTAGAAATGTATAGTAAACTAGACTCTTGCTATGGAATATATCCTAATGTCTTAGCTAATGCCACTATAGAATATAATTTTCTTCTTTTGCTCTATTAAATAGGAACAGAAATGTCACACAGGATTATTCTAAAAATTAATGACAATAACAGAAGTCTGCTGGTTGACTAAGTTTATGCAATGGTAAAGCAATAATTCCTGCCTTGATTAAAGTTAACAAATTACTTGGTTATAAACCTTGGCAGTTGCTTCAGATGAATAAAAGTACACATCTTCACATGCCATAGATTTCCTGTAATGGATGTTATGCTAGTGAAACAGCCAAATATGAATCTTTAAGAGCTGCATTGGATTATACCTTTTTAAAAATTCTTTATGATTTCCACTAGCATTCCTAAACTCTTGTCTTTCTCTGTCCATCTAATGAAAAATCATTAAAATAATTTTGTATCTTTGTTGAAGCTATTATGGACTCCCACATGCCCTCATTGGCAAGTAGAGAGAACTCCATGCACTCGTACGCAGAATCTAATTCACTGTCTCCTAATTAAAAAGCTTCTTTTGAAACTTTAAGCAAATTACTAGCTTCTCTTTGCTTGTTCACTTCCATTTTTTAAAATTACCTTGAAACTGGATATGTTGGCACATGTCTGTAATCTGAGCACTCTGAGAGGCCGAAGCAGGAGGGGTTGGGGGGGGGGGTGCTGGGCATTGAACCTAAGGACTCTACCACTGAGCTATATCCCCAAGCCCAATCTCCGTTTCTTTTTTTGAGGCAGGATGGGCTCAAACTTGAAATCCTGCCTCCAGGGTGGCTGAAATTACAGGTGTGAACCACTGTGCCCAGTTTTGGCTCTAATTTTATAAATTTATGAGGCTATTTAACCTAATTTAATACTTTCAGCACTATTTGAAAAGTATATAGTCCTTTGTTTTTGAGGTGCTGGCCAAGTGCTCTACCATTGAGCTACATCTCTAGCTCTAGAAAATTTTTTTCTTAGAATATCATCATCTTAATACTCAAAGCCACATGTTGAAGCACCCGTAAACTTGGGAAAATAATCTGTTTCCGCTAATCCTGTTCTTTATTGACTGTCACATATTTATTGGTAGGAAAACAGCCATTCTGGGCCCATGAAGTTATATTGATAATTTGACTTTTTAATATTTATTTATTTTGGTTTTTTGAGACAGAATCTCTATGTACTCTAGACTGGTCTTGAAGTCACTATGTAGCCCAGGCTGGCCTTGAGCTCACAGCAGTCCTCCTGCCTCAGCCTCTCAAGTGCTGGGATTACAGGCTTCCCCTACCATACCCAGCTCAATTTGGCTATTTTCTATTTAAGAAAACTATCAATATCCATTTTCAATTTGCACAAAAGGGGGATAATTTTTCAATTTATGGATGAATGTATATTTTATTTAAAATAAGTTCTAGGCCAGATGTGGTGGCGGATGCCTGTAATCCCAGCACTTGGAAGGTTGAGGCAAGAGGATCCCCTCAGGTGAGGCTAGCCTGAGCTCCATAATGAGTTCAAGACCAGCCTGGACTACATAGTAAGAACCTATCTCAAAAAACAAAACAAAACCCAAACAAAATAACTTGTAAATATCATTCTACTTTTCACATTAAGATCTTTGAGAGATACAAGACCAACTGTTAGCATGCTGTGTTTGTGACACATAGTTAACCGTTGGTGATTTACTTAGGTAAATGTCTTACCTGTGCTAAATTTTGTTGAAAGGAGAAAAACATTACTTGAGATATATTTTCACATACAAATCATCAAACAGGAATCATCAAAAAGGAAAAAAATGGCTCTCTGCCAAGTTTTGGTAATGTAAATATTTTAACAAATTATTGACTTTAGCAGGTTACAATCAATAATGTACAGTAATGTACAACAGAGCCCTTTTCTAACCTCAGGGTAAGTCTTGAGGATAGTAACTAATAGTCTAAATCAGACTTTACATAAATGATTTTGTGTCTGATTGTATAATTAAACTCATTGTTTATCCAAGTCCAACTGTTAATGAGCTGTTACAATACTACATTTAAGAAACTTCTGTTAGATTCTTAAGGAATAACTTCTTGAACATGGAGAGATATTTGTGATTTCAGTCTTATTAACCAGGTAGGACACTGATTCTAGAAAGTAGACTAATTGTGCCATACATTTGCTGTGTGCCCTTGAGCATGTTGAGTCTCTATTAACCTATTAGAATTCTGAGGGTAAAGTGCCTGGCACATAATAGCCTCAATTAATGTTACCTCCTAATAGTAATTTCTAGAAAAGGCAGGCCCAACTGAAAAGATTCATGTTACCTAGGGTTGATTGTGAGGTTTACTGAAAGAGGCATTAGAAAACTGAGGGTAATGGAAGTGATCTATACCTTTTTTTAAAAATGTTGTTTTGAGGCAGGGTCTCAAGTTGCCTAGGCTGAGCTCAAACTTGCTATCCTTCTGCCTCAGCCTCCAAGAATGCTGGAATTACAGAAATATGCCACTATGCCCATCTGTGACCTATACATCTTAATTGTGGCAGTTACTTGGACATATAAATTTGTCAAAGTTCATTGAAATGTACATTTTAAATGGGTATGTTTTTATTGTGTGCAAACTATACCTCAATAAAATTTATGTCTTTAACTTATAACTGAGAACTAAATAAAGTACAGTGATACCTCAGTAAACGAATACTTCTGTTTGTTTGCAAACTCTGAAGCGAGCGACAAACACAACCACTGCCATCTTCCCCACAAACACGCAGCCATCTTCCTCAAAATCGTAAAACAAATTAAATTCATAAACCAAGGTACCACCGTAATTTCTAAGATTTCAGCCTCTGAGACTGGCAATTATTTAATATAGTTCTCCTTTAACAATAATAAAATTGAAGCTTAGAAAATTAAATGACTTATCCTAAGTCACACAAATCTAGAAATGACTAAACTGGGTTTTGAGCCATCTTGGACTAACAATCCAGTGTGCATTCTGTTTATGTACTACTTACATAGTTTCCTGCAAATTGACTTTCCTATGTTGTGGGATGTCCCTGAATTACCTAAACTTATTTGTAGATTTTTTTGTTTTTGCAACAATATTTTTCTGAGGAAAAGATCATACTTTTCATTGGATTCTTAAAGGGTCTGGTCTCAAAAAAAAATGTTACCTCTGCTCTTAATGGTGATTTTTATGCGATTATTGTTAGTGTTTTTAAGTTAGGTAATTTTCAATAGGGAAGTCATTGGTGAATTTGCTTATCTGCCCCTGGACAACATTGCTACTTCACTGAGTTTCATTATCAGTCACAGCCTAATACAGAAATGTTTTACTAAATTGAAAATTAAAATTAAAAATCAGAGTTGTAGCACCCGAATTAGGAATTTTTACAGTTTTGTTTGTTTGTTTTGTTTTTTGAGATAGGCTCTTCTGGTTCCCAAGACTAGCCTCAAACTCCTGGGCTCAAGCAGTCCTCCTGCCTTACCCTCTTGAGTAGCTGTAACTACAGATGCATGCTACTGTGCCCAGCTAGACAGTCTTTAAGGAGAATAGGAATAAGGAGGAAATCTGACCTCTGTTATCTCTCTGTAGTTTCACTGGTTGTAAAATGAGGACAATAACTACCTTGTACTCATTAAATAAAACTATGTTTAAAAAAAAACAAACCTACAACACATTTCTCCCCTTGCCAACCCTAGCCCTTCTTTCACTTCCCATCCCCTTTTAGGAAAACATTAATTTTTAGATTCTTCTATTTTTCTGAAGGGTGTACCTGAATGAGCTTAGGAGAGTAGAGAGTAAGAAACATTTTAAGTTTTTATTTATTCCCTCTAATGAGAGTTAGGCTTTGATTTTTTTTTTTTTTTTTTTTTTTTTTTTGGTACTGGGGATAGAACTTGGGTCCTTGCACTTTCGAGGCAGGCAGCAGAACGACTGAGCTAAATCCCCGGCCCTGGTTTTGATATTTTATTTAAGGATGATGTCCAAAATATTTTACCAATTGGTAATACAAATTAACATGTATGTGCAAGGCCCTGGATTTGATCTCCAGTACCACAAATATTACCAATGATATATGAACCAATATGTAACTAGAAATGTAAAAATATTTGTCTTTCATTCTCCAAAACTAAATTCCTATTTATAAAATTGCTTGTTGCCATGCTTATACATGTGCATGTGTATATGTGTATGTGTTTTGGTGGCTGTCATTAGATAAATTATGCTCCTGTCTGAGCCATAATATGACATCAGGAATTATGTCAAACTATTTTACTAGCTTTCTCGTTGAAATGATACTTATTAAGTGCTTTGTAATCTTAATAACTAGAGAGTTTCTCTTAACATCAGTAATATTTGTGGTACTGAGTTAAACTCACAGAATAATTTTTCTGATATATTCATTATTTTGTCTAGGTTGAAGTAAATAGTTCATTAGAGGGCCGGGGATTTAGCTCAGTGGTTTCACCACCTGCTGTGCAAGCTCAAGGACCCGAGTTCAATCCCCGGTACCAAAAACACACAAACAAACAAAAATAGTTCATTAGAAAGCTTTAGATGAGCTGTAATCTGCAGACAAATAAACAGCATGAGTAAAGAGGTTAAGAGTAGTTCAGGCTGGGAATGTAGCTCAGGAGTAGGGTGCTTGCCTAGTGCATGCAAGACCCTAGATTTAATCCCTGGCACCACCCAAAAAAGGGTATGGACTGTGTTACGAGACCATCTGGGTTCAAATTCTGGCTTGCTAGTTAGGTTTTATGTAACTTCCCTGTTCCTGAGCTCTGGAAAGGGAATATGGGGGACCCTGGTGTACAGGATCATGGTATGTTAACTGGTGACTACCAGGGCAGGGTAGGGGTACCAAATGTGAGTCACAGACGATCTTGTTGGAGTTTACTTATGGTGGTATATGTTTGACAAGACTTTAGGGAAGATTGATTGAATGGGTTCTAACTAATCAGGGGTCCCTTTAGTTATTGGATTGTGATAATTGTTCCAAGAGGCTGTGGGCAGGGTTCCTAAAGCTAAATTTTAGCCTGTGTTTCCACCAGTCTTTTAAGGTGATGTACTCTAAATAGACACTTCCAAAAACAGTTTTTAAGTTGAGGGCCTATTGATCAGAGCATAAAAAGAGCAAGTGCTTCAACCTTACTGCTTTTGCTGTTGGAAGGCGGGGGGAGTTACCCTATTTTTATCATATTTTTGCTTTAGGAACCTATGATTCCTTGAGGAGCATACTAATGGGAGTTACAAAACAGCTTTTAGCAAATTACTATAAGGAAGGCTTAAGCTGCATGGTATTTCAGTCCATTTAGCTATCTTGTGGTTCATTCTCTCTGGCAAGTGAAATTATATTCATCAAGCTAAAAGCTTATACTCAAGCTTACATTTATAGAAAGCCATTTTTCAGGTTGGGCAGAGTAAATCTGAGCCCACCCTGAAGTCTGTCTTACCCTTCATTCTGTCCTTCAACAAAGCAATTCTTTTAGGCCATGATTCTGACACACTAAGATACAGTGGAGACTTGTAAGTACTACGAGAAGCTATGTAATATGGTTCGGAAAAGCATTGAATGTGCAACTTCATACCTGGGTAAGTTGAGCAGATTGATTCAACTGAGTATGAATGATCTCATCTGTAAGTGTAGATCACCCTTTTATCTACTTACCACTCTTATCCCTCATGATTTAGGGAAAATTACATGAGGAATTATTGGGCATAGGGATAGAAATCATCTTGAGTTTGTGAGAAGTTTATGGCTTAGAGGTAGCAAGCAGTTGCAATCACTTTTCTAATATGCTATTTTACTTTCCAGATAAGAATAAGGAACTTGCTGGGCATAGTGGCGCATGCCTATAATCCCAGCACTTGGGAGGCTGAGGCAGGAGGATCACCGTGAGTTTGAGGCCAGCTTGGGCTACATAGTGAGTTCAAGACCAGCTTGAACTACATAGTGAGACCCTGTCTCAAAAAAACAGAAAAAAAAAAGAATAAGGAACTTAACCAAGGTTACAAGGCTATTTGACTAGTATGAAGAATAATTGAAATGCTCAAATTTAGGGGGAATGTTGTGATTCTTCAGTAGAGTAAGGAAAGCATGTTTTATAAATCTATATAGTTCCTACATGAATAAGTAATGAATTAAGTAATGAATGCTCTGAAAGGGATGGAAGGAATGAATATATATGATTGTGTGTGTGTGTGTGTGTGTGTGTGTGTGTGTGTGTGTGTGTGTGTGGTGAAGAAAGGTAGTTTTTTTTTCTGTCTGAGAAACTATTATAGGCATATGGTTAAAAATAAGTTTAAATAAGGGCCGGGGATTTAGCTCAGTGGTTCCACTGCCTGCCTTGCAAGCACAAGGTCCCGAGTTCAATCCCCAGTACCAAAAAAAAAAAAGTTTAAATGGTAATGAACCATTAAGGCTCCAATATAGATCTCCAACCTTGGAGATAACTATTGTTAAGTTTCTTATGTGTCTTTCTAGAACCATTACATGTAAACATATAAGAATGTTTGTTTATATTAATGGGAGCATATTATATATGCTGTCCTGCACCCCTTTTTGTTTTTGTTTTTTTTGGTACCAGGGATCGAACTCGGGTCCTTGTGCTTGTGCAGCAGGCGGCAAAACCACTGAGCTAAATCCCCGGCCTTCCCTTTTTGTTTTTTATTTAGTGTCAGTACATATAGAGCTATCTCTTTTTTGAGAAGATGGGTTGTTTTTGTTTTGTGAGATAGGGTGTTGCTATGTAGTTTAGGCTAGCCTTGAACTGACTGTGTAGCCCAAGCTAGCCTTGAACTTGGGGACAGTTCTCCTGCCTCAGCCTCCAGACTGCTGAGATTACAGGCATGTACCACTATACCCAGAGCTATCTCTTTTTCTTTTTTTTTTTAATTAAAAATTTTTTTAAAGACTTATATTCTTTCTTTATTTATTTTGGGTACCAGGGATCGAACTTGGTACCTTGCGCTTGCAAGGCAGGCCGTGTAACCACTGGTGTCCACATGGTATTCCATTATAAACATGTACCAATATGTATTTAACCAGCTCCTTATTTATAAATATGTTTGTTTTCTGCTTTAAAACATTACAACCGTAAAGGTCATAGTATGTCTTCAGTACAACCCAAGGATAACTACAGGAAAAATTCCTGAACATAGAATTATTATTAAATAATGTGAAGATTGGGGATGTAGCTCAGCGGTGCCACACCTGCCTAGCAAACACAAGGTCCTGAGTTCAATTCCCGATGTCAGGAAAAAAAAAAAAGAATGTGAGTATTGATAACTGCTAAACAGGTTGAATTGGTTTACATCAAATATGTATATTTAGAAAAGCCTCTCTGATATTTATGAAAGGTACATTCCCTCTAAAGCTCTGTTGCAGGGTGAGACTTGATGTGATTATAATAAACTCACACTTACTTTCTTCTTTTCCCCTAAAGCCTGTGCCTACTGCACTGGCTCAAGTGGATAGAGAAAAAATCTATCAGTGGATCAATGAGCTATCCAGCCCTGAGACGAGGGAAAATGCTTTGCTGGAACTAAGTAAGAAGCGAGAATCTGTTCCTGACCTTGCACCCATGCTGTGGCATTCCTTCGGTACTATTGCAGCACTTTTACAGGTGGGTTTATGTCCATGAGTGCCAGTTCAGTCATCTTCACCATACAGTACTTTTTTTCCTATCTTTACTCAGGTGATTTTGAAGACTTCAGTGGGATGATTCTTTAAACATTAATATTTCTCAGAACCTATTTTAGAAAACTATAAGGGGTTTGTTAAACATGCAAGTTCTTGGATGATCTTAATTAAGCAAGTGACTCAATTTATTGAGTCTGGGGTGGGCCCTTAAGTCTGCATTTCAACAGACAAGTGATTCTGATGCACATGGTCTAAGAACCTCACTGAGAAACATGGCTTTAGGATTGCTGCAGTAGATTTATATAACAGAAGAATGTGGAGAGTAAGGTGTAAGGAACTGCAAGGTATAATCTGTCTGAGGGGGGAAGAAATGTTAAGAATAGCTGTAGGATTAAAAGTGGGGGCACTTGTGCATTAGAGAATAAATAACTGGAAATTTGATTCAGGCCAAAATGATTGTTGGTGGAAGTAAATTAAAATAGTATAATCTGAGATACCAAGATAATAGAATGATCATCCTTAATCTTATTTCCCTGCTTTCATAGTTGCCAACCAAGCTCAGACTTCTTTATGAATAACTGTGGTTGATATCATTTAAAGCAGAAATGCTGACAAAAGGAGAAATTATAAAAATACAAGGGTCCCTCTGGTGAAAGACTCAGCAGCAGCAAAATCTAAGAGGAAGTATAGGTGACCGCAGTTGGCTTCCTAGAAGCCAAGTGTGGTGGCACATACCTAGTAATTCCAGCACTCTGGGATGCCTAGACAGGAAGATGACAAATTCAAGCTCAACCTTGGCAACTTAGAAAGAACTTGGCTTAAAAATAAAAAAAGGGGGCCCAGGAATTTAGCTCAGTGGTGCTGCTGCCTGCCTCACAAGCACAAGGCTCCAAGTTCGAGCCCCAGTACCAAAAAAAAAAAAAATTAAAGAAAGGGGCTGGGGATGTAGCTTGGTGTCAAGGTCCTGGATTCAAACCTTAGTACTGCATGAGAGAAAAAGAAATATTCCTAGAGACACGTGTAGAAATGTCTTAGTCAAGTATGTTAGTCAAAGGATATGAACATTGTTTATATTTGCTCCTTTGATAATTAGTTCTTTCAGAATAAATGGAATTAAACAGGGTTTTTTAATTTGATTTTTGCTTTAGTGCTGTGGGAATTATATAACTAGTTATTCATTGTTGATCTGGTACTGGTTTTCACTTTTTAGGAAATTGTAAATATTTATCCATCTATCAACCCACCCACTTTGACAGCACACCAGTCTAACAGAGTCTGCAATGCTCTGGCATTACTGCAATGTGTGGCATCACACCCAGAAACCAGGTAAATGCTTTGGGTGAGTTGGGGGGGTATATTTAATATTGTTATAAGCTTTTGCTGAGTGGTAAGAGGAAGGGCATGCAATAGGACACATGTGTAGGTTTGGGTGAGAATCTTCAGGAATCCTAACTTTTTTTTTTTTTTTTGTACTGGGGATTGAACTTGGGACCTTGCACTTTCGAGGCAGGCGCTGGAACCACTGAGCTAAATCCCCGGCCTGGGAATCCTAACTTTTTTACCTGTTCATAGCAATGAATTTTTTTTTTTTTTTTGTACTGGGGATCAAACTCAGAACCTTAAGCTTGCGAGGCAGGTGGCAGAACCACTGAGCTAAATCCCCGGCCCAACAGTGAACTTTCAAAAAGCAATATTCACATCACAAGAGAAGTTGTATGTGTCATACAGCCACTTCTCAAGTCTGTGGTATACTATGCTGTGACTGAGACACAGTATAATCCATGGCATATAATAGCAGTTCACTAAAGTTTTGTTAAGTACTTTTTCCCACTGAACTCAGAGTTGTTTCTTCCCCCTCCTTCCCTTCTTCCTCTTCTCTTTTTTCTTTTTTTTTCCTGTTTTGAAACATGGTCTCACTCTGTAAGTCAGGCTGGGACTACTGAGTGCTGGGATTACAGACATACTCTAGCATGCCTGGTTGAACTCACCTTTGACTTTAGAATCCTTAACATAGAATTCTAGGCAGCCCTCATAGTAGATTAAAATTGGAATGCAAATTGAAGGAATTTTTTTTGAGATTCTGCCATATCTAGAGAGTTGAGAAAAGGGAAATCCTTTTCAGGAATCTGCTTTATGGGTTTTGTGCCTCTGAAGATTTATTAAAGCCTTTTCTTTCTTTATCAATTTTTTTAATGAAATCCGAGTGTTTAGTTGGCTCTTAGTTGATCTTTCAGAATTTACCTTTAAAAATTATTTCAAGCACTAATAGCTATACAAGAGTATTTTGAGTGTTAAAAATCTTAGGTGTTAGCGGGGTGTGGTGGTGCTGCCTGTAATCCCAGCCTATAATCCCAGCACTTGGGAGGCTGAGGTAGGAAGAAACTATGCTATGAGTTTTAGGCCAGCCTGCACTATATAGTGAATTCAAACCCAGCCTGAACTAATAGCAAGACCCTGTCTCAAAAAAAGAAAGAAAAAAATCTTAGGTGTTGGCTGTCCTACAAAGTATAACTATAAATAATATAAAGTAATAGACTGATTTTTGTATTAGTTGCCTGCCATATTAGCTGCAAATTGAAATGTTTTCAGAATGCTTAATATATTTGAAGTGCTCTAACAAAAGAAGAAAAATGTGCATTTAAGCATAGGAGATAAATTTGATATGGTCTGCTTTGTTTTATAACCTTGGTTTATAAGGTTTTATCTGGCTGTACCTGTCAAATTATTTAATCATAAATTAGGTGAGGGAGATAATCTAGGAGAATCTCTTAGGCATTTATTAGCGTTTTATGACCTCTTCTTTTAAAATCCAGTGGGATATTTAAGTTAGTCATTTTTTAAGGTACCTAGGTACTGATGGCAGGGAAAATCTTGT
Organism: Heterocephalus glaber; assembly: GCF_000247695.1. The sequence continues at coordinate 6,471,020 of NW_004624823.1, read as the reverse complement.
GTTCCCTTAACCACCCTGACCTAATCTAGTGTTCAATATTGGCATCGTTGACATTTTGGGCTAGATCACTGTGATGGGAAGAGGAGGGCAAGAGGGAACCATCTTATGCATTGTAAGATGTTTAGTAGTATATCTGGCCTCTCTCCACTGGATAAGAGTAGCTCCCAACATCTCTTAGTTCTGACTACCAAAAATGTCTTGTGTTCTCTAGGGGGCAACCCCACCCACTGCCACCAATTTGAGAACCATTGGCCAAGACTAAGGGTCAATAAAATTTTTTTCCTAAGGTTTCCTTACTCTAGAAGTGTTATAGGCCTTACAGAATTAAAGAATATGAATGCTCAGGATCCTTAGAAATCATATCTGTGCACTGAATATGATATAATTTTTCTTCCAGGTCAGCTTTTCTTGCAGCACATATCCCACTTTTTTTGTACCCCTTTTTGCACACTGTCAGCAAAACACGTCCCTTTGAGTATCTTCGGCTCACCAGTCTAGGAGTTATTGGTAAGTGATTAGGGTTGTTTTGCAAGCCTGAAATCCTCATTCTTAATAGTGGTCTAAGTCGGATATTTTGACTTGCTGCTTACATCTTGTTCATTTTTATGTTTGAAATTGTCTCATTCTCTAATAAATGAGTCGTAAGGAACATGATAACTCTTTTCAAGCACCATTCCAAAGGTAAGTAAGGCTATGAGGACCAAAATTTAGAATTGAGTTCAGCATGTATATAGAAACATTTGCTGAAATTATAGGGAGAGTAAAGAATAAGAACTTGATTCAACACTGTGTATTATGCAGGAGTAAGAGTTTGAATTTGCATTTCATTTCTTTCTGCTGAAAGGTGTTTCACTTCTGAGCTGTTGTCTCCTAACTTTAGAGATTCACTTTCTGTTACTTCACCTAGTTAAATTTTTCATATTCAGTGATTGTGTATACATTTACTGTGGGGATGGGACGGGCATTTAGCTCAGTGGTTCTGCTGCCTGCCTTGCAAGAACAGGGACCCAAGTTCGAACCCCAGTACCAAAAAAAAGAAGGGCTGGAGATGTAGCTCAATAAAAAGGCCCTGGTTTCATCTCCCAGTACCACCAAAAATAAAATAAAATACATTTACTATGGGGAATGTGTGAAATACTTTTTACTCAAGAGAATAATATATCATCTGTTTTACATCTCAAACTCCTGGGTGGAAAGAACAAGCTTCAGACTTATGGAATGTAATACATTCAGGATTTCTTTTCCAAATCATCCTTCCTTTCTTTAAACCTTTTTCTTTTTTTTTTGGTACCAGGGATTGAACTCAGGTCCTTCCGCTTGCAAGGCAGGCGGCGGAACCACTGAGCTAAATCCCCGGCCCCTTTAAACCTTTTTCTTAACAGTTTCTTTCTAAGATACCAAAATATAAGAATATTGATTACACAGACTTTGTTTTGTTGGATTATTGTTTTAATGTGCAACCAGTATTTGGATCCCTATGATTACAAACTGCAAATCAGGAAATACAGTTTAAAAATTTAGTATTTTAAGACACATTTCTCAAGTATATTTTACTCTGCTTTTCTTTGTTATTTATTTGTTTTGTTCTGGGTTTTTTTGTTGTTGTTTTGTGAGACAGGGTCTCACTATGTAGTACAGGCTGGTGTTGAACTCACTATGTACCTAGGCTGGCCTCAAACTCATGGCCTAAATCCTCCTGGCTCAGGCTCCCGAGTGCTAGGATTATAGGCATGTGCCACCATGCCTGGCCACTGTTCATGGTTATTTTGAGATAGGTTCTCACTGTATAGTTCAGGCTGGCCTTGAACTCACAGTGATACGTAGGCATCAGCCTCCCAAGTGCTAGAATTACAGGGGTATACCACCATGCCTGGGACGTTTACTCTACTTTTAAGGAGTGACCATTATCTTATATACTTCAAAGAATGTTAATTGCTTTTTACATCTTCCCCCAAGTAGTATCTTAATTAGAACTTTATTCCAGTACATTCTTTCATGCTTTTAAACTATCAGAATTTCTCATATAGTGTTTAAAATACCAACATAATTCCAGCAAAAGAAAACACATCCTTGAGCTGAGCATGGTGGTGCATGCCTGTAATCCCAGCACTTGGAAGGCTGAGGCATAAGGATTGAGGTCATGAGTTTGAGGCCAGCCTGGGCTACATAATGACAGCAAGGCCAGCCTGGATTACAGGATAAAACCGTGTCTCAAATCAAAAACACATCCTTAACTCTGACTTAGATCATCCCACTTTTGCTGGTTTTTTGACCACTACAGTCAGTTGATGCTTTTATAAACATTAAGATAAAAGTCAAGCTGAGGAGATAAAAAAAACCATGATATTAATTCAATTGTCTGTCCTTGCAAATATGTTCAGAAACTTGTTTCCTCCAGTTCATTGAGGGAATAAGCAGATGATTATTTGGCTCAAAATATTTTACTTACAATTTAGGTGTTGTCGTATGAGTTTGACTATAAATGGAATGATACATAAGAAAAATTAGAGGGCCAGGGATTTAGCTCAGTGGTTTCGCCGCCTGCCTTGCAAGTGCAAGGACCTGAGTTCAATCCCCAGTACCAAAAAAAAAAGAAAAATTAGAAAATATTTGAAGATGAAAATAAAATATCAAAATGTCTAGGATGTAGCTAAAGCAAGGCTTAGAGGGTAATATATAGCATGAAATACTTATACTAGAAAGTAAAGCAAGTTAAACCAAAACAAAAGACAGAGGTTATAATAAAAAGTAGGTATTTAAGGGCCAGGAATGGAGGTGTACACCTATAATCCCAGCACTCGGGAGGCTGAGGTAGGAGGATTGCCATGAATTCGAGGCCGGCCTGGGCTACATAGCAAGATCCTGTCTAAAAAAAAGAGTAGATATTTAAACTGGGCATGGTAGTTCATGCCAGAGGCTGAGGCAGGAAGATTGTGAGATCGAGGCCAGCCTGAACTACATAACAAGACCCTGTCTAAAAGAAACAACAAAAAAAAAGGGATAAAAATCAGTAAAACCAAAAAGGATATAGCTCAGTTATAGAGTGCTTATGTAGCATGCACAAGATGCCAGCACCATTTTTTTAAAAAAGGAAGAAACCAAAAGTTAATTCTTTAGGGAAAGAGTCAATAAAATTGATAAAACTAACCAGATTGACTGAGGGTGGAAAAAAAAATTACAGTTCAGAATGAATGAGTAGGGCCGGGGATTTAGCTCAGTGGTTTCACTGCCTGCTGCGAAAGCGCAAGGACCGGAGTTCCATCCCGGTACCAAAAACAAAGAAAGAAAGAATGAAAGAGTATACACTATTAAAGACTACAGACATCATAAAGGACAATAAGGGAGTACTAGTACTGCTAAGAAGTCTTCAAAAATTGATAATATATAGATGAAATGGAAAAATTCTTTAAAGTCACTGTTTACTAAATTGTACTTAAGAAGTAATACATAACCTGATTATTAATTACTTCTTTTATTGTTAACCTTCCATCATAGAAAATTCCAGGCCCAGATGGCTTTACTGGGGAATTCTACCAAATTTTTAAGGTAGAAATAAACCAATTCTCTATCTTTTACAAAGATAGAGAGGAACACTTCTCAACCCTGAGACTAACATTACTCTGATATTTTAAAAAGAAAGACAGCCAAGCATGGTGGCACATAATCCTGCATTTTAGGAGGCTGTGACACAAGGATCACATCATCAAGCCCAGCTTGGGCAACTTAGTGATTTAGTGAGACCATGTCTCAAAATAAAAAATGAAGGGCTTGCTGGATGTGGTGGCACACACCTGTCATTCCTGCCCTTGGGAGGCTGAGGCAAGAGAAGCACCCCAAGTTTGAGAGCAGCCTGGGCTACATAGTAAGTTCAACACCAGCCTGAACTATACAGCAAGACCCTGTCTCAAAAACACAAAAATAAAGGGCTGGAACTATACCTTATATGAAAGGCCCTAAGTTCAGTCCCCAGTATGGAGGGGCACGTGATTACAAAAAAGAAAATCTACAGGCTAATATCTCATGAACATAGAGGTAGAAATCTTTGGGAAAAACACTAACAAATCAGATCCAACAGTATATAAAATGAATCATTATGACCAAGTGGGATTTATTGCAGGAATATCAATCCAGTTCAGCTTTTCAGAAATCACTCAATATGATTTGGCCATATAAACAGATTAAAGAAATATCATGCCAGGTGTGGTGGTACACACCTGTGTAATCCCAGCACTTGAGAGGCTGATGCGCAAGGATCACTGTGAGTTGGAGGCTAGCCTGGACTACATAGTCCAAGACTGGCCTAAACTACACACCGAGTCCAAAGCCAGCCTGCACTACATAGCAAGACCCTGTCTCAAAAAAGAAAAAAAACTGAGCGTGATGGTATACACCTGTTGTCCCAGCATTCAGGGGAGGCTGAGTCAGGAGGATTGCCACAAGTTCAAAGCCAGCCAGGACTACAGAGGCAGTTCAAGGGCAGCCTGATCTGCATTAGCGAGACCCTATCTCAAAAAAACAAACAAAAAAAGGAAATGTCATTTCTGTAAATGAATTTTTAAAAACATTTGTCAAATTCAACATCCATTTATGATTTTAAAAAACTCAGCATATAAACCAAATTAAACGTCTCCTTAAAAAAAAAATTTCATTCTGGAAGATGGCAGAGTGGTAAACAGCAGAGAAACAGCCTGTCCGACATTTGGAGTCCAAACACTGGAATATAGCAATGTGAGGAAAAGAAGAAGGAAGGAATTGGGTCCCTGGGACCCAACAAAGATCTGAAGCCCACAAGGAGAGCGAAGAGAGAGACCAACACAGGAGAAGGAGATGACAAGGGGCACACTCACTGAGTGGGAGGGTGAATTCAAAGCTGCAGATGCACAGTGACTACTGGTGAGCCCAGAGGCCTCCGCGGAGAAACACACCAGTGGAACAGAGCAGTGGACTCAGTGGACTGCAGTGGCGGGTGAGTTATTCGGGTTCAGATGTTTCCCCAGGAGGGACAGTTGGCTGATAGCCATCTTGGAGAGAGGCAAACTGAGCTTGGAAATCAGAGCAGCTGTGGGCTGGCTCCATCTAGCAGCTCCCAGGCAGGTTGAGGCAGAACTGAGTTCAAGACAGCAGGAAGTCAAGGAACCCAGTTCAAGCCAGCAGGAGGCACACAGAGTGTTGCAGGTTAAACAAATCAGATTCCAGCCTCTCAGCTAGAAAACAGCCTGAACTTCAGTGGAACTAAAGGTGCGGGGTTGCTGGGATTATCCACTACTCATTGTAAATCTAAGGCTGGCTTGCTGGGATTAATCAACACAGATCTGGGCACTCTCTGTCTGCCGACTCTGTCTACCAGTGACAATAGAAGCATGCCCTTAAGGTAGTCATTTTTTTTTCTTCTTTTTTTGTTTATTTTTCTTTTTTCTTTCTTTCTTTTTTTTTTTTTTTGTACTGGGGATCAACCCAGGACCTTGCACACTTGCAAGGCAGGCGTGGTGCCCCTGAGCTAAATCCCCAGCCCTTGTTTTTTCTTGATTTTTCTTGTTCTTATGAGTGTGAATATTGTTTCTAGTTTTTTTGTTGTTCTTCTGTCCCTGTTTTTATTTCTCCCTTCTCTCTTTTCTTCCCATCTTTACCACTTTCCCAAAGTTTGTGTAATCTTCCTTTGTCCTCCAGCCTTGTTTCTAATCTCTTTCCACTTCTATTTCTCTATTTTTTCTCCCTAAGCCCTGTTAAATTTTCTCCCCTGAGGGTAAAATAGCCATATTAAGGCCATAGTTACTGTATACAATTTTCTGGTTCATCTTAGTTTGGTTTTTTTTTTGGTACCGGGGATCAAACTCACAACCTTGCACTTGCAAGGCAGGCCTGATGGCACTGAGCTGAATCTCTGGCCCTTAGATTTTATTATATAACCACAAATGTGGTTCATATGGTTAAAAGTGGCAAACTAATAGTTACCATGGTTTGTCATTTTCTAGGCTATGGTTGATGCTCTTGTTATTGCTGATTGTACTGCTTTAGCCAAGATAACATAATTTTTCTAACCAATTGTTCTTCCTGGTGTGCCAAGACTGAGATTGCTTAAGGGTCATAAACAGTACTATAGGCCAGTCCCAAAAGAACCAGGGGCTAGGCGAAATAAGCAGCAACTTTTCATCCCTAATAAACTGAAGAGAGGGCCAGGGATTTAGCTCAGTGGTTCCGTCGCCTGCCTCGCAAGCGCAAGGACCCGAGTTCGAGCCCCGATACCAAAAAAAAAACAAAAAACAAAAACAATAAACTGAAGAGGTAGGATCTCAAAACCCAATGGCAGCTACACCAGAGAGACATCTCTGAGTAGTCATTTTGTAAGGGTTACCACATCAGAAAAACAACACAAGCTCAAATAAACAACCTAATGTTTAACCTCAAGCTTCTAGAAAAAGAGCAAGTCAAGCCCAAAGCTTGTAGGAGGGAGGAAATTACAAAGATCAAAGCAGAAGTTAATGCAGTGGAGACTAAGAAAACAATACAAAGAATCAAGGAATTCAGTTGGTTCTTTGAAAGATTAAAAAAATTAATAAACCATCAGCCAACCTTATCAAAAAAAGGAAAACCTCAAATCCATGCAATTAGGAATGAAAAGGGTGAAATCACAACAGATCCTGCAGAAATCCAGAAGATCATCAAAACCTACTTCAAGAACCTGTATTCTAAAAAGATGGAAATCACGGAAGAAATGGACAGATTCTTAGATACATATGAATTACCAAAGCTGAATCAAAAAGATATAAAAATTCTAAGTAAAGCAGTATCAGTCAATGAAATTGAATATATAATTAAAACCCTACGAACAAAGAAAAACCCCAGGCCTGATGGATTCACTCCCAAATTCTACAAGAAATTTAGAGTCGACCCAATGCTGCTGCTTCTCAAACTAATGAAATTGAAAGGGAAGCAGTACTCCCAAATTTATTCCTGGAGGCAAGCATTACCCTGATACCAAAAGCAGAGAAAAATCCAACAAAAAAAGAACTACAGGCCAATCTCCCTAATGAACATAGATACAAAAATCCTCTGTAAGATACTAGCAAACAGAATGCAGCAAATCATCGAGATTATACTCCATGACCAGGTAGGATTCATCTCAGGGATTCAGGGATGGATGGCTCAGCATACACAAATCAATAAATGTAATATACCATATTAACAGAAGCAAGGACAAAAAACAATGTGATTATCTCAATAGATGCAGAAAAAGCATTTGACAAGTCCAACACTCATTCATGAAAATTAGAATAGATGGTCTTTATCTCAACCTAATAAAAGCCATCTATGACAGACCAACAGCCAACATCATACTAAATGGACAAAAACTGAAAGCTTTTACCCTGATATCAGGAACAAAACAGGGATGCCCACTATCACCACTCTTACTCAATGTAGTTCTGGAAACATTAGCGAGAGCAATTAGACAAGAGAAAGAAAAGGAGGGCCGGGGATTTGGCTCAGTGGTTTCGCTGCCTGCTGTTCAAGCACAAGGACCCGAGTTCGATCCCTGGTACCAAAAAAAAAAAAAGAAAAAGAAAATGAATAAGGCTAGGAAAGGAAAAAGTTAAATTATCTTTATTTGCAGATGGAAGACCCCAAAATCTCCACCAAAAGACTTCTAGATTTAGTAACCAAATTCAGTCATGTAGCTGGATAAAAAGTCAACACTCAGAAATCAGTAGTATTCCTGTTCACAAATAACAAACTCACTGAGAAATTAGGGAACCAACACCTTTTACAATAGCATCCCCAAAAAATGAAATACCTAGGAGTCTGAGGAAGGAAGAAAAGACCTTTACATTGAAAACTGCATTGCTCTGAAAAAGGAGATCAAAGAAGATACCAGAAAATGAAAAGATAGCCCTTGTTCTTTGATAGGAAGAACCAGTATAGTGAAAATGGCCATACTTACAAAATTGTTATACAGATTTAATGCAACCTTAATCAAAATACCAATACTCACAGAATTAGAAGAAAAAAATCCTAAAATTCATTTGGAACCAGAAGAGACCTAGATTATCAAAAGCAATTCTAGGTAACAAAGACAAGGCCCAGGGAGCATCACAATCCCTGACTTGAAATTATACTACAAAGCTACTGTGATAAAAAGAGCATGGTAGGCTGGTCTGAGTGCAGTGGTGTTTACAACTAATTGATCACAACCAGTTACAGATTTCTTTGTTCCTTCTCCACTCCCGCGGCTTCACTTCACTAGCCCTAAAAAAAAAAAAAAAAAAAAAGGACATGGTACTGGCAAAATAACAGACCCAAGGATTAGTGAGACATATTAGAAGATGCAGAAATAACTCCAAACACACTCAGCCACCTTATCTTTGGCAAAGGAGCCCAAAACCTTCACTGGAAGAAAGATAGCCTCTTTAATAAATGGTGCTGGAAAAACTGGCTTTCCACATGCTGAAGATTAAAACTAGACCCATATCTTTCACCATGCACCAAACTAAAATCAAAATGGATCAAAAGATCTAAATATTAAAACAAAAACACTAAATCTGCTTGAAGATAGAATATGTAGAACTCTTGACATTGGTGTAGGCAAAGATGTCATGAATGAAACCCAATCGCATAGGAAATATTACAGGAAACAACTGTGATCTCATCTTAATAGAAAGCTTTTGTACAGCAGAAGAAACCACCAACAGAGTGAAGAGACAACCCACAGAATGGGAAAAATTTTTGCCAGAAGTTCCTCAGACAAAGGACTAATATCTGGAATATATAAAGACATAAAAAAAACCAGACCCCACCCCCTCCAATTTAAAGACCCAATCCAAAAATAGGCATCTGAAATGAATAGACACTTCCTAGATGAAGAGTACAAACTGCAAATGAAAAAAATGTTCAACATTACTGGTCATTTGAGAGATGCAAATTAAACAACACTGAGATTCCATCTTATTCCAGAAAGAATGGCTATCATCAGGCTGGGGATTTAGCTCAGTGGTTCCACCACCTGCCTTGCAAGCGGAAGGTCCTGAGTTCAATCACCGGTACCAAAAAAAAAAAAGAATGGCTATCATCTAGAAATCAACCAATCACATGCTGGAGGGGCTGTGGGGGAAAGGGAACCCCCTCTCCACTGCTGTTGAGAGTGTAGACTGGTACAACCACTGTGGAAATCAGTGTGGAGATTCCCCAAAAACTAAAACTAGAGGTTCCATTTGACCCAGCTATTCCCCTTCTTGGTATCTTCCAGAAAGAATTAAAAGCATCATACCACAGTGAATAATGCATCCCCATGTTTATAGCAGCACAGTTTGTAATAGCTAAATCCTGGAAATAACCCAAATGCCCATCAACTGATGAATGGATAAAGAAGTTGTGGGTTTTTTTAATACAGTGGAGTACTACTCTGCCTTAAAGAGAAATAAACTTGAGACATTTGTAACTAAATAGATGTACCTTGAAACTATACTCAAGTGAAATAAATCAGGCACATATGTTTAAATACCACATTGTTTCTCTGGTGTGAGCAAGCAAAAGTGTAAATAGGGACCAAAATGTATGATAGATATTGGGAAATGGGAAGAAAATGTTCAAATGAGAAGTGAACAAGGGAGGGGGGAGGGAAGAAAGGGACAAGAAAAAAAGAATAGAAAAAAATGGAAACAAAGCTTTGGTAAAGAGGGGAAGAGGGTTCACAGGAGGGGAGGTGAATGTTGGGAAAAAGCAAGAAATACCATGTGTAGGTTCAAATTTCCTATGATGAATGTTATCAATATGTATATCTAAAATGTACCGATACAAAAAAAATCTTTAATAAAAAAACTCAATTTAGGGCTGAGGATTTAGCTCAGTGGCACCATGCCTGCCTCGCAAGCAGAAGGTCCCGAGTTCGATCCCCAGTACCCCCAAAAAACCCCTCAGTATAGTGGTAGCATATATAAAACCCTGTGTTCCAACCTCAGAACTCCAAAAAAATTCCTCAGCAAACTAGGAATACAGGAGAAGTTTCTCAGGCAGCAACCCAATAGTTAAGATTATAATTATAAAAACAAAATACTTCCCCCTAAAATTGAGAATAAAGTAAGAATGTCTATTCTTACTGGTCCTGTTTAATATACTGAACATTCTAGTTAGTGTAGTGAGACAAGAAAAAAATTGATAAATTAGAAAGGACAAAATAAAACTATTCACAGACAATGTGCTTACATAGAAAAATCACAAAGACTCTCCCACCCCCAAAGCCTACTAGGACTAGTAAATTTAGGAAGGTCATAGGCTATATGGTTGGTATACAAAAATCAATAATATTTCTTGTATTGGCAGTAAACAATTGGAAATTGAATTTTTTTTATATATGCCAGGAATCAAACTCAGGGCCTCTCATTTGCTAGGCAGGTACTGCCTCGCTGAGTTACATCCCTTATCCTGGGATAGAATTTTTTTTTTTAAAGAGACAAATAATTGCAGATGTTCATTGGTATATTCTTATTTCAGTGTTAAGATGTCAGCTCTTGAGCTACAATGTAGATCACAGAGGTGTAGTACTTCCTAGCAAGCACTAGACCCTAGGTTTGATCCCCAACACTGGTTTTTTTAGTTTGTTTGGGGTTTTGGGGTTTTATTTTGTTTATCTCTCCTCAAACTGATCTATAGATTCAGAGCAATTGGAACAAAATCCTAGCAGGATTTTTTTTTCTTACAGAAATTGACAAATTGATTACTATGAACTAAACTGTATCCTCCTCACATTTGTATATGTTGAAACCTTACCCCTTAATGTGATGGCATTTGGAGATGAGGCTTTGGGAAAGGAATTAGATTTAGATAAGTACATGAGAGTATGACACTCAAGGTAAGATTAGTATCCTTATAAGCAGAGACATCAGAGGGCTTCCTCTCTTTCTGTCCCTATCATGGGAGAACACAGCAAGAATGTAGACTTCTAAAGCCAGGAAGGGAGCCCTTATGAGAACCTTGGATGCATTGGGCAGCTCAAGGAACAGTCATTAGCTTCCCTGCATATAAAATGGAAAAGATATCGGTCTACCTGGTCAGCATTATTACTTGATAATAACAGGGGCTAGAATTGGGATGAATTTTAGAAGTCAGCTATTCCAACTTATTTTATAAAGAAACAGGCCTGCAGAGCCAGGCATGGTGGTATATACCTGTAATCTCAACACTCTGGGAAGCTGAGGTAAGAGGATTGTAAATTCAAGACCAGACTAGGCAACTTAGTGAGACCCAACTCAAATAAAAAATAAAGTATACACACAATCTCCTCTACTTTAAAAAATGATAAATAAAAAGGACTGGAGATGTAGCTCAGTGAAGACCCTAGATTCACAAAAAAAGAAAAGAAACAGACCTACAAAGGCAGAGTAACTTTATCAAACAGGTAAGCTAATTGTGGAACCAACATTAGAATCTAAGTGTGTTGTTTCTTGTTTGGAACTTTTTCTCCTGGTTGTGCCCTACAGTGTTTATGCTCTTTGGGGGAAAGACAACCAGAGAGAAATGTTTGTTTATACCTACTTTAAAGTAGGATTCTGACTGGCACTATTTCTTTGTTACCTGGGACTATGGGTTAATACTGATTGATGTAGGATGATCAATACTGTATGTATTAGTGTAGTCCTGCTTACCTAAAGTATGTGGACTATAGACCTCCATGCTATTGTAAGATTATCTAACAAGAATGCTAAAAATATTTAGATAACTAAACTACTGCTAACTACGTGATGGACCAAACTTGGTCCCTCATCTTTTAGTGCTAACTAATGAAGTCAATCTGTGCTTTTCTTTTTCTCTTTTTGTTTTTTTTTGTTGTTATTGTTTTGTTTTTTACATTAGTATGAATCTGATTCCTTGACATAGAAGCCACAGATTGGTACTCTGTTATTTAAATTTGACAACTTTCTTGGTGAACAATACATACCTCATTTAACTGGAAGCTCTGGCTCTAAAATAATTTTCTTTGTTCATATTTTCTTAGGGGCCTTGGTGAAAACAGATGAGCAAGAAGTAATCAACTTTTTATTGACAACAGAAATTATTCCTTTGTGTTTGCGCATTATGGAATCTGGAAGTGAGCTTTCTAAAACGGTACATTGTTTTGGCTCTTGAGTAGTTTCTTTACAATCTAGATTCATTTTCTGCCTGTTTCCAGCTTTTTACCTTCTATGGATATTTTTCTTTTCAATAAAAATGTTATAAAATGATCATTAAAAAACGCAGATCTGCCGGGGATTTAGCTCAGTGGCACCGTGCCTGCCTCACAATCGCAAGGTCCTGAGTTCAATCCCCAATACCAAAAGAAAAACCAGATCTACCCAGGTGTAGTGGCGCATGCCTGTAATCTCAGCACTCTGGGGGACTGAGGTAGGAGTATCAAAAGTTTGAGCTCAGGTTGGGCAGTTTAGCAATTTAGTAAAACCTTGTCAGGGAATATAGCTCAATGCAAAAGCCAGGTGTGGTGGCACACGCCTATAATCCCAGCACTGGGTAGGCTGAGGCAAGAGAATCGTCACAAGTTTGAGGCCAGCCTGGGCTACATAACAAGACTCTGTCTCAAAAAACCAAAAGGGGATGGGGGGCCGCTGGGTTCAATTCCCAGTATCGCAACAAAAAACAAAACACCCAAGTTAAACACTTTTTTTCTTTGAACCTACATCTTCTACAGGTAATGCATAAGTGTATTATTCCAGCCTTTTTATGCGTAGTCAAGTATATATTCTTGAGCTTTTGTTTACTGTGAACTTTAACCGTGGACGGCAGCATAACTATAGATAAAATTCCTGTCTCACTTTTCTCTAAGAGTTCTGTTACCCTAGCCCTGTTGTCTCCTGGCATTGAATGTTGCCGTGAAGGCTTAGGCCAGCCACATTTTCCCTTTGTAAATGAAATTTCCTTCTTCTCTATAATTTTTGAAATTTATTTGATAATCTTATGTCAAAATTTCTCAGAATAACATATTCCTTGCATTTCTTTTTTGGGGGGGTGGGTACTGGGGATTGAACCCAGGGCCTCTGCACTGAGCTACATCTCCAGCCCCTTTTTTATCTTTTATTGCCCAAGCTGGGCTCAAACTCTCGATCCTGCTGCCTCAGCCTTCCAGAGTGCTGTAATTACAGCCTAGTGCCACCATACGTGACTATGACATCAGCTTTAAGTCAAGTACTTTACTTCCAAAGAGTTCATAGCTCTCTTCAGATGCCCAAAGGGGAATATATGACACCCTTTTCCCCAGAAGACACAAAATGTTTAAGAACCTAGCCTTCTCCCGAATTTATGAGGCTAATAGGCATGTGACATCAATACCGATTCTCTGTCCACCGACTCAGAAACTTTTCCATTTTTGGCTGTCACTTATCCTTATGTCTGGCTTGACTATTATTTTTTTTTATTTTATTTATTTTATTTTATTTTACTTATTTTAATTTTTTAATTTATTTTTGGTACGGGGGATCGAACTCAGGTCCTTGCGCTTGTACAGCAGGCAGCAGAACCACTGAGCTAAATCCCCAGCCCTGGCTTGACTATTATTGAGAGCACAAACACAGATAGATTCATATGTTGCATGATCTGTTCCTTATCTTTCAGAATTGTTCCAGTTGTCAAACTGTACTTCAGCATAATTGATACAGTGATTCCCAAATTACTCAGGAGACTAAGACATAGGGCATAAGTATCTTGTCATGGATGCTCTGTGTGATGGCACACACCTGTGATCCCAGCACTTGGGATGCTGGTCAGGAGGATTGCTTTGAGTTCAAGGCCATCCTAGTCTACAGAGTGAGTTCAAGGCCAGCCTGGACTACATAGCAAGACCTTTGTCTCAAAAAAGCAAAAAGCAATATAAGTACCTTGTCATATTCATTGCTTTCCCATCACTTTCAATTTTGATCTTTTCAAGTCTCTGCTTCCATTATAAGTATCTCTTCCTAACAGCATTTTCTACCTTCTCACTACTTTTCCCTCATCAGATAGATGGGGTAAATTGTGGTTGTTAAGCCTCAAAGAGAAGCTCAATTTTATAAAGTGATTGTGCAGTATTATTAAATTGAGAGCATTGAAATAGTTTTTGCTCTACAACATAGTTTTGTTCATATCTATAAATATTTATAAATTTTAAGTTCTTATGTTGAAAAGCTTCTGTTTACTCAAATTTTCTGAGATTTGGGGACCTGACACGATTATAATCCAGGCATGATGGTACATGCTTGTAGTTCAGCTACTTACAAGGCTGAACTGGATGGATGACTGATGTGCACAAGTCTGAGACCACGCTGGGGAATGTAATAAGACCTCATTTCAAAATACATGAACTACATTCTGTGGGATTTTGTTTTTTTTTGCTTTGTTTTTATTTTATTTTATTTTTATTTTTTTATTTATTTTTAATACTGGGGATTGAACTCGGGACCTTGCACTTTCGGGGCAGGCAGTGGAACCACTGAGCTAAATCCCTGGCCCCAACTTTGTTTTTAATTTTGAGGCAGGGACTCCCTAAGTCATGAAGTTGTCTAGCCTGGGCTCTAACTTGCAGGCCTCCTGGAGATCTAGTATTATAGGCTTATGCCATCATGCCCAGCCAAACTATTAAATTTTATGTTGAACAAAGTAAGATGTCTAGGTGAACTTAGAAGGGGAGACTGAAAGATACAGTGAATATTTTAAATGCAAAAAAAATTTACAGTAAAAGACACATTGCCATTAATCCCCCTTAAAGTACTCCCTCTCTTCAAACACACTTAAGTCATCATTCTTGCCACTTTCCGAAGCAGTTCTGGAAGAACTTTGTCATTGAGTGTCTTTGCAAAGTATGATCAAAAATACATTGAATACCCCTGCCAAGTGCCATCCAACAAAAAAGGTATGTTCATAAAAACATGGCAGTAATGACAAAAAAAGCATGTTCATAAAAACATGGCAGTGATAACATAAGAGCTTTCAATGATAACAAACAGCCTGCTGCAATATGTGTGCCATAGGTTTGCCACCTCTGCATTATAGTGTATTCTCATCCACCTTACACAGTGGATCTGGCACCATGTAACTTCTGGTTCTTCCTCAAAGTCAAAATGACCACAAAAGGTAATTGGTTTAAGTCAGGTTAGGTCATCAAGGCAGCCACAACAGTGCAACTAAGACACTCACAAGAAAAGACTTCCAGAACTGTTCCAGGAAGTGGCAAAAATGATGGGATAAGTATGTTGAAGTAATTTAAGCACACTATATTTTTCAGTCCCACCTCATATACCCCAGAGAATATAGTGATTATCTTGGAATAGTGGGATTATAGAATTTTAACTTTTTTCCTTATCTGTATTTTTCTAATTTTCCACAATAAGGAATTTGATTATTTCCTATTCCAAGGAACCCCCATTCTAACGATCCTTCCCTTTTCCAGTTGTCCAGAGCTAAAATTAATCCATCCTGTCTCTAGGTTTTTGGCCTTTAAGTGTCCAGCTAGAATAGTTCCTATATCCTACCCTTTTTCTGGCTTTTCTTCCTTTGTGCCATGCACACATAGACCCTAATCATTCACTTTTTATATGCAGCACTTAGTATTATACTTTGTTTATAATAGGTACCCAGTATAGTAAAGATTGTCAGGGCTGCTGTGTGAAATATTTTAGAAATATAAATGTCCAGGTCCCACCTATAACCTACTGAATCATTCCCCAGGATGGTAAAGTTTGGTCGTGTTTGTGTGTGTGTGTGTGTGTGTTTGTGTGTGTTTATGTATGTATTTAAATTTCTCTAGGTGAATGTATAGTGTTAACTGTTTTGGAAAGCTGTTTGCCAGGGTCCACTAAATAGCTACACATAAGCCTATCTATGACCCAACATATTTATTGACTCCTACGTATACATGACTCCTATATATATATTCAAGAGAGATGGATTCTCATGTGCATTTAAATATATATTAGAATGTTGATAGTGGCTTTATTTATAAAGGATGAATTTGTTGTAATACAGTCACAAAATAAACCACACAGTAATTAAAAAGCTTGAACTGCTGATGTATGTATCATGGATGACTCTCATAGGCATGTTGAATGAAAAACCAGACACATATGAGTTGGTACTGTATGATTTCATTTATGTGAAGTTCAAGGACAGGCAAAGCCAATTAATGGCAATAAGTTAGAATGATGGTTACCTCTGAAGTTTGGATATTTCCTAGGGAAAGGTACAAGGGAGTGCTAGAATTCTGAGCTGCCAGAAACATTTTAATCTTGTTCCAGTACACAGGTGTGTATGTAGATAAAAACTCATCAAGGGGCACTTAAGATTAGTGCATTTACATATTTTACTGTGTTTGTATTGCCTTGTGTTGCTCTTAAAACAAATTACCGTAAGTTTAGAAACTTAAAATCATACAAATACATTGTCACAGTTTTGGAAACTACAGATCATTTATAATAAGCTAACGTCAGGATGTAGGCTGGGCAATGCTCCCTGTAGGTTATAGAGGAGATTCCCTTTCCTTACCTTTTCCAGCTGGAACTTTATTCCTTACATTCCTTGGCCCCTGACTCCATCTGCAGAGCCAAGCCAATGCTGAAGCAGGTTCAAATCTGTCTAACCTTATATTGCCATCTTTTTTGTGGTTAAATCTCTTTCTTTACCTCCCTTTTTTTGTTTTTGAGACAGGGTCTCACTATGAACAGTAGTTTAGGCTGGTCTTGAATTCACTTTGTAGCCCTGGCTGGCCTCAAACCCATGATGATCCTCCTGACTGCTGAGTCCTGGGATTACAGGTGTGTACCACCATGCCCAGTTATCTCTTGGTTATAAGGAAATTTACAGTTAGGGCCTGTGTGAATAATCTCTCTATATACAGATCCTTAATCTCATCTTATTTTTACCATATAAATATAAAGCAACATTCTCAGGATTTGATGATTAGAACCTATTTGGGAACCACTGTTCAACCTACCACAATGTTACACCCCAGTAAAACAGTAATTTCCACAATTGGTTTTGTTGAGCAGCCAAGGAAGAGAATCATTATAATAATTGTCTGATATGAATTAAACTAGTATTTTTAAATCTCTTCCGTGTAAAAGTTAATGGCCTTAAATTGAGAGGGGAAATTGAGTCGGATATAAGCTTTATAGTCAGAGTTTATTAGTGTTAGAATAATTTTCAAAGAAAGGCTCAAAAAGGAAGATCTTGTAAGAACAAGCCAGGCATGATGGTGCACACCTATAATCCCAGCACTTGGGAGGCTGAGGTAGGAGGATCACCATAAGTTTGACGCCAGCATGAAC
Organism: Heterocephalus glaber; assembly: GCF_000247695.1. Next base: position 6,453,747 of record NW_004624823.1, on the reverse strand, counting down.
TACACAGTGAGACCTTGTCTCAAAAACCAAAACAAAAAATCTTTTAAAGTACAGAAAAGGCATATTTTCCTTACTTGGAAGAGGTGAAACATAACTGAATGTCTAAAATCCTCTTGGCCCACAGAAAAGAGAAGAGGCTGTAGTATTCAAATAATGTTTGGCACTCAGTTCTGCCACTTGGTAGCTTTGTCACTTGGGACCTTAACCTGCACATAGTTGTTCAATAACCGAGCCTCCTCAGCTTTTAGAATCTGATAATTACTTAGAATTTCCCTCTTGTTTTATGTAAAATGAGAATAACAGTATTTACCTTATAGGTTTATTGTGAACATAAGGCATGTAAAGTCTTCAGAAAAAAATTCTGACAGTATAGTAGTATTTATGAATTTTCTGTACTACACATATATAGTAGAATGAGTTGTACAAGATACACAAGAGTCTCTGCATGCTCAGTTTTCTGATTGATGTATGCCTGGGACAATGAAGAGACAATTGGATAGTAAATTTGAGCAACTTTCTAAACTTTGTTTTACTCCAGGTTGCCACATTCATCCTCCAGAAGATCCTCTTAGATGACACTGGTTTGGCTTACATATGTCAGACATATGAGCGTTTTTCCCATGTTGCTATGATCTTGGTGAGTTCCTTCATCTGCCTCATTTTCGACTACTGTGTACTTCTAATCACACAGAGTAGACTCTTTGCAGTTGGCCCTGGAGCAGCTATAGTCTTCTAACTTAAATAATTCTAGAGGCTTCTATAATGATTCTTGAACAATCTAATCTCTGATGTCAATTACAATTATTTTATATTTTGTGTTTTTTCTCCTACCCCCTTCCTATTTTGGGCAAAACAGGGTAAAATGGTCCTGCAGCTATCCAAAGAGCCTTCTGCTCGTCTACTGAAGCATGTAGTAAGATGTTACCTTCGACTCTCAGATAATCCCAGGTAAACATTTATAGGATTTAGAGAACTTTAAGGAAATATTCTGCTGAATTGTATTCCCCATCTCATGACATAGATCTTTTGTCTTTAGGAGATGGAAAGGATTTAACCATATTTAGTTTGTCTGGAACAGAATAAATTCCTTTTAAAATCTAAAGTGCTAAATTTAAAACTCCATCAGAGTTGTATCTTCCCATTGTAATTATCTTATATTGAATTTCCAGAATGCAGGTTTCTAATTCCAGGGGAAGCTTTTTGATGTGGTTTGAGCTTTCAATTGATAGTACAAAGGGTCAGATAGAGAAGTATACTTTCAAACATCTCTTAGAAAGGACCATAGCCTACAGGGCTCTTAAATTATATTTCCAGTTCTCTAATTGCTGTGAGGTCATTGAGATAATTGTTTTATTTTCCTAAGTTCATAATCTTTCTGCCAGAATCATACATTGTGGATATAATGCATTTTAGAAATGTTTGACCTTCTGCTTTGTAAATCCATAATTTATGCTGAAAGCCATTGGCTCAGATTCTGACAAACCACGTAATGGAGTGACTTCTGCATTCCTAGGAAGAGGGATAACTTGATTTATTGTGAACTCAGTTTCTTGCCACTGAAGTTATTCAAGCCTTTCCTGTTTCTCTTGGCAATTTTGTCCTGTTCTTCAGTAGTTTCTGCTGTCACCAAAGTTTGAAAATATGTTTATTTAAAATTCTGCTTACCTAAGTACAAGAACTATAGCTTTGTTTAGAATAGCCCTATAAATAGTTAACATTTACCTTTTTTAGGTTTTCAGATTTGACTTTCTGCTGTTCATCATTTCAAAGAAAATGAAACATTTAAAGTTCATCTGATAATGCTGCTACCATAGTTTTGTTTTCATGATTCATCTCTTATTAAGGTTTTTAATATAAAATTGAAACTATTTCTGTAAAGACATAAGTTGATAAGTTAGAATAGAATGAAAATTCGTTATCATATATAAGTGAGGTCATACCTGCTGTTAATGGTTTTTGGAATATTTCATTTACTATAATTCATCTATTTTAACATGATATTTTGACATTATTGATTGTAATAAATCAAAAGCAGTTTGAAATGAAGTAAACTATTGCACCATTTTATTCCATTTTGCTTTGCATGAAATTCTACACTGGGACATCATTCTGAAAATGTTTGCAGACTACAGATCCTAGAGATCTTTGAACCAATGTCTGATACAAGCTTTAGAGTATTTTAATGGCTTCTTAATATAACTTGACAGAGTTAGATTCCCAAATACTGTATATTTGTGTCTAAGAAAGGGGCTCTTCCCTAGCCCCCAAATCTGGGTTTATTTGTTGGTCTCCCTGGTTGGTTTGTTTTTTTCTGATGTAGGGCACGTGAAGCACTCAGGCAGTGCCTCCCTGACCAGCTGAAGGACACAACCTTTGCCCAGGTGCTAAAAGATGACACCACCACGAAACGCTGGCTTGCACAACTGGTGAAGAACCTGCAAGAGGGCCAGGTCACCGATCCCCGGGGTATTCCCCTGCCCCCTCAGTGATCCTCCCCTGTCTCCTCCCACTGCTCCCCCAAGTTGGGGAAGGGAGGGGAAACCACGAGGAAAACAGCTCAGGTTTTATCGCCGACCGGGAATAGACAACCTCAATGCTGAACTGCACTGGAGAAAAGGGGCAAGGTACCCCTGCTGAGGTGTGTGGGCTGTCATCTCAGGCTGCCTTGAGGACCTGGGCTCCCTCGGCTACTCCTGGGAAATGGGCTCCTGACACAGCAGTCTGCCACCACAGCCCCAGAAGGGTGTCAGCACCAGCAAATGCTGTATTTGCAGCATGCCCAAGATGACCCTGCTCCCCCCTCCTCTGCCTAGCTATTGGCAGAGAGGGGAGACAGTGGTAATAGCAGCAGCACTCTAGGCATGGTGAGCGCCTGGGACCAAGCCATGTGGCGTTTTTTACTTTGCCTTCCTGGAAGACTCAAGATGTGTCTCTTAATTCTCTCTCTCAGTATTTGTTTACTTCGGTTTTTTTGTTTTTAACCTAGAGAGAGGTGTGTTAGTGGACACAAGCTGTAATTTTCAGCAAAACTTAGTTGGCACTGTTTACAAGTCTGTTAGCTGCATAAGCTCAATAAAAAGTTGGTCTGGGCATTACATCCCCTCTGGCAGGCCAATAGCTGCATCAGGCTGTTGGGAGGAATGGGAGGCAGGGGAAAGATGTAGAGCCAAAGGACAGCAGGAAAACTCCGCTTGTTTCCCTCCTTCCATTCTTCTGCTCCTACTCCTGGGTGCCATGAGGACCTTAACCTTGTTTCTGGCTTTAACTGCTAGTTTTTCCAAATCGCAGTGCTTTTCCTTTTCCATTTCCCTCCTATTAAACTTAAAATAGATGTCTTAACTCATCTGCTATCCTGAAAGGGTATTATTTTGTGGAAAGAGGGGTGGGAGTCTTCAAATTCAACTGTTCAGAGATATATTCCAGATGACATTTAAATGAGAGGTGCCTGGGATTAAGGTGCTAGGTCACCTGATCCCATTCTTTTAGTATGAATTTCAGGATTCCATCTGTCTTCATGATTGTATTTGAAGCAGTATTAGCTGAATGGCTGTATTTTATTCACATTTAAGATGGAGGACTGGACTCTGCTTGCTGACTCAGTCTTTTTTTTTTTTTTCTTTTGTCCATGGGAATTACAGGGTTGTCACTAAAATATTTTTCACTTGTTCATATTGTGTTGGAGAATTTCCCTTCCTTTTCCTGAGCTTTAGATTGTTCTGTTCACAATCCACAGGCTTGAACCTAATCTATTATAATCTGCCTTGCCTTCCCCAGTCCTTTCCTGTTAGTACCTGCTCTCTGTCATCCCCATCTCCAGTCAGAGATGGGTTTGCTGGTCCAGCTCTAGAGAAGGACCAAGTCTTTTCTGTCCACATCTCATACAATTGAAGATATAGTCTCTGAACAAATTTGAGGAGGATCTACAAGGGCAAGTTCAGAAATCTTTTGCAGAGGCAGTATTGCCAACTCAAGGGCTCTTTCAAGCCGACTTTCACAAAGGAAGCCGGCCTTGTTAGTTGGCTCCTGTCTCGTTAAAGCCAAGAAAGCAGTAAATAGCCTAGATGTAGGAAGGGTAGAATAAGCACTTATTCCTCTGCCTTCCAAAATGAAGAGGAGAACCAAATCTGAAGAGGAGAGGTCTTGGAGAAAGCAGAAACTAGCATGGACTAGATAAGATGTCTTGACTTCCTTCAGCCCACAGCTTGTGATCTGGAGAGCCCACCTAGGGTAACCCTGATTTTTGACAACCGCCTTCCTGCTGAGCCAAAGTTTTCTCATTCCCCCTCCACTGGGGAAACAGCTGAGGCCCAGGGCCTTGCTCCCTGGAACATTCTCTCCATCTTTCGGTGCATTGGCCATGTTACTGTGCCAATAGTGTCTTAATTCTTGTCCCATCTATTCTCAGCAGGCCTTGGAACCCACGTAGGAGTTGTTGGGGGAGGGGCAGAATGGGTGTTATTCCTTGTGGTTGGTCTTGATGTTTTGTGTATTGTATAAAGAGACCCCTCCCCTTATTTTGTGTTTTCCATCCCTCTCACTCAACAGGACTGAAATAAAACATGCTTCTGTTTTTGTAAAAATAACTTTTCCTTTTAACTGGAGATTTTATTCTGTCAACAGATACCCAGGCACTTTGGTCAGATGATCCTTGTCACACATTATGCACATACATTACCCTACCATGAGTGTAATGGTCGTTCCTATATGGATAGGTCCTTTAGGAGTCTAGAAGACTGCAGCTGATGTACAAAAGCTGTTTGGGAGGGTGGGATGGTGCCATTTACCTGATAAATTGTCTCTTGCAGCAAGGAATGGCAGCACATGCCTGTAATCTCAACACTTTGGGAGGCTGAGACAAGAAAGTTGTAAGTTCAAGTCCAGCTGGGGCAAGTTATCCAGTTAGCAAGACCTTGTCTTAAAATTAAAAAGCACCAGGGATGTAGCTCAGTGCAAAAGCCCTGGGCTTAGTCCCCAGTAATCAAAACGAAAGAAAAAGTGTCTTGCAGAAACAGGCCCTGTCTTCTGGCTTTCTTGCCAGTAAGTAGAAAGGTTTCTGTGAGAAGGTAATTCATCTCTGGAGTGGAGGGCTTGAAGCTCACCTTTAGAGTTGTTCCCGTGCCCGGCCCTTAGCAAGATACTTCCAGCTTCTTTTTTCAAGGACTTTAGAAGGCCTGTGAGTGTTTCAGTGGTAGAGCAAAGAGAAGCATCAGTAGCCTTTAGAGCATCCCTTCCTTGTTATCTACAGAGGATGCCTCTGCTCATTGTTAGTGCTGTACAAAGGTTAGGAAAAGAGGGACATAGAAAGTTACTCCTATATCAAGAATTCGTGGAGGGCTAGAGTCCAGCTCAGTACTTGAGCACATGCTTAGTATACACAAGGAACTGGGTTCAGTCCCCAGCACCATAAATAAAAAAGTTTGAAGACATTTGAAATAGGGAACCATAGAATGAAATGAGATTTTTTTCCTTTCCTGATATGTTGTGGAATTTGATTGTTGGAGAAGTATTTTAAATTGTTCCAAAAGCAGGTATAACAAGTAAAAATTTGAACTATCCACCTAGTTTAATTGACATACATAGAACACACTGCACTCTTACCCGACTCTGTGTGTGTGTGTGTTCATTCTTGGGAGGAGTATTTATTTGGAGACACAGTCTTGCTATGTATGTAGCTCATGCTGACAAACTCATGGTCTCCTGCCTCAGCCCCTTGAGTGCTGGGGATTATAGCCCTGTGCTGCCGTTAATTGCACCTGAAGATTTACTAGGGTTGATCCTAGCAGGACCACCAAGCAATCTTCAAGATTTTTCAGAAAAATTAAAACAATAGGATGTTCTTTTACCATAGAGAGCTCAAGCTAGGAAAAAGAACTGAAAATTCCTTGTTTAAAACTTAGGCATTATAGTTCTAAACCACATGGATCAAAGAAGAAATCACATGAGAAACTAGTCTTTTGAGTTAAATGGTATTGAAGATAATGTCATTGGAACCTGAGGTATACAGCTAAAGCAGTGCTTTTAAAAGAAATTATATATTCACATTATAAATTCACATATTACAAAAGAAGAAAGCCTGAGATTCAGAAATTAATTTTTCATGTCAAGAAACTGGAAAATAATAGTAAATTCAAAAAGTAGAAGGAAAAGCTGGGTGTGGTGGTACACCCCTGTAATCCCAGTACTTGGGAGGCTGAGGCAGGAGGGTTGCCACTGAGTTCCAAGGTCAGCCTGAATTACATAGTAAGACCCTGTCTCAAAAAGTAGAATATTTTAGAAAGTTGCTGAAATAGAAAACATACATAAAACAATTTCCAAGTAAAGAGTCCCTGGAAAAGATCAGAATTGATAAACCCTTAGCAGACTGATTAGGGAACAGCACCTCCTGTCTTAGTGACTGATCTCATAACTTTCCAGACTAGGAAAAGGGACTAGATCCCAGTTTACTTTCAAAGCAGCATTACCCAGCCATCAGAATGGCAAGAACATTTCCAGGATAACCAAGGGCCAGCCTCTGCTGTGAATATAGACAATTCCTGGACATCAGCTTTGTGAGAGGCTGAATCAGGAAGATTGCCCGTTCTGAGCAATACAGTGTGTCAAGCAAGGAGACAGGATGGAGCATCTAGGTTCAAGTCCCAACATGTACAAAAAGGCAAAGCTAGCAATATATATCAAAATACATAATTTGAGTTTATTGCAAAAATACAAGACTGACTCTATTAAACTAATCAATCAGTGCAGTTCAAGTAATCAACTTAAAAGGAGAGCAGGCGTGGAGCTGCATGCCTGTAATTCCAGCACTGGGGAGGCTGAGGCAGGAGGATCACCATGAGTTGTAGGACAGACTGGGCTATACAGTAAGTTCAAGACCAACCTGAACTACATAGTGAGACCCTGTCTCAAAAAAAAAATCATTTATATAGATGCAGAAAAAGACCCTATAGAATGTAACATACCCATTTTTTTTTAAAGGATATAGCTCACTAGTAGCATGTCACTTTAACATACACAAGACCCTGGGTTCAATCCCCAGCAACACTTCAAAAAGAAGGGAGGTGGGCAACTTTGAAAACCAGGAATAGAAATGAATGACTAATAAATTATCAGCAAAAATCCTACAGTAGTAAACCTCCCAATAAACACTGAAATCTTTATGAGTGAAACAAAGATGTCCACTATCAAATCTCCATTTATCATTTCCCAGTCAGTGTGATAGACCAAGGAAATAAAACAATTGGAAAAGAAAAGGAAAAATCTCAGTGTGTGCTGAGAGTGATTGTGTGCATAAATACTCCAAAAGTGTCTACAAACTCTTAGAATTAAGTGAATTTAGCATGGTCACAGAATACCAAACAAAATCAGTTACATTCCTCTACATATAAAACAATAAATAGAAAATGAAGCTTCAAAAACAATGTATAATAGCCTAAGTCAAGTAGCTAGAAATAGGTGCAGCAGAAGGTGTACAGAACCTCTACATTGAAAAACCACATTCAGGAGAGAGACATAAATGAAGGTATGTATCATCTCCATGGATAGGAAAGGACTATAGGATGCCAGGTTTTTTTTCAAATTCATCTCCTGGTTAAACTCAATTCTAAGTAAAATCCCAGCAGTTTAATTTTTGTGAAAATTGACAGGCGGATTCTGAAATTCTGCCATAACACCAAAGCAACCTTAAAATTTTAAAATATTGTAGGCTTTCCATTCCCAGATACCTTCCTTTAAATTTTCAACCTTTTTGTAGACAAAACTCTTAAAAATAACATTTTGTTGTTATGATCCTTTATGAAAGTTTGTCTTGGTATGGAATATTATACCATTTGTAGTCTTTATTTTATGTGGGGTTTTTTTTTCCTGGTACCAGGGATTGAACTCGGGACCTTGCACTTGTGAGGCAGGCACGGTGCCACTGAGCTAAATCCCCAGCCCTGTAGTCTTTATTATTAAAACCTATCATTTTCATAGTGTTTTTTTAATACCGCCTCACCATCACTTGAGTAAAGTGATAGAAATATAACTTTTGATTATGCAGGAATGGCAGAGTAGTTATATATTCTCTGGTCTGACACTATATCCTAGCTTTTAGTTCTACAGGTGGTCTCATATTTAAGATTCTTAGAGGGAATGTAATATTTTTAGTTGCCTTTTTGACCACCACGAAGATGCTTTATTTCAGAATTTTGAGTAGTTCAGCTAGATAAGCTGGGGAACTGAGCTTGGATTTGCCGGCCTGAATGTCCTAAACGTTGGCCCTGGATGAAGAGGGCCTAGGCAGGCTTGGATGCCAGGGTAAGAGTACTGTGGTTAGGTCTCCTGCCAGCGGCTGCTTTGTTTTAATTTAGACTTCTAGACCTTTCCTGGGCACAGTTCCCAGAAAGTCCCTCTGCTGCCGCTGCCCTGATTAGATTTCTGCATCTGTTAATAATAGGCAGCTGAGGGGGGAGGGCCAGGATCTTTGCAGAAATAGGAATTACCAAACCCGATGGCCAGTTCCTGTGCCTAGGGCCTTGTCTGCTTTCTCTGGATCTAATGAGAGTCTTTTAGAAGGTTATGCATTCTGAGCACCCTGAAGCCATACTAACCTTGTTAGTCTCTGAGTCCTCACCCCCAAAACCCTAACACTCAGTCTGAAGAGTAGTGGCGTGTTAATGAGAATGCTGAAACAAACTATAAGTGTTTGAGATCTGCACTCCTGGAAGGTCCAGGGTGAGTGCTAACACCTGTGACAGATCACCCCCAGAGGAAAGGTTTGGCAGCATTGAGCTTATAGGGACTCAAGGGGAGGCAGATGTATATAGTCTTGGAGTTAAAAGAGGAATGGGGTGAAAGGGAGAATGTGAGGATGAAGCTCAGAAAAAAGGAGATGCTGCTGTCGGGCAGGTAGAAATGGGACAGCTAGGCAAGCACAGGAGGCAAGACTGCTACTAATCAAATCTGAAATCAGCGTTCACATTTTGATGCTCCTCCTACTCTTCCTTTTCCCAGTGAATGTCCTCCCTTTTAATGATTCCCCTCCCTTCGTACTCTTCTTCCCTTATCCAAACCTGCTCTCAGTAGCTGGGCATGATGGCACACACCTATAATCCCAGCACTTGTGAGGCTAAGGCAGGACAATCACTGGGAGTTTGAGACTAGCCTGGGCTATGTAGTTCAAGGCCAGTCTGAACTATATGAGACCCTGTTTTAAAACAAAACAACAACAAAACTTGGTCTCAGTAAAAGAGTTTGCTTATTCTAACCTAGGTAAAAATTATTTAAAACTATTAATGCCAGGCATGGTGGTGCCTGTAATCCCAGCATTCAGAAGGCTGAGGCTGGAGGACTGCAGCAGGTTGGAGGCCAGCCTGGGCTGTAGTGAGTTCAAGGGAAACCTGTGGTATAAAAAAGTCTTCAAAAATTTCTAGTTGCCTGGGCTGGGGATTTAGCTCGGTGGTCCTGCCACCTGTGCCTCAAAAGCACAAGATCCCGAGTTTGATCCCTGGTACCAAAAACAAAAAAAACCCTAGTTGCAAAAGTTTTAAATCCTTTCATTGTAAAATATAGCATCATGCTCGCTTCAGCAGCACATATATTAAAATTGTAAAATATAGCATAGATATAGAAAACTACAGATAGAAATATATAGCTTAGTAAATTATTACAAAGTGAGACTCCTGTTAGCACTCAGAACTAGAAACAGAACTTGGCCAGCTATTCCAAAAGCCAGGTATATGTACCCCCATCCTATCACAATTTTTCTTTTCTTTTCTTTTCTTTTTTTTTCAGTTTGACACGGTCTCACTGTGTACTCCAGGCTGGCCTTGAACTCACTATATAGTCCAGGCTGGCCTCGAATTTACAGTAATCCTCCTGCCTCAGCCTCCCAAGTGCTAGGACTACAGGCATGAGCCATCATGCCCAGCTAATTCTTCCTTATTTTATGGTCATCATCTAGTAAGATTCTATTTAAGGGACCTAAAAATTTAGCTATAAATAGCCACTAATGGTAGAATTTTAGGCAGTTGAGGAATATTTGGGGGGACCACGAGAGCCAGCCAGATCTTAGCACACTTAAAATCACATTTCACACAGCTGGTCCCCTCTGTGCCTGTGATTAAAATATACCTTACTGCTGGGGATTTAGCTCAGTGGCGCCTCGCCTGCCCCCAAAGTGCAAGGTCCTGAGTTTGATGCCGGGTACGGAGGAAAAAAACAAAAACAAAATGCAAATTAAAATATACCTTATTGAAAAAGGATTCCACAGAAGTTACAGGGCTGTGCCTTGTGCCTCAACTGCCTGTCATTCACTGGTCCAGAAAATGCCACTCCCCATAGTCCTCCCAAAGCAAAGCAAAAGCAGATCCAGGTCACAGAGCTGTTGGTGTTCAAGGGGCTGGTTGTCTCTGCTGTGGACACATGCAAGTCTAGGTCATCATATAAAATTCCCTGCACCTCGGTTTTCCATTGTGAAGGATGGAGTCATAATACAGTAAACCCTTTATAATCCCCTATTCTGCTCCTAACATGGCCTTCTTTCCTCAATCTTGGTTTCCATTCCCTCTGCCTAATCTTTCACCCTTGTGAGGAGCTCACTGTCGCCCTTTCCTAATGAGCATCTTGCCAGTCTGTACTTCCTCCACTCTGAATTCTTACACACCATGACCCTACTTCATCTCTAGTCATGCCCCTGTAAACACAGATGTATGTCCCAGCCCTGAGCAAATGCTTGTAGAAGGAATGAATGAATGAATGTAAAGGAAGAAAAATGAATTGTTTCACATTCATGTGTGCATTTTTCAATATTTAGCAAGTCTCTTAAATGTTCATAGATACTGACTCAACCCTTGACACTCAGTCATTCCCCCCGTTTCTTTCTCCTCATCTTCCTCCTTTCTCATTCTACTTCTTTCTTCCTTTGCATGCCACTGAGTGCCTTACAAGGCAGGATGCAGAGACACAGGCATGCTGGTGGAAACAGACACTGTGGAAAGCAGCCAGATGAAATGAGGGCAAAACCAGCAGTAGCACATGCAGAGACCCGCTGGAATGAAAAGCAGTGATTCAAGGAGCACTGCAATTCAGACACTCCTTGAGTTCCACTGTGAGAGCTGCTGCAGGATTGGGGTCAGTTGGGGCTGTGGGGGAGGGTGAACATCAAGATAAAGAGCAGCCAGGCTTCTCCCTGGAGATCCATTGCCAGTCAATCCCTCCTTTTAATCCCCCTCCACCCCTACTACTCTCACGTGGATCTGTGTCCTGGGCCTTTAAGAGCTGGATGGGCTGGACTAAGGAAAGTGCTTACACCTCTCCCCACCCCACTCCTTCCCTCTGGCTGTAACCCTGCCAGTAATAGCAGCAAACTGCAGTAGAAGAGGGGAGGAAGCAAGCAAGTGCAAAGGAGAAACCGAGCCAGGCTGGGCTTCCTCAGCCCACAGTGGAGAGCATCACAGAGCTCAGGACACAGGACTGCTATCCTGCCCACCACGGTAAGGATCTGGAGGCTCTAGTTAGCCTCCACTCAGCTCTGCTCTGACCTCCCCAGTCCCTAACTCTGCCCTCTAGGCACTTACGTACCCTGATTAGACTGTATCCTAGACTCCTTTCCTCACCCAACAGCTCAACAGGACTCTTCCGTTTCCCTCCTGTTCCTCCTCCTGTATTAGTTTTCCTCCTGTCTGTGTCAATCACTCATTGTTTATTTGTTTATTTGGGCTTTGTTTTGGGGGATTTTTTTGGTCCTAGGAATTGAACCCAGGGGCTTCGAACTGAGCAACATTCTTGGCCCTTTTTATTATTTATTTATTTAGTAATTTATTTATTTAATTTTTAAAGATAGGGTCTCCCTAAGTCTCTAAGTTGTCCAGGCTGGGCTTGAACTTGTGATCTTCCTGCTTCAGCCTCCCAAGTGCTAGGATGATGGCTGTACATCACCACACCTGATTTCAATCACCCCTTTATTTGTTTTTTTTGTTTTGTTTTGTTTTGTTGGTACCAGGGATCAAACTCGGGTCCTTGCACTTGCGCAGCAGGCAGTGAAACCACTGAGCTAAATCCCTGGCCCACAATCACCCCTTTATAAAGAGAAAACTTCTTAGCTGTCCAGGGCTAGGAGTGCTGACCCTAGCCACTCCTCAGAGGCGAGCCTTCCCCAATAAGGGAAGAGAAAGACTTGGAGTAGACAGGCTTTAGCATACATTCATTAACAGATTGTTGAGGTTTACCAAATGAGGAATGGCTAAAACTTTGGGGAGTCAGGAACTCTTCGTAACAGGGAGAGTTATGAGACTTCCTGAAGGAAGCCAGAGTTTTTGTCCTGTGCCTTACTCTTGCTTAATGATCCAGGGCAGTTTCTTGGTGCTATGCTATGGGACTTTAGATTACAACTTCCTGATCTGTAATAAGAGAGTTTAGGGTTTCCCAGACTCACCTGTACCAGGTGTGCTTGTTAAATATTCTTGAGCCCTATACTTGGAATTTTTGATTTGGTAGATTCTAGGGTAGGGTTAAGGAAGCTCTGTTTTAAGTTACTTTTCAAGAAATATTGACTTAGCCATGAACCTCTAGATTATATGTGCTGTAAAAGAGCCTTCAAACTCTAACATTCTGAGGGCTATGACCTGTGATCAGAGCCATTCTATCCCTCAGAGACAAATCAGACTCCTTGAGTCCTACTGTAATGCCATCGGCATCAATGGTGACACTACCAAAGTCCAACTCTAGATGACATGAAGCCACTTAGAAGTTAAAGGACAAATCTTGCTCTGCAGCCCCAAGCTTTCTCCTAATTTATGTGTCTATTTTCACATCTGTATCAGAGAGGTAATTATATCCTGAAGATCTCCATGTATGAATATTTAAGACCCAAACTCTCTTATTCTCAGTTTTCATCCTCAGGGCCCTTACCAATGGACCCACTCCCAAATGCTTTGTTCCTTCTCTTCCCACTGTACTTGCATCAGCTGTGACTATCCCTCCTTTCAGACAGCAGAAGAAACACCAAGACCTAGAATATACTTGGATTCTAGCTCTCATTCTCTGGGCACTTTGTTTAGTCAGTCTCCTAGGATACAGGGAAAAGAGGCTGAGCAGAGGGACACGCTACTGAGTGTCCACAGTCTCAAAAATCCTCCAAGAGGATGGGAATGAGAGATATTGGGAATTAGTGAAGACAAAGGAGGGAAGTGAATGGAAGAGGTGATGAGAGAAGGGATGCAAAGAGGAGAATAAAAAGGAGGATCTAAGTAAGCAAAGAGGAAAACAGAAAGGACTGGGAAGAAGAAATGAGCTGGAAAGGAAGGAAAAAGATGGAATCAAAATGGCATGGGGAAAGGAAAGAATATGGGAAGAAAGAAAGCTCTTTGGTAGGGAGAGGAGAAACAGAAATGATGAAGAGAAACAAAATGTCAGTGTTCCTGATGGATTCCTAGCCTTGCTTTAACCTGTTTCCTAGAGAAGGCTGTTTCTAAGGCAGAGTCTTGGCACACTCTGTTAGATCTCCTAGATGATTGTATAGAGATCTGGGTTCCAGTTCCAATTCTGCCACTCAATAAGTGACTCTGGCAGGTCAGCCAGTCTTTCTAGTCCTCGATCCCCTTCTTTATAAAATGAAGTCCAGCTTTGTCATTATGTATCTCCCTGTGTTGACTGAAGCTGGCACTCTTGTGGCCACATGTTACCTGGATACAGGCTTAAAATAGTGATTCAGGAATTCAATCAGGATTAGATTTTTGAAAGACCAAGCTCTGGGATGGAAGAGTCTGACAAAGGAGGGAAAAATAATTTTTTAAAGGTGGGTTGTTTTGGGTTTTTTTGGTACTGAGGATTGAACTCGGGTCCTCGCACTTGTGAGGCAAGCAGCGAAACCACTGAGCTAAATCCCTGGCCCCCGCATGTGGTGTTTGAGGTGGTAATCTTTGTCAGGTGCGGTGCCCATGCCTGTAATCCCAGCATTTGGAAAGCTGAGGCAGGAGGATTGATTATTGCAAGTTTCAGGCCAGTTTGGGCTACATAGTGAGTTCAAGACCAGCCTGAATTATATAGTGAGACCCTGTCTCAAAAAAAGCCAAACAAACGAAGAGGTAGTAGTCTCCAAAATAAGGATGTCCACTTGGGCTCTGTTCTCAAGTTTCCTGTGTTTCAGAACATCATTGAGACCCCTGGACATGGGTAGAAGGGAAAGTAATTCTTTCTTCTCCCAGGCCTGAGGCCCACCCTGGGATCCCTGTGCCCCAGAGGTGGGAGCTGCAGTTTAGAGAGGACCAAAGGCAAACTGTTGGCTTGAGAGATTAGACATTAGTCCCAGTCCAACCTTGCTCCAGTAACAGTCTGAAGACTCAAGGAATCTGAGCCATGTTACTTTCTAATTCATTCTTTGTATAGCTTCTGTAAGCCTCGTATTCTAAACTCTGTGTCCCCACCGAAAAAAGGAACTGCTGTTCTGTCTCTCAGGAAGCACTTTTTGTCCCTTCGTCCATCCAATGATTTCTTCTGGTCTTAACGCAGGCACACATATTCAGCCTCAGACATCAAAATCTTTTCTCCCTGGAGCTGTCACAGGTTGTTTTTCTCCCAAGAGACTGCTTCCCAACCTTCCCCTCTCACTCTGCTATCCCTTTAGAAACTTTCTCTAGGTGCTGGAGTCAGGGAAGCTGTTTTTTTCAGTAACTCCCACATTCTGCCTGAGGATTTAGTCACTCCTGAATGACTTTATACCATCTTTAGAGAGATGGGACTCTAATATGCCCTATCTGTGACCTCAGACAAGCCACATCACATTTCCAGACTTACACACTTTTGTATTTTAAAATATAGGAGTCAACTATATGATGTGTTCATGGAACACTAACTGAATGACTGCTTTCCAGATTTTCAAAACTGTTAAAGATGTTCTCTACTATCAAATTTTAAACTTTTTAATTAACCATAGCATATTTCTATTCAAGTGTAGGTCCTTTGCATATGCAAAAGTATAGTTTTATGTCTCATGAGGTTTGTTAGTTTCAGCACAATGTCAAAAGGTCCACTAACTAGGAAAAACTAAAATCAAAGTGAACACATATTAAATCTTCTATCTCTTTTTAAGGAAAGTTTGTTGTTAGAGGCTAGGACAGCTTAGCCAGGTCCTAAATTGGACAGTATGTATTTTAAAGGAAGTACCCTTTTTCAGTAGGCAAATGTGCAAATGCAGTTCTGATTTATGTAACTTTTTTTTTTTTTTTTTTGGTTTTTTGAGGCAGGGTCTCTCTTTGTAGTTCAGGCTGTCCCTGAACTCATTATGTAGCCCAGGCTGGCCTTGAACTCTTGGTGATCCTACTGCCTCAACCTTCCATGTGCTGGGATTACAGGTGTGCACCACCACGCCGAGCTCTGAGCTACATTATTTTTTTTTCTTTTTGGTACCCAGGATCAAACTCAGGACCTTGCGCTTTCCAGGGCTGCAGTACCACTGAGCTAAATCCCTGGCCCCCCTGGGTTTTATTCTTTTTTTTTTTTTTGGTGCCCGGGATTGAATGGGTTTTATTCTTAGCACCGCAAAAAAAGGAGGAGAGCCGGCGATTTAGCTCAGTGATCCCACTGCCTGTCTTGCAAGCACAAGGTCCTGAGTTCGATCCCTGGCACAAAAAAAAAAAAAAAAGGAGGAGGAAGAGAAGAAAAAGAATATAAAATATGATTTATCATGTAAATAGAAGAATATAATTCAGTGTTGTAGAAGAGACTCAAACAGTCAGGCTTCCCTATCCCTTCAGGAGCATGAGTGCATGGACAAGGGTCCCAGAAGAGGGAAGCTGGGATGATTCCACCTGGAGAAGAGAAAGCTAAGGTGTGGAGAGATTCCAGGTTCTGAAAGGGGCTGGTCAGCAAAATGGTGGTTCCCAATTAAGAGATGAGGAGTGAACTTGGTGTGGAGAGAGGTTACCTAGTGGGTTGTAGGGTTTGGGGTAGAAAGAGGGAATTTGGCAGATGCCCTGGTTTAGCCCTCTCTGGTTAGCCATGGGAAACAGCAGAGGCTCTGGGATCAGACATATCTGGGTTTAAATTCTAATCCTTATGTCATTTGAGGCAAGTATCTTATCCTCTCTAAACCTCAGAGTCACAAACTCAAATTAGTAAAAATCACTACAGACTATGTAGACTAAGAAAACACTGACCTCTTCTCTTGCTCCCTAGATCTCTAAGATTCACACAAGCCCTTTGCTCCTCTTTGTTCTTTTAGGTGTCTCTGGCACCAGCTAGTGGAGCAGTGGATGATGGCGTCCCTGTTACAAGACCGTGAGTACCCTTGCAGAGGAAGAAGGGTTAAGGGCAGCCCAGGGAAGGGAAGGAGGCTGGACTTGTATTCCACAGCTCCTTCTGGGCCCTCTACCCTACTTGCTAGCCCCTACTCCCTGCTTCTCCTGGTGCAGGGCTGACCACTGATCAGGACCTGCTGATGATGCAAGAAGGCATACTGATGCGCAAGGTGAGGTCCAAAAGCTGGAAGAAGCTAAGATACTTCAGACTTCAGAATGACGGCATGACAGTCTGGCATGCGCGGCAGGCCGGGGGCAGGGAGAAGCCCAGCTGTGAGTGACCTGGATAGCTGGGGGGGGGCATTCGGGTGGAGAGGTCCCTGTGGAGCCTGGCAGCCTGAGAGAAGGGGAGGGACCAGGGTCCCACTGATCTCATGCCCTTGTGCTGTCCCACTCTTGGCTGTGTCTGAGCCTATACAGATCATAACCAGTACTTGCCTTTGTAAGGCTATTGTGAAGATTAATTTTTCCATATAAAGGACTTAGCTGAGCACTGGCACATAGTAAGGCCCAAGTCATAGAAAAAAAATGTATGTATGTATTATGTATATGTGTGTGTGTGTGTGTGTGTGTGTGTGTGTGTGTGTTTGTATTACTGGAGAGTGACCCAGGGCCTTCATACCGTATACTGAGCTACATACATCCTCACCTCTGTTTTTGTTCATTTGTTTGTTTTTTGTTTTTTGAGACAGGGTCTTGCTATGTAGTTCAAGCTGGAATCCAACTCACAGTGACCCTCCTGCCTCAGTCTCCTGAGTGTTGGGATTATAGGCATGTGCCAACATGCTCAACAGCCAACTCTTTTTAAAAAAAAAAAAATTTTTTTGGGAGATAGGATCTCACTAAATCACCTAGGCTGGGCTCAAACTTGTGATCCTCTTCTGGCTCCCAGAGTGCTGGGATTACAAGCATTCACCACAACTCTTGGTTCATTGGTTATATTTTCTTGTTGTTGTTGTTGTTGTTGTTGTTGCTGTTGTTGTTGTTGTTATTGTTATCATATGACCAAGACCACACAAACAAACAAAAAAGAAAGCAAAAGATACCATGGTCTCAGACATAAATCTGCCTAGATTAAAGCCCTGGCTCTGTCACTTTCTAGCTCTAGGATCAGAACAAACAGTACCTGCCTAGTAGATTACAGAGATTCAATGAAATAATGTGTAAGGTACCTAAAACAGGATCTGATTAATCAATGTTAGCCATTATATTTTTATATTTAAAAATATATCAGTGGGCTGGGGATTTAGCTCAGTGGTTCTGCCACCTGCCTCGCAAGCCCAAGGTCCTGAGTTTGATCCCTAGTACCAAAAAACAATAAAAATAAAAATAAATTTTAAAAATAAAAATATGTCAGAACAATGTAGATTCTGCTGGCCAAACTATGATTCCTCTAAAAATCTAATAGCTAGCTGTGTGTGGTGGCAAATGTCTGTAATTCCAGCCTTCAAGAGGCTGAGGCAGAAGGATTACCATGAGTTCAAGGCCACCCTTGACTACTTAGTGAGACCCTGTCTTAAAAAAAAACAAAACAACAAAATAAAAACAAAAATCTGATCTCAGAATACATCTTAGAGAGTCTGCTTTAGACACATACTCAAAGGTCACAATTCAACCTGTCCGCAGCTAAGGTACGGGATAGAATTTCTCTGGCTCCCTCCTAAATGTCTGGAAAGGGGAAACCCTCAAACCTGAATTTAGGCATATACTGCTTTGGTATAATTGCTTCTACCATTCAAACGTGTTTCAATTTGTTATCCCTACCAGCTCTTTTGTGACCACCATTGAGACTAGCCCTGGAAAGGGACCATCCATTATCTAAGACACTGGAGGATTAAGTCCTTTTGGTCTGTTGTTGCATTGCCAGCTGGTGGCCGGAAGCCACGTCTTAGCACTTCTAGCATAGGCCCCTGCCATGCTGCTTAGGAAAACAGCAATGACTGAACTTCTGAACCCCAGGAATCTGTATTTCCATGCACTAATGCTTTTAGGACTCAGCCTGTAGAGCTTAGGGCTCCATCTCTATATCTTCATAGAGAAGGGGGTGCTGGCCCTTGCCTCTTAACCTCTGCAGTTTGTTGGATTCCCTTCTTTAATATTCCTACCTGCTTCTTCTCTGAAGTCTCAATCTCTGATGTGGAGACAGTGCGGAAGGGCCATGATTCTGAGTTGCTGCGTGGTCTGGCAGAGGATTTCCCACTGGAGCAGGGTTTCACTGTTGTCTTTCATGGCCGTCGCTCCAACCTGGACCTGGTGGCCAACAGTGTTGAGGAGGCCCAAACCTGGATGCAAGGACTCCAGCTGTTGGTTGATCTTGTTACAAGCATGGACCAACAGGAGCGGCTGGACCAGTATCAACAAGATGGAGCCAGGGTGGGGACTGGGTAACTTAAGGAGCCAGATGCTGCAGCACTAGGGAAGATGGGAAAGGGTGCAGGGATAGGGAGACCCAGAGGTCCAGAAGCTGTAGTCAAGGCACCTCAGGCTGATGTGTGACTAAGGGTTCTGAGGAAGAAATGGATGCTAGAGGGAGCAAACGTATAGCCAGGCAGAGTTTGGGCATGAATCAGGTCTCCCAGGATTGAGAGAGGTAGAGGGAGAGGCACAGGAGCAAACACACAGCTGCTCCTGAGAGCTGAACAGAAGATCCTGGTGGTATTAACTGCCACAGGGACAGGAACCAACTCCTTAGAGGGCCCTGTGGCATAGTACTTCAGGATTCCTGGATTGTGTGCCCATTCATTCATTCATTTGTCACCAACAAAGGATATACCAAGCAATATGCCAAGTTTTAGGGTACAGAGATTAATGAGATACAGATATTGTCTTGGTCAGTGGACAGGATGGAATGGTGTGATTTAAGTACCAAAGGAATGTTATGATACTTAGATTATTTGTATGCATTCAAAGGAAGAAATGTAATTCATAAAGTGTTCTGAGAAGGCTTTAGGGAAGAAATAGCATGTGAGCTGGCCTTAAGAACAAATAGTATAACAGGGCCGGGGATTTAGCTCAGTGGTTCCAGCACCTGCCTCAAAAGCACAAGGTCCAGTGTTGATCCCCCACACCAAAAAAGCAAAAAACAGAAGGGTGTTGTTCAGTCTCCACATATTTAGGGCCAGGGATTTAGCTCAGTGGTTCCAGCACCTGCCGCGTAAGTGCGAGGTCCCGAGTTCGATCCCCGGTACCAAAAAAAAAAGAAGAAGAAGAACAAATAGTATTTGAATATGAAGAGAGTAAGAGTAAAGTCCAGAGATAGGAGACTGAACAGAAGAAGAGAGTGGGACATCAGAAAGCAAGGACATTAGAAACAAGAATTATGGGTTGCACCAGATTACAGAGGTGAAGAAGATTTTAACTTCTATGTTAAGGGAATTGGGTGTCTTTCTGCAAACAACAGGAAGGTCCCAGCATGTGCCTGGGCCATGCAGTGACAAGATAGATTGGTGCTTGGGAGAGATTATTCTAGAAGCTCTGTGGAGAATGGATTGACATGGGAGAAAAACTAGACTAGGAAGGAAGAGAGATGAATGGATGAAACATACACACACACACACACACACACACACACACACACACACACACACACAGTGCTTTTGCCTTGACTCAAAGCTGGATGGCTGAGTGACTGGTTCCAGCGTGGAGACAAAAACCAGGATGGTCGGATGAGTTTTGAAGAAGTTCAGCGGCTGCTGCACCTAATGAATGTGGAGATGGACCAAGAATATGCCTTCAGTCTCTTCCAGGTGAGTCTACTGGGAAAGACAGGCCATATTTTCATGAGGCCAGAAGGCCTTTGACCTCTAACAGGAACATTCATTTGTTGAATCCCTGCTGTGTCTTCTAGCACCATGAGAGGCAAAATAGGAAGTGTGGTAAATGATTCTTGCCATTCAGTCTTGTTAGAAAGATGAATTGTAAATCTATGAAAGACAAATATCAATATATTGTTATGTTGGACCTCTAGGACCTTTCTCTTCCTGGCCAGAATTTTGCAGGTGCATAGTACAAAACCCCCACTGGAGTGTGAATAAATAGGAGGAAGTATCTTCTGACCTTTTAGGGGCCTTTATGAGATATAAAATTTTCTTTAGCAGCAAATGATAGAGCAGAAACTTTGCTTTTAACTTACTAAAGTGGCTTCATCTATAAACATGAAATGTCAGGTGTTCTGTGGGGGTTTTATGGAAGCATGTTTGAATCTGCCAACAGGATCGCCCTTACAGGGCAAGTGAAAGTTATAAAATTTCCTATTAAAGTATCTGTATGCTCTCCCCTAACCTCTTATAGACAGCAGACATCTCCCAGTCTGGGACTCTGGAAGGAGAAGAATTTGTACAGTTCTATAAGGCACTGACTAAACGTAATGAGGTACAGGAACTGTTTGAGAACTTTTCAGCCGATGGGCAGAAGTTGACCCTCCTGGAATTTGTGGATTTTCTTCAGGAAGAGCAGAAAGAAAAAGATTATGCTCCTGACCTTGCTCTGGAACTCATCAACTGCCATGAGCCTTCAGACAGTGGTAAGGAAAACTGGGTGGAAAGATACCAGACATAGGGGACAGGGTGGGGGCCATAATTAAAAAGCAGAGAAACATGCCAGGGATTTAGCTCAGTGGTTCCGCCGCCTGCTTCGCAAGCACAAGGTCCTGAGTTCAATCCCTGGTACCAAAAAAATAAATAAATAAACTATCAAGTAACATTATTAGGGCCGGGGATTTACCCCAGTGGTTCCGTCGCCCGCCTTCCAAGTGCAAGGACCCGAGTTCGATCCCCAGTACCAAAAAAAAGAAAAAAAAAAAGCAGAGAAAAGCAATCTTCTACCTGGAGGACACTGAATCTACCTACGTCCTGGTCTCCGGCACACCATCTCATTTAGCCACTCCTCCAGAAGGAGAGCAGCCTTTCCCTGCATAAACAGGAATGGGGTCTAGAGGACCCCACCAGTCCTCCTTTCTTCATTATATTCCTGTTTCATAGCCTTTATTTTTGCGATGTTTTCCTGCTATCATCTTCATCTTGAGTGGAAACAGAAAACCCATGGTCTTCTTCTCTAGTGGAAATGATTCCTTTTCCTCTGGTTCTCCTTCACAGTTCCTGTTTGCTGTCCCTTAAAATGTTAGCTCTCTGCCCTTTCCTGGGATTTTTCCCAATTCCTCAAGTGGTTCTTGAGTCCTTGAGCCCCTGAATCAGAAATCTCCTCCCTGCTGGGCAGAGCAGATGATGAGGCCAATTATTTAGCATTTAACAAGTGCAGCAAAAATATGTCTTTTCAGTCCTCATATTTTCTTCCACTCTCTTTTGTACACTTGTTTCCATTCTTCTCTTCCCTCCAGAGTGTGAGCAAATTTACATTAATAGTAAATTACTTACAAGACACTTTCACATTATTTGCTTAATTTAGTTCTCACTATAACCTTGTAAGTCAACACCTATAATCTTTTTTTGTATGTTTAACTAACAGCATTTTAATATCTTAAGAAAACTTTACTGCTTTTGAACATAGAAAACTTTATTTTTTATTTTTATTTTTTGGTACTGGGGATCGAACTCGGGTCCTTGTGCTTGCGCAGCAGGCAGTGAAACCACTGAGCTAAATTCCCGGCCTGAGAAAACTGTTTAACCTTTTAATTACATTAAACTTAATTATGTAATATTCAGGCTGCTGTTTTCTCATCTGGAGGGAGTTTAATTGGGCAAGGGTCTAAGGGCCTCTCCAGGGAAATCCTCTTCTTTTTCTTTTTTTTCCTCACAGTACCAGGAATAAAATCCAAGGTCTTGCACATACTGGGGTAGGGCTCTACCACTAAGCTACAGCCCCAGACCCTCTTTTTGTGGTTTTTTTTGTTTGTTTGTTTTTGTTTTGGTACTGGGGAACTAACTTGGGTCCTTGTGCTGGCTCAGCAGGCAGCAAAACCACTGAGCTAGGTCCCCGGCTGGACCCTCTTTTTGTAATAGGACTATACATTAGAATTTTTTTTTTTTGGTACCAGGGATCGAACTCGGGTCCTTGTGCTTGCGCAGCAGGCAGTGGAACCACTGAGCTAAATCCCTGGCCCTACATTAGAATTTTAACTCTTCGCTGCTTTATAATGAAAGCAATTTTAAATGTATTTTCACAAATTAATATTTTAAATTTTAATAGAACCAAACATCTTTTTTTTTTTAATTTAAGGAAAGAATACTTGAATTTAGTAACTGATGACTCAGATGAACAGCAATAATCTTTATTGGGCCTTTTTAAGTATACTACCATGCATTAATATCTCTATATGCTTTTTCTCTTCAAATCCTTCCAATGTCCTGTTAAAATGGATTCTCTTAGCCAGGTGTGATAGCCCACATCTGTAATCCCAGCATTTGGGAGGCTGAGGCAGAAGAATCATAGCAGATTTTTGTTTCTTTTTCTTTTTTTTTTGATCATAGTGAATTTTAGGCCAGCTTGGGCTTCATAGTGAGTTCAAAGCCAGCCTGAGTTACATAGTGAGACCTTGTCTCAAAAGAACCCCTCCCAAAAGGATTCTCTTATTCAGTTGTATAAAATAGAAAAATTGAGCTTGAGAAAGAAGAAAGGACTTGTCCAAAGGCAACAACTAATGAGGAAGGAATTGGAATTCAAATACAAGTCATCTCTTAACTGATATCTCTCTTGGAATTGAAGATAACATGGGATGATTGAGAGCTGAGGAAGTGATCCAGGTTTCAAGTCTCAACTCCTACTCCATTTCATTCATTCACTCATTCACTACTTCAGCTAATGCTTATTGATTACCTATAATATGTCATCTGTTCTGAGCACAGAGATACAGTAGTACCTAGGTCAGACAAGGGCACTGCCATTGTAGAATTTAGAGTCAAACAGAAAGTGTTAGTGGCTGTGAATGAAACTTAGAGGTAGAACACTTGCGTAGTATGCACAAAGCCTTGGGTTTGATTTTGTGAGGGTGTTAAAAGAAGAATGGAGGCTCTAAAGCAATAATTTCAGAAAATTAAATTGAAGAATATCAGAGTTAAGAGCTGCTGTTTCCAGAGCAGGATCTAGTACACATCAATTACATTTGTCATGGATTGAATATGTTCCCCAGATTGCATGTGTTGGGAATTTAATCTGCAACATAAAAGTGTTGACAGTTCAATTTTTTTTTTTTTGAGACAGGGTCTCACTATGTATGTAGTTCAGGCTGGCCTTGAACTCACTATGTAGCCCAGGCTGGCCTCCTGCCTCAACCTCCCAAGTGCTGGGATTACAGGAATGCGCCATTGCTCCCAGATCCAACATAAAAGAGTTGAGAGGTGGGACCTCTAAGAGTTGATTAAGTCATGAGGGCTCTGCTTTATGGGAGTGTTCTGGGAGTTATCAAGGGAGTGAGTTCCTGCTAAAAGGATACATTTGGTCCCCTTCCTCCCTCTTGCTCTCCCAAGTATTCTCTTGTCCTTCCATCTTCTGCCATGGGATGACCCAGCAAGATCTTCACCAGATGCAGGCCCCTGAACTTCAGACTTCCAGAACTGTAAGAAACCTGTTTTTAATAAATTAAGTACCTAGTCTGTAAAACAGACTGAGACAAGATTTATTCTACACCTCTCTTGGTGATCCCTCCCCTTGCACTTGAGAATCAGATAGTAGACTTTGGTTCAGAGTGTATTATCAGTCAAAAGACTTGTCCTAGCCAGGAGTGGTGGCAGACAACTATAACCCCAGCTCTCTAGAGGCTGAGGCAAGGGAATCACTGCAAGTTCAAGACCAGCCTGGACTACATAGTGAGTTCAAGACCAGCTTGAACTACATAGCACAACTCTGTCTCAAAACAAAACAAAACAGGGCCAGGAATTTAGCTCAGTGGTTCCACCGCCTGCCTCGCAAGTGGAAGGACCCAAGTTTGAACCCTGGTACCAAACAAAACAAAACAAAACAAAAAAAACTGTCTTCAAGTCCTCACTCTGTTTCTTATTAACTGAGTAACCTTGGGCAAGTCATTCAACCTGAGACTCAATTTCCTCATTTGTAAAATAACTAGTGATGAAAGGAAATGATGCACATGATAAGTATCTATCAACTATGGATTTACCTGAGTAATTTGAGTTATCACTGGCAAGAATGAAATTTCTTGCCCCAAGTGCTGCCATTCTCTACCATTTCCAGGTCTTGTCAAACCTGGAACAAGGAAGCTGGGCGTGAGAATTAAGGTGTTTTATCTTCCAAGGAAGAATGCCTTCACAGCTCAGTGGTCTAGAACATGGCTGATACCTGCTGGCCTGTGTTCAAATCCCAGCTCTTCCACTTACTAGTTATGTAACCTGGGGCAAGTTATCAACTTCTCATAGCAAACCATGTTAGTGAGACTATTAAGTGAGCTGTTGCATATAGTGTCCTTAACATAGAGCAGGTGCTTAGTTACTGTTAGTCGTTATCATTAGTATATGAAACCAACCTTGAGAAGCCTGAGGGCTATAGAAAGTGTATTAGTCACTGTCCTGTCACTAGGACAAAATACCCAACACCCACAATTTAAAGGAGAAGAGATTTATTTGGCTCATGGTTTGCCATGGGTTGGGTCCATGGTTGATGGGCTCCATGGCAGAAATGGCATGGTGGAAGGGCATAGTGGAGGAAAGATACTCAACCCATGGCAGCCAGGAAGCAGAGAGAGAGAGAAGAGAGGAGCCAGGGACAAGAATATACCTCTCTAGGCCATGCTCCCAGTGAATCTCCTTTTCCAACCAGACCCCTCCTAACAGCACATTCAGCTATGAACTCATCAGTACCTCCATAACCCAATCACCTCAAAGTTCCACTGCTGAATATGTGAGACTTCTGGGGCCATTTTAGGTCCAAACCATAAGAGAAGGGGTAACAGTCCCTTTCTTTAACAAGAGTGTACTCTAAGGCGACGCTGACAAATGCTCCCCGAAACACCACATGGGAGTGTTGATGGTAGGAAGAGATCTTCAAATCATAGGTCACACAGCTGTGTGACCCAAGAAAGAAAACAGGTATCTTGGCCTCATCACTAATGATTCTCTGACTTTGAATCTCTCTGACTTCAGTTTCCCATCTATAAGATTAGTCCTTTGCACTGGGTACTGTTCTGTCTATTATGATAACTCTGGGGTTCATGTGACTATTTAAATTTAAATTCAAGTGGCACTTAAAATGCAGTCCCTCAGTCATGCCAGTCACATTTCAAGTGCTTGTAGCCACAAGTGGTTAGAGACTGCCATATTCAACAGGCAGAATAGAACATTTCCATCATTGTACGAAGTCCTGTAGGACAGCTCTGGACTAGAATGAGTTTATTGGTTCCCTTTGATAGTCTCCAAGGGTAGGAATGGTGGAAATGACAGGCACTGGTGGGAAATACTTGGGATCTAGAGGCTGAGAATGGGGACCATCTGAAAGGTAGGACCCCAGAGGGCATGGGGTGGATGGAAGGTGTGCTGTGGGTGTGCTGCGTGCCCTACACTCGGAGCATCTCACTCCAGTGCTCCCCACTCCACACCCTAGGCAAACTTCGGCATGTGCTGAGCATGGATGGTTTCCTCAGCTACCTCTGCTCAAAGGATGGAGACATCTTCAACCCGGCCTGCCTCCCCATCTACCAGGATATGACTCAGCCTCTGAGTCACTACTTCATTAACTCCTCTCACAACACCTACCTAGTGAGGGACCAGCTGTGTGGCCAAAGCAGCGTCGAGGGATATATACGGTGCAGTGGGGTAGAAAAAAGGTCCAGCTCATGAGAGGGACTAACTGTGGGGAAATGAGGGGAGGCTATCAGTGGACAACAGGGGTTGACGAAGTATTGTATGGGGGATTAGGGGTTGAGCCTGGATACCTGAGATACTTGGAGAAGACATTGAAGACTGGTGGGAGAATAGTAATGAAACCCTATGGGTAAATAGAACTTCTCTTTCACAAACTGTGAAACTCTCAGAACTCAGAGGCCTTCACAGATTTATTTTTAATAAATAAACTGCATGTTAAAGGGAAGGCAGTAGAACAGAGGATTAGAAACATGAGTTCTAGAGTCCGACTACCTGGGGTCAAATCCTAGCTCCCTTAATAGTACTTTGGGGCTAAGTAATGAACCTCTTTATGCCTTGTTCTCTGTCTATGAGATGAGGATAACAGTGCCTTCCCTTTCAGGGTAGTTGTGAACACTGAATGAGTTAATCTGTGTGTCAGTAGCTACCCCACGGAAGCTGCTTTTATTGTGATTAATCATGAATTAGATTGAATAGTCAAGAGATCTTTGTAAGTGCTAGCAAATGAACTAGTAGCTTTATAGGATAAAAAATTAGTGGAGCTTTTACTCAAAAATAAGTGAAACTTCCAAGTTTCCACGTTAGAAAGTCTAGTTGAGAAAATAAGGGGGTGGGAGTATAGTTCAGTGGTAGAATGCATCCTTAGCATGTGTGAGGCCCTGGGTTGAATCCCCATTGGGAGGGGAGGAGGAGAGAGAGGGGAGGCATACACTTACCAAGAGTTTGACATCACAGGTTTGGAATAGAGATATGAAACCAGAACACCAAAAGTACCACAAGGCAATGTGTGATGCTTGCATGTTGGGGGGGTAGGGGTGGAGATCAGTGTGAATTGCAACCAGATCTCAGTAGACAGAGAAGTCTCCATGGAGATACAGCTTGCAGGGGTTTGGATGGGTAAGTGGTGGTGAGCATTGTTCTCACCAGAGTGCAGAGAGGGTCCTTAGGTGGAAGATCATACACTGACCTCCCCTGCTTCTGGGCTCTTGGCGTTCTTACAGGGCCCTGAAGCGGGGGTGCCGTTGTGTGGAGGTGGATGTTTGGGATGGACCTAGCGGGGAACCTGTCGTTTACCATGGACACACTCTGACCTCCCGAATCCTGTTCAAAGATGTTGTGGCCACAGTAGCAGAGTATGCCTTCCAGGTAGTATCCCCAGGTTGGGACCAGCACTAAGTAAGGAAAGAGGGTCTGGGGGAAAATGACTGGCTCAGGTCTGGGAGGGTAAAGGAGTGCAGGAAAAGTTGCTGCAAATAGCATGCTATATATAGATGATTTAAAGCATCAGACAACATTAAGGGTTACATGAATAAGTGTTGAGTGTGTTACTACTAATCAGTAGTCATAGAGGTAATTACTAATTCTTAGTAACTACTACTTATAACAAGTTCATTTAACTATCTGGGAGAGGATGGATAAGGATACAAATAGCGGTGAGTAGGGCTGAGGGACAATAGGAATTTGGAGATGGGTGTCTGAGGGTGTAATACAATAACTAGGGGAATGACCTGGCCCTCCTACTCTGAGCCTGAAAACTCAAAAGTCTCAGAAGGACCTGGGTCAGACTTGGCATAGGTATGAAATTTGGGACCCCAAGAGTGATCTTAGATGTGAGTAGCATACCAGGCCATGGAGTTCAGGCCCCAGCGGTCTCACTGAGTCCTGTAGCGGGGTTGGAGACATTTAGCCCTCAGGGTACTCAAATGAATTAACAGGGGGCCCTGGAAGCCACATGTTTGGAGGAGGTCAAGGGGTTTAGAACTGTGGATACAAGCCCCCCCACCTTCTCCCTCATCAGACATCAGACTACCCACTCATCCTGTCCCTGGAGAACCACTGCAGCTGGGAGCAGCAACAGACTCTGGCACAACACCTGACCGAGATCCTGGGGGAGCAGCTGCTGAGTACCCCCTTGGATGGGCTGCTGCCCACACAGCTGCCCTCGCCAGAGGTAGGGACCTAGGCTCTTCTGTAGCTTCTGCCTTCCCCCTGTGGCTCCTTCCTCCACGCACCTCTTGTTCCCTTCTTTCTGTCCTCAGATGGGCCATCTTGTCTTTAATATGCCTGGAGACACCTTTCATTTTGAAAGATCTAATTGAAGGCAGAATTCTATTTATAGTTCTCTAAAGTTTCAGTCAACTATTCACTCTATATTTTACTTTCAGTGGAAATATCTTAATAGTTTATAACTGTTGTACGGTGTAGACCATACAGACAATATAGAGACAAGGAAGTCCACCTCCAGCATGATCACAACCTCTTCCATAAAAATATCTGTATCTATATATGTCTATATCTCTATCCATATCTCTATCCCTATCTATCTATCAATCTATCTATCTATCTATCTATCTATCTATCTATCTTTTGCTATACCTATTTGATGCTGGGGTTAGAACCTAGGGCCTCACTCATGCTAAGGACGTGCTGTATCACTGAGCTATGCCCATATCAATAAGTTTTTTAAACCCTTATATAAATACAGGTGTATATATTCACATGTTATTTGGGACAGAGTGGCCTCAAACTCATGGTGATCCTCTTGGCTCAGCCTCTTGAGTGCTGGGATTACAGGCCTGTACCATCATGCCAGACTTATTTTCACATTTTTATTTTGTTTTTTGGGATAAGATCTCACTAGGTAGTTCAGGCTGGCCTTGAACTCACCAAATAGTCCAGGCTGGCCTCCAATTTGTGGCAGTCCTTCTGCTTCAGCCCCCTGAGTGCTGGGACAAGTATGTGCCACTACGCCTGGCCTTATATTCACATTTTTTAAAAACCATGAATGGAATCATCTTCCATGAATATCTTACATGTAATATATATTGTGGATATCTTTTCATGTATAATTTTTTAAACAGCTTTACAGTATTCTTTTTTGTTTTTGTTTTGAGACAGAGTCTCACTGTGCAGGTC
The DNA here is from genome assembly GCF_000247695.1 of Heterocephalus glaber. The sequence goes on along the minus strand of NW_004624823.1, from coordinate 6,424,796 downwards.
AGGCTGGCCTTAAACTCACTATATAGCCCAGACTGGCCTTGAACTTGCTGTGCTCCTCCTGCCTCAGCCTCCTGAGTGCTGGGATTATAGGCAAAAACCATGCACAGTTGAGCTCTAAAGTATTCTATTTATGTTATGGGCCATAATTTATTCAACTGTTTGCACATTTGATGGACATTTAGGTTGTTTGTAATTTTCAACTTATACATATGGCTTTGTCCATTTAGTTTTTCTTTGAAAAGGATTCCTAGAAACAAAATTACTAGGTTAAAAGGTTTGCATCCTGACATATTTTTTTATTGTTATGCCAATTCGCCCTGTGGGGGGAAAAAACCAAATTATATTCCAACCGACAGAAGAGAGTGACCAGAAACAACTCTGGGAGATGATTCATAATCATAATGGCAAACACTGAAAAAAAAGGTTATGTTTTCTTTTTTTGAACTATTTGTTATTATTTACTTTCATTAGGGTTTATCATTTTTATTGATATTCAGTGATTTTTTTTTTTTTTTGATACTGGGGATCGAACTCAGGTCCTTGCACTTGCGCAGCAGGCGGCGAAACCACTGAGCTAAATCCCTGGCCTGATGTTTTTGTTTTTTGAGACAGGATCTTGCTATGTGGTCCAGCCTAGCCTCAGACTAGTTGTGTAGCACAAGCTGGCTTTGAACTTGCAATCCTCTGCATTAGCCTCCTGAATGCTGGGATTGCAAGTGTGCCCAGCCGATGTTAAATGTTAAAGATATTAGGCTTTTTAGGGGAGGGGTACTGGGGATTGAACCAGCCATTTTTTATTTTAAGACAGGGTCTCTCTAAGTCATTAAGTTGCCCAGGTTGGGCTTGAATTTGTGATCTTCCTGCCTCAGCCTCCCGGAGTGCAGGGATTATAGGTGTGTACCACCATTCCAGCCTGGAAAATATTTTTTGCAGTCTATTTTTGCTTTTTTTGTTTTTAGCATTTTTCATCTTATAGAAGTTTTTAAGCTTCATGTAATCAAATTTTCAATCTTTTCTATTTTAGAATTGAGTTTTCTTATCACCTTTCTAAATGCTATTTTGTTCTCACACTCTTATGAGCTTTTTTGTTTATTTATTTATTTAGAGACAGGGTCTACTATGTAGTGCAGGCTGGCGTTGAACTTGTGGTGATCTTCCAGCCTCTGCCTCCCAAATGCTGGGATTACAGGTGTGCACCATCATGCCTGGCTCTTATGTTCCTTATATATGTAAATCTTTTTTTTCTTATTTCTTTTTTTGGGAGGGAGATCTTGAGACAGGGGTCTCACTATGTAGTTCAGACTGACTTTGACCTCACTATGTAGGCCAGCCTGGCCTCAAACTTGAAGTGATCCTCCTGCTTCAGGCTCCCAAGTGCTGGGATTACAAGTGTGTACGCCACCACGCCCGACTATATATGTAAATCTTTAAAGGAGTTTTTAGTATGTCAAATGTGAGGTAGGGGCCTGTTTTTCCATATAGGTAGAGATATAACAAGTTTGCTTAACAATAAGGGAATTCCTATGTTATATACCAAGAAACTGATCTCTTCCTGGGGGAACTTTCGACCACTCTCTTTCTTCCTCTGCCTTTGAGAGCAATGAGATCTGAAGGATCTCCAGAAGAACTTCAGACAGGTAGATAGATAGGTCCCTTCGTTTTTGTCCCCTAGCAACTTCGAGGAAAGATTCTGGTGAAGGGGAAGAAGTTAGAAACACTTGAGCAGGATGTTGAGGATGAGGATGAAGAGGAGGAGCCAGAGTGTGACCTGGAGCAACAGCAGGGGTCAGAGCTGGAGCCTGAGCTGCAAGAGTCGTTCCTTCAGAGTAAGGACAAAAAGAAGGTAGGCCAGGAGCCGTCTTCCTGCCATAGCATTTGCTCAGCATGCAGCACAAGCTGAAGGCTGGTTTGTGATGAGACTAAACCCAGGCAAAGTAGAGGGGCAAAGAGAAAAACGAACCTTCCTCCTAATAACAGAGGCATAAGAATGCATGTATGGGGCTGGGGATGTAGCTCAGTGGTTTTGCCACCTGCCTCACAAGCGCAAGGTCTTGAGTTCGATCTCTGGTGCCAAAAAAAAATATATGAAAGAATGTGTGTATGGCATCATTATATATATTGCCATTTACAGATATATTCCAGTGGCTTTCCTACTTCTTTGGGCCATGACATCTTTATTTCTTTCACTTTCCTTCTTTCTCCCTAACACAGTCTTGTATGAAAGCTCAGTAAACAAAATAGGTAAATGCAGAACCATTCTAATGCAGAACCATTGGAGCTCTCATTTGGCTCTTCTGGATCCCCTAGGTGACTCTGGACACATCTTTGTACGTGTCAGTCTCTTTAAATCCTGGTTTCAAAACCACTGAGAGTGTGTGTGTGTGTGTGTGTGTGTGTGTGTGTGTGTGTGTGTAGGACTGTTACTTTGCCTGAAATAATTTCTGTGACCTCAACTATATTGGTTTAGCTCCTTCTTGGAAGGGGTAAAATTTGAGTTTGAGGAGGGGCCAGAAATAGCCAGAGATGAAAGGGAGAAAAGTTGGAAGTGGGGAAGCTGAACCCCTGAGAAGGTTGTCCCAGCGTGGTCTGCCTCCCTATGGGGAAGAAGGAGGCTGAGGGAGAAGGGGTGCCATTGCTTGTACCTCTGCAATCCAGGTTTGAAGTCTGCATTGTTCTCTTGTGCACTCGCTTGGCTCACTCAGCTGACTTCTAGCATACCCTGTTCCCTCTGGGGCTGTGGTGTTTAACCTGCTACTGTGTCCAGGGTTGGAAATGGGAATTCAGGAAACAAATCCAAATATATTACTCTGGGATCCTCACAGCCTTCGAGGCGTGAATTCTGTGATCATTTGCATACCCTGACATATCTGTCCAGATTCATGAACCTTTTGACCAAAGATCATCATTAATTTGCTTTAAAAGAGAAGTAGGCCTGTAATCTCAATACTCAGGAGGCTGAGGCAAGAGGATTGCTGGAAGTTCAAGCCCAGCCAGGTCTACATAGTTAGTTCAAGGCTAGTTCAAGACCTTGTCTCAAATAAACCAAACCAAACCCTTCAAAAAACAAGAACAACACCAACAACAAAATAAATAAAAGGAGAAGAAAAAGAGAGAAGTAGGGAGGAAGATGCTTCTCTGTTTAAAAATAATATAAATACTTGTTATCTAAGGTGTAACATACAGCAGACCCTCCAGGCTCAGAGGCTGACACCAATCCCAGCACTATATGCAGAATGCCTTTATTCCCATTCCCACCCTCAGGTTGTGAAGTGCCCGCCGTTTTGTCCGCCTATCTGTTGTCAGATTATGACTCAGGGTCCTATTCCCGATCCTGGTGGGTTGCTTCTCTTGCCCATGCAGGTGAGGCAGGAGGGAGAATGCAGTGGGGAGGCAGCGGGCAGAGGCTCAGGTTGGATGGCTGTTAGCTTCTTCCCTCGCAGACTGCTGAGGATTCAATTCCATCTTCCTTCTACTTTCTCCCCCAGAAACTCAAGCCCATCTTGTGTCCAGCCCTCTCTGCCCTGGTTGTCTACCTGAAGTCTGTCCCATTCCACAGCTTCTCTCACTCAAAAGAGAACTACCACTTCTATGAGATATCATCCTTCTCTGAAAGCAAGGCCAGGAACCTTATCAAGGAGGCTGGTCAGGACCAAAATGGAAGGACAGGGAGGGAAGTGGGTTGGGTGGGCTCACACCTGATGGCAGGAAGGTAAGTTCCAAGAAAGAGGACAAGAGCTAGGGAGAAATGAAGAAGCTAAGAAACTCCTCAGAGCAGGCAAATGGAGAGGAGTTGTGAATAATGGACACAAGGCAGCAGGGGGAGGAAAGCTGGGAGGAAGATGGGCTGGATGGAGCAGAGCAGAAGCACAGTGAAGCTTTCTGGAGCCAACCTCAGCAGTCAGGGAGGAGTGAATGAGTGGGCAGCATCTTGGGATGGAAGAAGTGGGAGGCTCTGCCCCCACTTCCTTCTCCACCCCTACACCCTTTATAGGCAATGAGTTTGTGCAGCACAATACTTGGCAGTTAAGCCGTGTGTATCCTAGTGGTCTGAGGACAGATTCATCCAACTACAATCCCCAGGAGCTCTGGAATGCAGGCTGCCAGATGGGTAAGGAGGCCACAGAAGCAGGGAGGGGGGTGGGGTGGAAGATAAGTTCCTCAGTGGAAGTAGGGGCAGGGAATGCTTTAACGAGTAGTAGGGTGAGAAAGATTCTATCTACAGAGATGGGCTGGAAGGCCCCCAATGTGAATTTTCCTTTTTTCTCCTGGATCCCCAGTGGCTATGAATATGCAGACTGCAGGGCTTGAAATGGACATCTGTGATGGGCTCTTCCGCCAGAATGGTGTCTGTGGCTACGTGCTGAAGCCAGATTTCCTGCGTGATGTCCAGAGTTCCTTCCACCCCGAAAGGCCCATCAGTCCTTATAAGGCTCAGACCTTATTAGTCCAGGTATGATGGGAAGAACCTAGGGTGGCTGGGATGGAAGTGGGGGAAGAGGTAACTAGGCCTGACAAGAGTGTAACTGGTTGAAAATTTCCGAGAGGCAGGATAGCCTAAATGTTCTCCCATCCAAGTACTAACCAGGCCCAACCCTGCTTAGCTTCCCAGATCAGAGGAGATTGGGCGCGTACAGGGTGGTATGGCCATAGACAGGATAGCCTAAATGTTAACAGCACAATCAGACTTTGGAGCCTGCTGCCAAGCTTCACATCTACTTCCTAGTTGTGTAACAGTGGACAAATTCCTTAGCCTCTCTGTATCTGTGTTCATCTGCAAAATGGGGGTAATACTACTGCCTACATCCCAGAGTTGTGAAGATTGAAGCAGTTAAGATCAAATGTCTACAACTCCTGGCACATAGTAAGAGGCTATGCTGTCATTTGCATGCCTACTTTCAGACCTCCTTAGTTTCTACCTGTTGCGTCTAAAATTGCAGATAAAATATGAAAATATATAACCCATGGAGGATTAGTTTTGCAAACCAAAAAGCTATAGTGCAAGGTCCTGTGTCTTCTCCCCTGGAGTGAAAGCCGAATGGGTGCTGGGCTGAGCAGGAACTCATGAGGTTCCAATCCCCTGGTTGCAGGTGATCAGTGGCCAGCAACTGCCCAAGGTGAACAACACCAAAGAGAAGTCCATTGTGGACCCACTGGTGAAAGTGGAGATCTTCGGCATCCATGCAGACACAGCCCGGCAAGAGACCAACTATGTGGAGAACAATGGTGAGAGACAGGGTAGTGCTGGGGAAGGAGCTAGTAGCGCATAACTACTGTCTCTCTGTCTTGTCCTCCATTTTGTATGGTTCACGTCACTGCTCACTCCTCCACTCAGAGGAGGCAGTGTGGAACAGTATGAAGAATCCTAGCCCCTCACAGGCTCCAGTGACTCAGGAAAGCTGTTTATGCATTCTGAGCCTGTTTCCTCACCTGTGAAATGCTGATTACCATCTAGATTAAATGAGAAAACAGGGAAAGCAACTCAGTATGAGCAATTGCAGAAGACAGTCAGTGACAGTTCCTTTGGTCCCTCCAATCCCACCTCAGGCTTTAATCCATACTGGGGACAGACACTGTCCTTCCGTGTCCTGGTGCCTGAACTCGCTACGCTGCGTTTTGTGGTAAAGGACTATGACTGGAAATCCCGAAATGAGTTCATTGGCCAGTTCACTCTGCCATGGACCTGCATGAAACAAGGTGAGATGGTTCTCGGACCCCTGGCCAACACACCAGCTCTGGCTGCCTTCCTGACTGTCCTTTTGCCTCGTTCCAGGTTACCGTCACATACACCTGCTCTCCAGGGATGGGATCAGCCTCCATCCAGCTTCCATCTTTGTTTACATCTCCATCCGGGAAGAGCTGGAGATTGAATCCTGAGGTGGGTACCTCATGCAAGGGAGGGTGGTGGCTTTAGATAGGGAGAAAAACCTGGAAGAATTGCCCCCAAGAAAGCAAACGGAGATTGTGCATTACCAGGTACCAGTTACCTTGCCCTTTCTAACAAGCAAATCTAGGACTTTCACCTTCTCTCTCTTCCCTTCTCTTGTTTTCACAAGCCTTTGGTATCTTTCCTGCCCTTCTTCTTTGTGTACACTGTGCAGGCGTTTCTCCTTCCTGTTGCTGTGGGCTCAATCCCATATTCAGACCCACCACTAACCTCTCCCATCAACTCTGGTGTGAAGGCAGATTGCAACTGGAAACCTAAAGAGGGGCTTGGAACACAGAAACCCACAGAACTATTATCCTTTCCACTCCTAACTTCCTCAAAGCCCAGAGCCAAGGGAAGGATAAATCAAGGATCAAAGCTCCCCAAGCAAAGGTTGGGTTAGGAGACCTGACCCAAGACCGTACTGACTCTTCAGAGAATACTCCACAGCCCTCAAGAGTCTCCACTGGACTGCTCCTCCTTATCTCTCTGGTGTAAATAGAGCTTCTCTCCAATTTGGCTCCTCTATGGTGTTATTGTTGGGGAAGAAGGGGAGGTACACGGGTTGGGGGGACATTTGGGTAGTTGGTGGAAAAAAGGTAGAAAAGTGAGGTTCCCAGGGGCTTCCTGGATGTGCTACATAGAAAGGACACAGAAGAGGCTTCTTGGGGGCAGGACAAGGAGACCAAGGTTTATGTGGTCCCAGCCGTCTTGGAGAGCTTCCCTGGAACATTCTTGGTTTATGGCTATGTAAGCGTAATTATTAATAGCACTCTCTCTAGTGTTCCTACTGTCAGAGGATCAATTACATAGCGAGGTGCTAAGAATTATATTGTGAAAACTCAGAATTGAAATTTACCTCCCCAGTCACCTGCCTTTCAAAGTACTGTTGTGCTTTCATTCCCAGTGTAGCTGCTAAGGCAGCCTGAGGACTGATATTGAACTAAAGCTACTCCCAGGAAGAGGCTTAGTGGGTGGCAGTCCCCCTCCAGACAAAGGAGCTTGGGAGTGGGGAGAAACGAAAGGGCCAGGACAGGCTCAAGGTCTGAGAGAAGGCAGACAGGGGTCTTTCAGACCTATCTCCAAGTAAAGATGGAAGAGACAAGGGAGGAGCAGAGGTCTAAGAAGGGATGGGGCAGATCAAGATGACAACCTGGAAACGTTAAGACAGGAAGCTGGACGAATCCATAAGCTGGTAGTCATTTTCTGTTTAACATGCTTTATAGAGCATTAGGCACATGCAGTTAGATACAACTTATTTAAAGATGCTAGAAGAAAACAGGACTTGATTCAGTAAGAAGGGAAAACAGAGTGGATAAAATCGGGACCTTATATACAGGGACTCTTGAGTGATGGTGAAGAAACTGGAAATTCACAGGTTAAAAATATAGTGCACTTCAAGAAGAAATCAATGTTTTGGTCTATATCTCTCTTTTATATAGCCACTAATTTCAAAGTACTATGACCAGAGTCCCAGGAGGGGTTACAGTTGAACTGACAGCTCAAAGCCAGTTCTTCCTTAGGCCCTGAGCACCTTGAACTAGCTCTGATCTCCATCTTTGGCCACAGCCAGCTCTCTGGGAGATGGGCTAGGCTCAGCCCTCAGGTCCAATGGAGGGAGTGGCATGAGCAGGAGGGCTGGAGTCCTCCAGCTTCACATCATGCAGATGCACGGTGGGGGTTGTGGGGTCTTTGCCCACGCTCTGGTGGGGGTCGGCCTGGTCAGGGTGGTGCCTGCGCACATGCTTGACCACCTGGAACTTCTGCTTGGCCTTGTAGCTGCAGAGGCGGCAGAAGAAGGGGTGGTGATCAGTGTGGGTGAGGGCATGATGGCGCAGACCGGCAGCCCAGCGAAATGCTCGGTGGCACACGTTGCACACATAGGGTTTGGCTTCACTGTGCTTGCGAAGGTGGGTGCGCAGCAGAAAGCGCGTTTTGAAGGCCTTGCCACACTGCTCACACATGAAAGCCCGTGCTTCTCTATGGCGTGTCTCCCTGTGCACACGCAGTGCATCAGCCCGGTTGGTGCAGTACTCACACTCAGGACACTGGTATGGCTTCAGTCCTACAGGACAGGGAATAAATCACCACTGTGGCAGCATAGAATAAAGTTCGGCAGGCAATAAGGACATCATGATACTGGGATATAAAGAACACAGGCAGCAAGCTATATAATGACCATATCTTTGGAATGTTCTAGTCCTGTATGGTACTTCTGTGTCCTTTTCTCAACACAGCCCTTGTTTGCATAGGTGACCAGTGGGTGCTAATGACTAAGTGACCTCTAACCAACTAGCTACCTGATAGTAATGAGTACTCAAATATGATAGGGTTATTGAATGGGAAATTCCAACCCTCTTTTGATCATGGGATATTCACAGGATGTAGGAATTCATTTAAACACAACTCATTGTTCAACTCAAAAAGTAACAGAATGCTTAAGAGAAAAGTAGTAAAGATGAAAGAAGCAGCATTCATGGAAGCAGAGGGCCTTGAAATGCACCTAATCAGTTCTACATATGGGCAGGCATATGTAGTAACCATAGGCACATAATCATTAACCCTTTTCAGAGAAGCTCTAGTTTGTAGATTCCATACCAAAGAGAGGATAAGGATAAACTGGAACAAGAGAACTTTACACTTTCTGCTTTGTACTTATATGAGTATAGGAACCAGGTAGACCTGATCTCACTGAGGTTTGAATTGGGGTTCTCAATCAGGGAACAACCCTGTACCACAATCAGGTGGGAAGCTGTTGGAATGTACATGTGCTCTCAAGTTTATGCTCCTCTGTTTCTGATAGCTAAAGTGAGTTGGAGAGGCATTTGATATACACTTTTTCAGCCTACCCTCTAATTCCAGTGTGAAAATTGATGTTGCTCTGAATCTGAGCAAGGACACATATCACTTTACTGAGGTCAGGCTTACCAGAGAACAGGGCAATACTTTAGGCCTGTCAAAACCACCCAGACTCACCTGTGTGCTTGGTCATGTGGTACTTGAGCTGGTTGACCCATTTGCACTTGTAACCACACTCAGGGCACAGGTACTTCCGTTCCTCCTTATGGATCCGCATGTGATACTAACAAGAAAAAAAACAAAAAGCAGAACATGTATATCCTGTGGTACTCACTGGACGGGGGAATAGGGATAAGCAGGCGAAGAAACTGTTGGCAGATAATCCTATTCCCAGCTCCCATCCTATCTAAACTTAAGTTACCAACTGGGTCCTCCAGGATGGCCACTTTACCTAACCCATTCAGCCTCCCTAGGTCTGCCCTGACTATCTCAGCTCTGCCACTCATAAGCTTTGTCCTTGGGTGAGCTAACCCTGAATTCTCAGTAATCTGTAAAATGGGGACTAGTAAAAGTATCTGTATCTCTTATCTTTGAAAGAATTAAAATTACTGTCCTGGGTATACAGTAAGTGCTCAGTAAATGTTAGCTGTTATTATCCAGATTATCCCAGAATTATTATATGGCCTTATCACACTGTAAGCAGGTACTATAAAATTTTATCTTTATAACTCTCTGAAGTTGGTAAGTATTATCCCCTCCTTGTAAGTGAGGGATCTGAACCTTAGGGAAGTCAAGGAACTCATCCAAAGTCATAAAACTAGTGTTTGGAAGAGTTGGGATTACAGGACCCAGAGCCTACACTTTCTCCATTCCTGGCCTCAGGCCCCTGAACTTACCTTGAGGCGAGAGGGGTCAGCGCAGGCATAGGGGCAGAGATGACAGCGGTAAGGCTTTTCCCCTGTGTGGATGCGGCTGTGCCAGGTGATTTTCTGCCGGTTCTTGGTGCTGTAAGCACAATCAGTACACTTGTAGAGTCGGGTGCCCCCATGCCCTTTCACATGGTGATCTAGCACCAACTGATGGCGACATGCAAAGTCACAAAACGGGCAGTGCAGAGGCGGCTGGCCAGCATCCCCATCCCCATCAGAAGCCGCTGTTGCTGAAGTCTCCTCATGCTGTTCCAGGTAGTGCTTCACCAGGCCCACCCGCTCTCGGGCAGCAAAGTCACACAATTGGCAGCGGTGGCTGAAATGCTGCTGTCTCCGATGCTCATCCAGTGCGGGCCGGCTAGGGAAGGCCTTCTGGCAAGCCCCACACTCTAGCCGTGGGTGCTGTTTACGGGTATGTCCTCGCAGACTGGCAGGGTTGGGGCAGAGCAGCCCACAGTGGGAGCATTGCAGGGGGCCTTCAGCAGCCTCGGCAGGGGAGCCAGGGGCAGCATGTGTGGGCTCAGGGTGTCGGCGCAGAGCATGCTGCTTCAGTGCTGTCTCCGAGCTGAACTGAGCCTCACACTGGGAGCAGGCAAAGGCCGGGGTGCCTTGGTGGCAGCTGTTGACATGGCGAGTGATATCATGGCGAAGATAGCCACTATAGTCACAGAGTGGACAAAAGTGGGTGGGTGTCTTGTCGTGTACTCTTAGCCGGTGCAAGCGCAGTTTTGAGTTGGTACCAAATGTCTGAGAGCAGGAGCTGCAGGGGATGCGGCCAACACCTGTGTGTCGGGACTGGTGAGCCTCCAACCGATACCGCCTGGTGGTGGAAAAGTCACAGAAAGGGCACTGATGTGGCTTCACTCCCTCATGCTTGAGCCGCCGGTGCTGCTGCAGGCATCGGCTCTGTTTACAGGTGAAGCCACAGTCCCCACACTGCAGAGGGGGCCTCGGGCCTTGGACTGGGGCTGCAGTGTGGTGCTTCCGCTTCTGGTGGAGCCTCAGGGCAGCAGCAGTGGGAGCGGTGAATGGACAGAGGCCACAGTGCAGCTCTCCAGACTGCCCAAGGGGACAGCCCTGGGTCTGGTGAGTCCTCAGGGCCCGTTCCTGCTGGCAGCTGAAGGGGCACGTGGGGCAGGAAAAGAGGGCCACCTTTTGTTTCTGAGCTGAAGCTGTGACCCCATCACCAGGACTGGGCTTGGTACTCCCACTTCCATTACTCAGGGGAGCAGAGTTTCCATTGCTCAGGTGGCTCCCTCGCTTTCCTCCCTGGCCACGTCTTCCCCGGCAGCCTTCTGCCACATGAGAGGTAATAGAGGAGAGCCGGGAACAAAGGAATGTGCATGAGTTGCAGTGAAACTTGCCATGCTCAAAGTGGAACTTCTCAGGGGTCTCTGTGGGTGAGGAGTTTCCTGCAGAAGGGACCAGGAATTCAGAGGGTGTGGTGAGAAGCTCTACTCCTTCTGGCTCCCTGGGAAGCTTGGGAAGAGCATCTTTTGGAAACAGTAGCTCTTCTACTGGTACAGATTGGGGATTCCTGCCTTCACTATCCTCTGGGGCCTGGGTGCCTGGGAGCTGAGGATGCATAGGGATGGGAGAATCTGGTCTTGGCAAGCCCTTGTTCTTTCTGAGCAGAACAGGGCACTTCTTCAGCAGGTGGGTGCTGAGGCCACGTTGTTGCTTAAAGCTAGCCCCACACTCAGGGCACAGCAAGGGCTCTCGGCGGCCCTGGCACCCTGTCCTGGAGTGCAGATTTAGGGCCTTCTCCCGGCGAGTGATAAAGGGGCAGTGTGGGCAGCGGAAGGCTTGTCCTTCTCCCTGGATCACTACCATCTGTACCCGCCCTTCCAGCACCAATGCTTCTGCTTGTTCTTTGTCCTGCCTCCTTAGAGCCTTGAGTAATGACTCTGACTCAGGAAACTGAGGCAAGGGTGGCATCTCAGCAGGTGGAGTTGCCTTCAAGTTTTCTACCCTGCTGTTAGGGGTCTCTTCTGAGGATGGAGGAGTTCTAGTGGGCTCAGGGACTGGCTTCTCCAGAACAGGCTCTTCTTCAGCACCCAAGCCAGCAGTCCCAACACTTTCAAAGCTGGATGCTGCTGGCCCTTCGCGTCCATCTGGCCCTTCCAGTTCCAGAGGCCCAGAGGAATCCAGGGGCTTGAACTCCACAGTGGCTGTTTCATTAAGGTCCTCAAGGGGTGGCTCAGGCACAGGTTCCAGCTCGACTCCCAGGGCCTCTAAGTGTAGTGTGCAGCTACCCTCCTCCATTTCCACTGGGCTGGGACTGCAAACCAGGTCAACGCCATGGAGAGCCTCACTGCCATTCCGTCTCCTGGTGCTGCCCTCCTCACTTATCTCTGGCAGGGCCTGATCCAAGCTGGGATCCACCACAGACCCAGGTTCATGGCTTGGGCCCTCAGGCTGGATAGACAGCTGGCTGGAGGGCTCTGAGTCTGGTGGGTGTGCCAAGCACTGTCTGGTGACCCCTGGCTCTTGTCTGGCATCACGGGGCTGCCAGACCTGGTCCCCAGGCACGTAGCCATGGGCCTTACGCTTGTGGAAGAATAGAGTGGTGTTGCTAAAGGTACGATAGTCACAGAGGGCACAGCGGAACTCACGGAGACGGGTGTGCTTACAGTTTTCATGGCTCAACAGGGCCTGCTTGTGGCGGCTCTGGTAGCTGCAGTAGCGGCACGGGTAGAGTGGGGCTGGTGTGCCAGGGTGATGCTGGGAAGCCATGTGTTTCTGAAGCTCATACTTCCGCTTGCAGGCAAAGGCACACACCTCACACATCAGAGACTTGCCCTGGTGTCGCAGCTTGTGGCTGCTCAGCTGGTCGGCCCGATGGCAGCGATAGGAGCACTGGTTGCACTGGTATCTGGTAAAGAGGGAGAGGGAGGCAATCGCAATAATAAACAGCTAACAGTAACTAAATAAATATGGGTCAGGCTCTACACTCATGCATCATTTAACTCACCTTTCCACTGCCCTATAAAACAGGCATTTCTATTTTATAGTTGAGGCTAAGGCACAGAATTAATAACCTGCGAAAGATGGTTCCAAAGGAAGTTGAGGAGGAGACATCCTAGCTTCAGGGCCAGCATTCTAACCCCTACTCTAAGTTGCTTCCTAAAGGAATCATGAATAAGTCAGCATCACTCATTCTGGACTTCCAAGGGGTGATAAGGCTAATATCCCCAGGGTAGATTTTTGTGCCTAGTTTCCATTCTCCTATAGAGGCATGAAAGCTGTAGAGAAATGCCCTAGTCAGTTGTACCCACAGGTCAGAGAACTTGCCTGGAATTGGCAGTGGCCAGGAATGGTGCCAGAAGTAAAGATTCTATCCACATTCCTGACCAGACTGTGAATTCAAGTGACACCTTAGTCTTTGGGTCTATCCTCTAGGTCTGTATTCCCTCCCTTTGGCCCAGATTGCTCTCAACACAAAGAGTGGGGTACAGGCCCAGAGGCCAGCTGTAGGCAATCAAGTTGAGTGTGTTAGGGCCAGAAGTTGGCTCCAAGAGGCCAGTTTGACAGAAGGATCTCAAGATAAGGATGCAGGCCTGTGTGTGCTCGTACCTGAGATCGCCTGCATGTTTTCTCATGTGCACACTGAGGTAGTGCTTCCACTTGGTAACATAGCCACATTCGGTGCACATATAATCCTTGGTGTTGGAATGGGTCAGCATGTGCTTGGACAGGTAGCTCACATCTCGGCAGGTAAAATCACATAACTCACACTTGTGAGGCTTCTCACCTTACACGGGGGGTGGGGTGAGAGGGGAAAGGACACAGGTCAGACACAAATCCAGTGATTGGCCAGAGCAATTCTTCCAGCCAGGTTGTCCTGATGTAAGACAGGAACAAAAACTTTATGGGCTGAGATGTGGAAAACTGCCCAATAAAGCTCTTTATAGCCCTCTCAGGTAAATCATGCCCGCCCCCACCCTGCTACACCAATAAAGAGGAGAAAAGTAATCACTGAGCTTTTCAAAACTGGCTCCAAAGTACACTCTTGATTTGTTATGCAGCTTGTTGGCTCTAATGGTCAGCTGCTCAATTTAGCCCAATTTTTTCCAATTTGCTGGAACAGAGAGAAATTAGGCAACCAAACATGTTGGTTAAGAACTTTGACTCTGGATTCTATTATAGTAGTAAGAACTGACAATATTTATGTATGTAATGCTCACTATGTGCTGACACCTTTCTGAGTAGTTTATAAAAATGCCTCCTTTTACTCCCATGAAGCAGGTACTATCATCACCCTCATTTTATAGATAAGAAAACTGAGGCACAGAGAAATTGATGGAGTGGTGGCTCATACGTGTTGGCTTTGGGCAGTCTAATTTGTCTCCAAAAAGGGCACAAGAAAAATACTAACCTCACATTGTTGGTATGAATATTAAATCAGATACCCTAAAGTTGTCAGTGATGCCCAGTACAAACTCAATGATGAGTTGTCCAACTAGTTGTCAAGACTTGGCACTAACTCTAGGAGGCTGTGGCAGGAAGACTGCAAGTTTGAGACCAGCCTGGACAACTCAGTGAGACCCTATCTCTAAATAAAAAGTTTTAAAAGGGCTGAGGATATAGCTCAGTGAAAGGCCCTAGATTCAATCCCCAGTACCACAAAATGAAATAAAACAAAACAAAACAACCAAACAACAAAAAATACCCTGGCTCTAAAAAGCTGGGGCCATGTTCCTTCAGGACCCCTCCCTACCCACCCAGCCTGTGGTAAAAAGCAAGCAACATGGTACTCAAGTTCTGATTAGCTGTGTGATCTTAAAGTAGGTCTAAATTTAACTTATCAGAGTTTATTTCTTGTTTTTCCCAGCCTTATAAGACTGTCATGGATTATTAAACTGTATAATTATATAGACACAAAGTATTAAGGTATTAGGAAAGGCCTCAGAAAATGAGACTCTGACTAAATCACGCACAAAAATGAATAGTTCATCAGGAACAAGGGTTTTGCCCAAAACTGTCTAGAAGTTGTTATCCCAAATGAGTTCTGATGGAAATTTTTTACTGTCCTGTCAATCCACTGATATTTATGTAGATCACAAAGAGGATGATGCTATACAGGAAGTCTGATTTTGTTGTTATCTAAAACCTCAGTGATGTTGACAACCAATGAAGAATCTGAGGGCTGGGGATTTAGCTCAGTGGTTCTGGCACCTGCCTCACAAGCACAAGGTCCTGAGTTCGATCCCTGGAGAGAAAAAAAGTATCTGAAACATGGGCTGGAGGTGTAGCTTAGTGGCGCTGTGCTTGCCTGACAAGCACAAGGTCCTGAGTTTGATCCCCAGTACCAAAAAAAAAAAAAAAAAATCTGAAGCATGATGGCACATGGATACAATCCTGCTACTCCTGAGGCTGAGGCAGGAGGATCAAAAGCTTGAAGCCAGCCTGGGAAACTTAGTAAGACCCTGTCTCAAAAAAAGAAAAAAAATCACCATGTACTAAACTAAAATTCAAATGGATCAAAGATCTAAATAAAAGAGAAACACTAAACCTGCTGAAACAGAGGTTAGGTAGAACTCTTGAAGACATTGGTGAAGGAAAAGACTTCATGAACAAAAACCTGTCACATGTGAACTAGCAGCACAAAGGATCAACAACTGGGATCTCATTCTATTAAAAAGTTGCTGCACAGGAAAAGAAACCACCAACAGCACGAAGAGACAATCCACAATGTGGGGAAAATTTTTTTACCATATATCCCTCAGACAAAGGTCTACTATCCAGAATATATAAAGAACCTAAAAAATCTGACCTCCCAAATTTAAAGACCCAATCCAAAAATGGGCATCTGAAATGAACAGACATTTCTCAGACAAAGGAGTAGAAACAGCAAATAAACATGAAGAAATGTTCATCATCACTGGTCATCTGAGAGATACAAATGAAAACAACACTGAGATTCCACCTCACCCCAGAAAGAATGGCTGCTACTAAGAAATCAACCAACAACAAATGCTGGTGGGGTTGTGGGAAAAAAAGGAACCCTTCTCCACTGTTGGTGGGAGTGTAGACTGGTGCAACCATTATGGAAATCAGTATGGAGATACCTCAAAGAACTAGGATTAGAGGTCCCATTTGACCCAGCTATTCCCCTGCTGGGTATCTTCCCAAAAGAATTAAAAGCATCATACCACAGTGACATATGTGCACCCATGCTTATAGCAGCACAGTCTGTAATAGCTAGATCTTGAAAAACAGCCCAAATGCCCATCAACTGATGATTGGACAAAGACATGGTTTTTTAATAAAATGGAGTGTTACTCAGCCATAAATAATGAGAAACTAGAGACATTCATAACTAAATGGATGCATACTGAGATCATACTCTTAAGTGAAATAAACAGGACACACATGTGTGTAAATACTGAATAGTTTCTCTGGTGTGAGAAACTGAACGTGTAAATGAGGATCAAAATGTATAATAGATATTGTGAAATAGGAAGAAAAGGTCCAAAGGGGAAGGGGAAGGAGAAGTGAATGGGGTAGGGGAAAGGAGAGAAGGGAAAGGAAAAAATATGAGAAAAAGAATAAATGGAAACAAAATCTTTGTAAATAGGGAGGAGTGGAGGGGTTGAGGGGAGGGCAGGGGAATGGGGAAAAAAAGTAAGAGGCAAGATATATCATGTAAAAGTACAAATTCCCAATGCTGAATGTCATCATATTGTATACCTAAAATGTACCAATAAATTTAATGAATAAAAAAAAAAAAAAAAAAACAAGAATAAAGGCCCGAAGCTGAAGCTTAGTGGTACAGTGTTTGTCTTAGCATGCACAAAGCTGCGGGCCAATCCCTAGCACCAAACAAAGAAAGTCTGAGGTGAAATGAGTGCAATTTGTAGGTCACTGGATCTTGTTTCAGTGCCATGGATACCCAGCCATGGATAGCCATAAATACATGCATGTCTCAGTCCTCTCACATCCTGTCTCTCAAAGCACATCCCCACACCTGAATTGTAAAGAAAGGTATCTGTCGGGCTGGGGATTTAGCTCAGTGGTTCTGCCACCTGCCTCACAAGTGCAAGGTACTGAGTTCGATCCCTGGTACAAAAAAAAGGAAAGGTATCTGTCCTTATCTGGGTTTCTTTATTCTTAACAGGTAAGATATTCAACCACCCACCTGACTATGGGTGGGCAGAACTGGACAGGGGCTTAACCGTGAGGTACAACAGCATATCACTTAGAGTACAGGCTCTGGAGTACTATTACATGGGTTTAGATCCTAACTTGACCACTTTATTAAGGGAATGACATTCAACCTATGGCTCATTTGTAAACACAGGATGCTAGATCTGTGTCCAGGAATTAATGTATGTGAGGCCCTTCATCTGATGTCTAGTAGATGCATGTTGGCTCGTGTTAGCCATTATCGGTACTGTGGTTACTACATTATCATAAGGATGGAAGCCATCTCACCAGTATGCAGCAGCATGTGTCGGATGAGCACCCTCTTGTGGGCAGTGGCAAAGCTGCATTCAGGGCACTGGTGGATCTTCTCATGAGCATGCATCTTGCCTACATGGTCCTGGTAGGCAACTGGGTTGAAAGTGGCAAAGGGGCAGAAGGTGCAGCGCAGCTCTTCACTGCCTGGGTGGCCTTGCTTCTTGTGTTTGCGGAACAAGTGCTTGTTGGAGCAGGCAAAGTCACAGTGAGGGCAGTGGAAGGCATAGTGGCTCTTGTGGTGCACCTCCATGGCTTCGGCTGTGGCAAAGAGCATGGGACAAGAGTGGTGACGGCACTCTACAGCCCGCACCCCATGGGTCTCCTTCAAGTGCTTTACAAACACCTTTCGATCGGGGGCTGTGTAGCTGCAGCCCTCCTGAAAGCAAGGTAGTGGAGATGGCTCTGCTGCAGCTGCTGCTGTGTGGCTCTTGAGGTGCTCCTTGAGTGCCTGGCTGAGGCGGAATTCCTCACGGCAGACAGGACAGACATAAGTGTCTGAGTAAAAGTTGGAAATATCCTCGTGCATGCTGGCCATGTGGCGATTGAGTGCGTTCTTCTCCACTGCACTATAGTGGCACAGTGGGCAACGGTGGGCTTTCTCACCCAGCTCCCGCAATAGATGGGTCTTCAGTTTGCTCTTGCTGGTGAAGAACTTCTGGCAGTTGGGGCACTGGAGGCTGGGATCTGGGAAGTGGAGATGCAGGTGTTCCACTAGATGGGTCCGCTTCTTAAAGCAGCGCTTACACTCGGAGCACATGTGTGTCTTGAAGAGAGATTCAGAGCCAGAAGCCAAATCTGGGGAAAGGGAATCCAGGGGGTTAGCAGTGAGATTCTTCCATAGGTAAGGGGCAGGTCAAATGATGGAAGAGATACAATCTGGCCAGATACAAACACTGTGTGGCTTTTCTCTCAAAGAAACCAAACAATAGTCTTAAAACTGTAGTCTCAAGGAAGAGAAGAGTAACTCAAGTGTTAAGAGAAACCAAACCACAAAGACTTCTGAGACTTTGCTGTGGCCTGTTTGAAGTGCTCCCCCAGTCACCCACTGTTTCTGAACCTCTATTTGGAGCTGCTCAAGAGAACAATCTAGGGCTGGGGATTTAGCTCAGTGGTTCCACCGCCTGCCTCAAAAGTGCAAGGACCCGGGTTCAATCCCTAGTACCAAAAAAAAAAAAAAATTGGCTCACTGAGCTCTAGGTAATAGAGCTGGTAATAAGTACAATCAAATCTTACCCATTCACGTGACAGTGAATATGCTTTTTGGGGATGGGTTCAGACCTGAGAAGCAAAGATTCAGAAAAAAAATCCTAGCAGGCTTAATGCTAGCAAATCAGAATGCTGATCATTAACTTCTAGCATCTTAGTGCTATGAACAACACCCCTCCTTCCCTGCAAAAGAGCATTCTGCCATGAAAAAAAAGTCCAGAAGAGAAAACTACCCCAACCCTGTGTGATCAGCATCTTGACTCAACAAATCTTTTTTTTTTTTTTTTTTAGTTTTTCTGAGACAGGGTTTCACTGTGTAGTCCAGGCTGGTCTTGAATTATAGATCCCAGGCTGGCCTCAAAATTGTGGCAATCCCAAGGACCCAAGTTTGATCCCTGGTACCAAAAAAAACCAAAACCAAAACCAGAAACAAAAATTGTGGCAATCCTTCTGCCTCAGCCTCCTGAGTGCTGCAATTACAGTACTCACCAAATCTTGACCTTTTTTTTTTTCTTTTTTGGTAGTACGGGGCCGGGGGAGGATTGAACCTAGGGCAACTGCACTGAGCTACATCCTTAGTTCTTTTTAAATTTTTTTAAAATTTTGAGACAAGGTTTTGATAAGTTGCCTGGGCTGGGCTCAAACTTGTGATCTTCCTGCTTCAGCCTCCCAGAATGCTGGTATTACAGGCATGTGCCACCACATACAGCTAACTTTATTTATTTTTGAGACAGGGTCTTGTTAGCCCAGGCTGTTCTTGAACTCTTCTGCTTAAGTGATCCTCCTGCTTCAGCCTCCTGAGTAACTAGGACTACAGGCATATGTCATCACACTTAGCAGACCTTGACTTTGAGTCAAGGTAGAACAGAAAGAAAGGAAGAATCTGAATCAAAGCTCAGAAAACCAGACCCAAGAGCTTCAATGCCAGGCTCTCTGCTGTCCACCTCTCCCCACTGCCTAATAATGTCATTACCTTCCAACTGTCCAGCCTGCTGGCCTTTATCCAAGGCTTTCTGAGGGTTCTTCTGTGTGCCAGTCTCCTCTTCTTCTACATCCTCCTCCTCAGCTGACTCCTGCCCAGGCAAAGGTGGACCAGCTTCCTGTGAAGGGTCTACCTCTGCTGGAGGCAGTTTGGGAGCTGGAGATACATAAAACATGATGAAGTTCATGACACCCCATTGACAACACTGACGGCTTGAACTTTTCTACTTACTGGCTAGTAGAATCACCCTCCTCCTCTTTTAGCAGTAGGGTATCTTGGGTCTTAAGTAAATAAATGTATTCCCACTCAAGAAAGGAGCTAAACTATCAGTAATAATCCAATTTAAAGTAAATCAAACTTCAGAAATCACCAGCCAGAGCCCCCTTAAGGTGACAGCTTTGAGGTTACTGGGACAGGGGTAGGGCTGAGAGGTACAGAAAGGTAGACTGCACTTTGTTGGCTCAGGGGCCAATGACTGGGCTCGCTCAGTGCAGGTGAACATGCTCTGATCACTCAACTGTTCTATTGAGAAGCCCAACTCAGAAAGCCAGCATCGCACCTTACCCCTTAAATCTATCTCTTTTATCTCCCAACAGCTGCCTCAGTAAAGCAAAGAGGTATGACTAGTTCCCAGGAAAAAGATCTTCCCTTTAGGAATTAAGAGATCAAGTGGGTCTCAGCAAGCCAAGTTCTCATCACAATGCTGTCTTCTTCATTCCTCCTGCTCTTCCACTCACCCCTTGCTGGGGTTTTTGTTGTTGTTCTGAGACCAAGAGGAGTAAGAATCAATAAAGCACCACCTCCCTGGAAGGTTTCCTTTTAAAATAATCCCAGCTTCTCCTGCCCCATCCCACTTGCTCTAGAGGAAGTCTAAGGCATTCTATCTACCACCCACTAGTGGGCACTTTCACATCTGCCCTCATAAAGTCAAGTCTTAAAATGGATCAGTAGAGAATGTTGCTTAAGTAACTGCAGGCCACACATAATCTAAGTCACATTTCACTCAACATCATGGACAAAGACTTACTCTTTGTCTCATATGTTCTGACTGGTTTAAGGTTTCCAGATGACTTCTCATGCCATCCAGTAATTTTGTCCTAACTACTCTCAAGATTTCCAAATATTCATGTACATTCATGGTACTGGAAACAAATGTCTCTCCCATAAGATCAACTATGGCTATATCCCAGGTAGGGGACTGGGTTCCGGGCCTCATACCTGGCAGTAGCTCCTGGGACAGAAGTCCCTGGACGGCAGAAAGTTCTCCCTGTGTCCCAGCCCCATGGTTTCGCTGATGCTGCCGGAAGAGTTTGATGTTGGAGCCCATGAAGCTGCAATGGGTGCAGTGGAATGGGTAATGGGCCTGCCGGTGCAACTCCATCCCCTGGTGGCTCCCAAAAAGCAGGGGGCAGCCCCGGAAAGAACACGGCACAGGAACTGCTCCATGGGTCTGCCTCAGGTGGTGCTGCAGACCCTTACGATCTTCAGCAGAGAACACACAGCCAGACTCTGGGCAGGAGAAGGTGTCAGGAGTGGCTCGGTGACTCTTGAAGTGGCTCTTCAGGGCCTGCGGTTGGGCAAACTCCTGTCTACATACAGGACATGGCAGGGGGCTATCTGCTGGGCTCTTGCCCTGCAGAGGGCCATGGAGGGTGAGGTTGCTGATGGGCAGCTCTACAGAGCACGGGGTGCTAGAGAGGCCCTGCACAGGCTGTATATGGGTCTCAGTGCACTGGTGCACGGACAGCAGAGTGGGCTCTGCAAAGCTCTGTTCACAGCGCTCACAGAAGTACACCTCCACCACCTTTACCAGGACACCTGCAGGCAGAGGACCGAAGAAAGGCAGAGAATCAGATAGAAGGAGACCCTAGGAGCTAGTTACTAGCAGAAATGCAGGTGAGTCTTTTCCCATTCAAGGAGTGCAGATGGACTTCAAATCCAGCTCTGCACCTAGACTGTAAGCCCATAGGTCAGGGACGGTCTGGCACTTTTATTTGGATTCCTAGTGTCTAGTAAAATATCTAGCATAAGCTGGGTGTTTCATGAATGAACAATTGTTAATAAAATTCAGAAAGTTTTAGAAAAGACAATATATTTTGCTGAAATAAAAATTAGAAACTTCCAAAAGAAGACAGTGACATACTACGAAGAATATCTGCAACATAAAATGTAGCTAGATACAGTAACACAAACCTGTATCCCAGTACTTTGGGAGGCTAAGACAGGAGCATCACAATTTCAAGCCCAACCTGGGCAACCTAGTGAGATGTTGTCTCAAAATAAAAAATAATAAAAGGCTAGGAATGTAGCTAAGTGGTGAGCCCCTAGATTCATCCCCCAGTGACCCCCTCAAAAGAAAAGTGTCATTTTCAAATTCTATAAAAAAAGCTTTTCAGAGACATGAGAGTTCATAATGGAGAAATCCTTCTGAGAGTTGAGTCATGTCTGTAATAGCTGCTAACATTTTAAAAGCAATGAGAAGCTGGGCATGGTGGCACACAGATGTAACTGCAGCACTTGGGAGGCTGAGGCAGGAGGACTGCTTTGAGTTCAAGGCCAGCCTGGACTACATAGTGAGTTCAAGGCCAGTATGAACTACATAGTGAGAACCTGTCTCAAAAAACACCCAAAAAACAGAGCCGGGCATGGTGGCACACACCTGTAATCCCAGCACTTGGGGAGGCTGAGGCAGGAGGATCGCTGCAAGTTTGAGGCCAGCCTGGGGTAGTGAGTCAGGGCCAGCCTGAACTACAAAGTGAGACCTTGTCTCAAAACAAAACAAAACACCCAAATAACAAAACAAAAAACAAAAAATGATAAAAGCAATGAGCAGGGCCCTGATAATGTGTCTTTTGGTCCTCGGACTGCCCTATGAGAAGACGGACCTGAGATTCCACATTAAGGCTATCATGTGGTACTGGTTTCTCTTTTATTCTGCGGGCCTCTTTTCTCTATTTTTTAAAAAAAATTTTTACAAAAGTTCAGTGCAACAATTCAAATGATACAGAAGTATATAGTGCCACCCTCACACAAAAAGTCTGGTCTATACCCTTGCAGGCTTCTTTTTCTCTTTTTCTTTTTGGAACAAGGGAATTGTTATGTGTTGTCCAGAAGGCCCTGAGCTCCTGGGCTCAAATAATCCTCTTGCTTCAGCCTCCTGAGTAGCTGGGATTATAGGCAAGTGCCATTGCATCTGGCTTCTTTCAGGCCTTTTTTGGATCACTGTTCTGCAATTTGTTTTTTTTCTCTTTTCCACTTGCAGTATATCAAAGATATTTTTATCTACGAGTACAGAGGTAAACTTCATAATTTTTTGTTCAGTTCATAGTATTTCAGAACATTAAAATCAAAATGGGCCAGGTGTGGTGGCACACACCTATAATCCCAGCACTCAGGAGGCTGCAGCAGGACTGCCACAAGTTCAAGGCCAGCCTGAACTACAAAGCAAGAACTTGTTTTAAAAAACAAAATAAAGGGCTGGGGGTTTAGCTCAGTGGTGCCCCTGCCTGCCTCGAAAGTGCAAGGTCCCGAGTTTGATCCCCAGTACCAAAAAAACCAAAAAACCCAGTAAATTAAAATGAAATTCTGACCTAACTGATGGACAGTTGAGATGTTTCCAACCATTACAAATAAAACTGCCCTACACATCCCCATCTCTGTGTCCATGTCTTTCAGCCCTCCCCAATACCAGAAATTGAACTCAGGACCTTATGTTTGCCAGGCAGGTGCAGCACCACTGAGCTAAATCCCTGGCCCACCATGTGTTTTTCTGTAAGACAGATCCCTAGAGTGGAATTGCTGGGTCAGAGTACATACACTGTAAAACTGGCTATGCAGTTAAACTGACTTTTTTCTTTTTTTTTTTTTTTGGTTTTTTGAGACAGGGTCTTGCTATGTAGTTCTGGCTGGCCTTGAACTCCGTATGCAGTCCTGGATGGCCTGGAACTCATAGTGATCCTCCTGCCTCAGCCTCCTGAGTGCTGGGATTACAAGCATGTGCCACCAGTTATTATATGTTGTTCATAAACTGTAAGAGAGCATATTTCCTCACAGGCTCTCCGACACTGGGTATTATTTTTTAAGTATTTAATTTTTGCCAAAGCTGAGAAACAAAAATTGTATTACATGGTTATTTTTAACTGGAATTTATTTTTGTGAGATTAAGTAAACTTCCATATGGTTATTGACTATATTTATTTTTTAGTGAATTACATGTAACCCCGCCCCCCTTAAAATAATAACTAGCTGAGTGTGGTGTATGTCTGTAATCTCAGTACTTGGGAGGCTGAAGCAGGAGAACTGCTGAGATTTGAGGCCAGCTTGAGCTACACAGTGAGTTCAAGGCTAGCCTGAAATACATAGCCAGACCTTGTCTCAAAAAACCAAAAAAAAAAAAAAATTTTTTTTTTTAAACGTTTATTTTTCAGGCAAGCATGGTGGTACATGCCTGTAATCCCAGCACTTGGGAGGCCAAGGCAGAAAGATTGCTGCAAGTTCAAGCCAGCCTGAACTACACAGTGAGACCCTGTCTCAAAACAAAAAACAACCCAAAAACCCCCCAAAAGTTTGTTTTTCTTATTGTGGAGCTCTGAATTTTAAGGATATCAACTCTTTCTTATATATTAACCACTTACTAGCCCATTATTTAAATACAAGTTGACCAAAATTGCATATTTTTTCCCTTAATTTTTCTAAGATAACAGGAAGTACAAAATGATAATTTTATCAAATTTATTCAATACAAGATTCGACTGGTTGAAATGACACCTATCTGAGCAACACTCAGAATAGTCAGTATGTAAACATACACAGTGCCCGAATGACACTTAGGTTAAACGGTTAAGTGGTTAAAAATGTTTTCCCAAGCTTTTTCCTCCCTTTCATCACACATTAGTTTAAAAATATTACGTGGTTGAATTAGCTAATTTTTCCCCAAAATGTCACCATACTACACTGTCAGAGGAAGTAGTGACAAGAGTAGCTGGAGGATGGCAGTCAAAAAACCAGGAAGTTTCCTAAAAAGAAGTTACAGGAAGTAAAAGGGTAGATTCTTTCTACTAATATAAATATAAATGCTCAACTCTTCCTAACAGCATGCTTTGGATGAGTGAAATACACAGGAAAGTAGAGCAAGGAAAGATCAATTACCTCTGGAAAGCTCTGCCAAGCCCCAGGTGGTACAGTCAGGCTGGGCAGCCCCTGGCTGCTATTCCTTGGTGGTAGGGTCAATATGAGGGAAAGACTCCCCAAGGATTATAAGACTAAGGAAAAGCCAGAGTTGGGCAGATGTGTCAGAAGGTCTACTTTTCTGGATTGGTGCCTAGCAGTCATAAAGCCCTTGTAGGACAGGCTTTGCCAAATGCATGGTACAAGGTTATGCACTACTATGCCAGTCTTCCATCAACATACACCAACTGCAAACCCAATTACATCTCAAAGTATAAAAATAGCATGCTACCTTGTGTTCTCATCACACTCACACAGAAGGATCAAAAATAGCACACAAAAAAACCTCAGGGCTGCTTGTCCCACTGGCCTGCTAGTAAAGTACATACCTGGGCTCTCTCCAGGAGCTCCTGGGGCTAGGGTCCCAGGTACTGTTTCCACAATGATCTCCATGTTTCCTGGGCTTTCTTCAGTAGCTGTGGCCTCTACCAGCAGGCAGCCTGGCTCAGTGTCCCCAGGACAGGTACTTGGGATGGGCCCCAGGATCCCACGGTTAGAGAGAGCTGGAGGGATCAACAATAGCTCAGGGCACAGTCCATCCATCTCCCCAGTGCTGTTGACTGGTTGTGAGTCCAATACGGCGTCTGCCATCACCATTGACTCTTGTGCTGTGGCTTCTTAAATGCTGACAACCCAAGCAGAATAAAACGAAAATATGGAAAAAGAAAAACAAAAAAACCCCCAAAACATGGTTAGTACAGACACATAGCTCAGTGCCTACCCACTTAAGACATTTCCTTGCATGGCAGAATGTTCAGAACAAAGAGAATAAATTTTAAAAAGGGTTAATATTAGGAGAGAGCCAATAATTTCTGGCCCACACATTAAAGATTATAGGTTATTTCTTTGCCTTGGTCAAAGCATAAATAAGCAGAGTCTCAATTTTCCTTTTTTTTGTTTTATTTTTTGAGGCAGGGTCTTACTATGTAGTTCAGGCTGGGCTTGAACTCATGGCCTCAATCCTCCTGCCTCAGCCTTGTGAGTCTACCACACCAGGCCTTTCAATTTTCTTATCTGCAACAAAATTTGGCAGGGTCAAAGGATCTTGAAGGCCCCTTTACTACTTGGTGATCTCCCTACTCCCTTAGTATTGGTATAAACCATTCCATTGCCACCTGGCTCCCACTGAGCTTTCCAGACATATCTTCATCTCTCCCCTCAACAGATCTCAGAACCAGATGATTTGCCATCTCACTCACATTCTCCTTTAATTGCACACACTCACTCCCTTTTGGCTCTTGTGGCTTAATGTGCCTTTCCCCCTTCTCACTCTCTCCTCTGGCAACCAAACCCTAACTATAAGTAGCTACACAAATGTCATTTCCACTATGAAGGATTCCTAACACTCAACCTTCTCTTTTCCAGGGTCCTGGTGGCATTCTGTACCACAGCACCAGCCCCAGTGTGTTTAACTGAACTATTGTTTACCTATTAGTCTCCCTCCTAGATGTGGAGCTTTTTGAGTAACATTTACCTGACATTATCACTTTCATGAACACAAAGGAATTCCAGTGAAGTATTAGTAAACATGGAGCTGCATCAGGGTAATGCCAGGTATCTTGCACCAAGGTACAAGGTACAACCAATTGATACACAGTTCCTCATACATAAATTGTCACATCTAGAGAAATCTCAAAGCTGTTAACTAAGGAAGGCCTCAAACTGGAACACAAGTGAGAAACAAATGACAATTAAACTGCATGCCCAGCTATTATATATGGCTAAAATGCGTTTAAACTAAATAATTTTTGTTATATCATTCAAAGACATCAGGTTCACCTGTTTATTGAGCTAGAAATACAGTATGTACTTTCACTTTTTAAAAATGGAACAGCTGTGCTGAAAATTTTTTTATCATTAACGCTTGAAGTAATAAAATAGCCTTCATTTATTTAAAAAACAGTAATTTTTGCAATGAATTTAACAATAATCACTTCATGAATTGAATCACAGAGACTGCAGGTGAGAACTAATATTCTGTATTCTCCAGAATCTTTCTATTCAAAACAGTAGATCAGTCAGGCGTCTTGGTGGTGCATGTCTGTAATCCCAGTACTCAAGAGGCTGAGGCAGGAGGACTGCCAGAGTTTGAAGCCGGCCTGGGCTACACGGTCAGTTCAAGGCCAGCCTGAACTATATACATAGCAAGACTCTGTCTCAAAAACCAAACCAAACCAACAAAAATCCAACACAAAAACCATCCAACACCAAAAACAGCGGATTACAGGATTCAGGAGGCAGGGAAGTGTACTGCCGCAGCCTCCACTTACTGCCTGTTATCGCTGCTCTGGGGAATCTTCCAGCGCCGTGCAGAATGAGAACCTGCAGCTTCGGGAAGGCTGCTGAGGTAGGAGCAGAGTGGGCACAAGGGAAGAAATAAGTCTATCTTAGAGGCAGAGGCAATAAGGAAGAGGAAGGATAAAGTAAGGGAGAGGAAAGGCCTGGGAAACAACGACCCCAGCTCCTGGGTTCTCACTGCTTCTGTGCTCTGACTCACCGCGTGGCCTCCCGCAGACGCGGTCGCCACACTTGTCTGGGCCTCAGCTTTCCTATCTGTAAAGTGGAGGCGATGACAGCGTCCATGTAGTCGGGCTGGATCACGAGAGCCAGCGAACAGGACAGGAATTTAGTAGCCTGCAAGCCTGGGGGAGGAGTGCATCGTCATGATTACGGTCCTGAGGAGAGGAAGCCGGGACCCGGGCGGGGTCCAACGTGGTGACGCGGATGAGGTTCAGGGGGCCGCTGAGAGGCGCGGGGCCTCGCTCGTAGGCGTGTTCCCGCCGCCCAGGCCCAACCTTATCCTGGGGCTCCAGTAACTTTTGCCTCCAGCTCGCTCCACCTCCCAGTTCACGCCCCGCGGCCGCTCACTCACCTCAGGAGTCAGGGCCAGCCGGAGCTGCATCTCTATGGTCGACAGCAGCTGGAGCGGCCTCCCAGGGCTCCTTTTGTGCGACCGCCCTCGGCCCATCCGCCACTAGAACATCCGGCATATACCTCGAGGCCACACTTCCCCAGTCGGCCGATAGGTATTCTACGTTTTTTTCACCTCTCAGTCGTCCTTCTGCCTACCAACCCTGAAGCTTAACGAGGACCATTGAGAGTTGTGGGGCAGAGTGGCATGGCCTTCGTGGTGGGCGTGGCGGGAAGTAGCTGAAACATTTAGGGGGCGGGGACGAGCGGAGCTTCCCTCCGGGCCGAGGGGTGAAACCAACGAGTCGGAGGGCCAGAGAGCCTTGGCGGTAGGGGGCGGGGTGACGAAGTACTCGAAACCACGTTCTTGGAGGCTTGAGCCACTGTATGGAGGGATTTCTTAAGGGGGCTTCTGGGTGTCGATCAAGGACTGGGGAAGAGAAGAGCTTTGTCTGTAGCCTTCCATGCATAGGTGTTTTGGAATTCTGGATTCCAGCTCGCTGAACCTCAGCCGAGGTCACTGCTGTCAATTCACTGCCCTTCGTGCCAGGTGCCGGGCGGAATGGCGTGGGTGGCTGAGGTGAGCAGTCGGAAGAGTGTTGTGCTAGAATCAGTTTGGCTCCCATTTCTCCAGGTGTTTTTGTTACAGCTGGACCCCCTTTGGGGGTTGAATTTAGGAAAGGCTGTGTGGAGGAAATAGATGGAGAGAATGGAAAGAATGCAAAGAATAAAGAGCGGACATTCCGAGCCAAGAGAATTGCAGGAACAAGGAGGGGGGAGGTGTTTTGCATATTTGGCAGTGGGGGGCATTATTAGGAGCTAAGCCATGAAAAACAGATGGGTGCCTTATTGTGGAGGCCTTCGAGTATCAGGCTGAAGAGTTTGTATACACTTTAGGGTCTGTTGGGAGCCACCCATTGAAGGCATTGGAGAAAGGAGAATGATAAGTTAATTGAAGCTGATCCTAATGAAGCAAACTTTAGATCTCGGTATAGCTGTTTAGTGATGCAAGAGCTGAAGACCGATTAAAATGCCATGTCAATAATTAAAATTTAAAGAGACAATTGAGGTGGGAGGTAATAAAGAACTACAGTAAGTCCCCGATTTACGAATAAGTTGTTCCCAGAGAACATTCATTAGTCGGATTCTTTTGTAAGTCCAACAAAGTAAGTCTTACACACCTTTGACACAGATATACAATGTGTATTGCTTTGCACTTCTCAGCAGTCCCCTCCACATCACCACTGCTTTTCCTCTTGCTTCTGAACATCCTGGGCTCTGAATGAACACTGTACTAATGTACACAATCGCACTGTACAATGAACAGTGAGCACACAGCAGGACAGCTGTGACGATGTCCAGCAGACATGTGAGGTACTCCTAGGATTTGTTCCCATCTATGAATGTTCCTAATGCAAGGTCTGTTCATGTGTATGAAAGTTTGCAACTGGAATGTTCATAAGTTGGGTAACTTACTGTAAACAGGACAGTAGGAATTGGGTAAGGGACAGGATATTTGAAGGGCACATGGTCACCTACAGGTCAAGAGAAGAACCATCCTGCTAACTCCAGCCAGTAGGCCTTTTACTATCTCACCTGGTCTCAAGGTCCACACAAATTCTGTCCATCTATTATCCTGATGTGAAGCTGGTTACATTGCTCTCTTGGGTTTCAGGAATCTTCAGACATGATCCTCTGGTAGGAAACAGGTATGAGTAGGCTGATGAAGAACAAAATGGGATGAAGGGCCTGAAATGTTGGCCCTTGTATTCCAGCAGGAACCCTACCTCACAGGAGGAGAATATTAAAGCAGAGTAGTGCTGACCTTCCTGCTTCTGCAGGAGGGAGTGGGACAGGGCTAGGGACATATGTGGGATCCAGTGTCTAAACTAAACTTGTGCTTTGTCTCATCTCCACTGCTCATTACCCCTAGGTTTTGATAATGCCTCACAGCCTGTAAGCTTTGGTGTTTCCCATTCAAGATGCCACTTTCAGACTTTGTTCTAGCCCTAAAGGACAATCCCTACTTTGGGGCTGGATTTGGGCTAGTGGGTGTGGGCACAGTCTTAGCCCTGGCCCGGAAGGGCGCCCAACTGGGACTGGTGGCGTTTCGGCGCCATTACATGATTACACTGGAAGTACCTGCTCGAGACAGGAGCTATGCTTGGTTGCTTAGCTGGCTCACCCGACACAGTTCCCGTACTCAGCACCTCAGTGTCGAGACTTCATACCTTCAGCATGAGAGTGGCCGCATCTCCACCAAGTTTGAGTTTGTTCCTAGCCCTGGGAACCACTTCATCTGGTAAGGTTGGGAGCCAAGGAGGGCTCTGAGAGCAGAAAAGGAGAACGGAGAGAGCTGGGTTGGACACATTCTCCTTCACTTATCCGTTTGACCATTCTTATTCAGGTATCAGGGGAAATGGATCCGGGTAGAACGAAGCCGAGAGATGCAGATGATAGACTTGCAGACGGGCACTCCTTGGGAATCTGTCACCTTCACAGCCCTGGGCACTGACCGCAAGGTTTTCTTCAACATCTTGGAGGAAGGTGTGGGATGGCACAGGAAAGCTTTATAGGGCGAATACAGGGATGGAGACATTGGATATCAGAGGAAGGGCAGTTTGGAGAGGAGAAATAAGGGGATTGGAGCCCATGAAAGCAGGAGACCGGGAAGAGGCCATTTTGGTGAAGAATCAACAGTGGTAAGGAGAATGAATTATTAGCTTTGTCTCATCTCTCCCCTCCCAGCTCGAGAGCTAGCCTTGCAACAGGAGGAAGGGAAGACAGTGATGTACACAGCTGTGGGCTCCGAATGGCGCACCTTTGGCTATCCACGCCGCCGCCGGCCCCTGAGTTCTGTGGTTCTACAGCAGGGTCTGGCTGATCGAATTATTAAAGACATCCGGGAATTCATTGATAACCCTAAATGGTACACTGACAGAGGTGAGAAACAGCTAGGGTCTGGGCTAGGCTGCTTTTGACTATATTATTTCAGCAAAGGGGGTGATCTTTGGCCCAATTCCCAGAGGTGAAGGGGAAAGAAAAGTTGCCTATGTAGATGATTTCAGAAATCACCAGGCCAGTATGGGACAAGGCTGGGGATGAATGTGGACACCTGGGGCACAGTAATGATACACGTTAGGTCTTGTTTTTCCTGGCTGTATCCCTAGGCATTCCCTACAGACGTGGCTATCTGCTTTATGGGCCCCCTGGTTGTGGAAAGAGCAGTTTTATGTGAGTAGTCAAAATTTCTCTTAACTGTGAAACTCAGCCTTTGTGGTGAAAGTGAGCTAATGGGTTGGAGAGGGAAATGAATATTGGGCCATGAACCAAGATAAACATGGGACATGTAGAACACTGATTGGGTAGGCTGTGGGAGAGCCAGGCCTCTGAGATACACCTCCCAGGCCTGGGACAAAAAGCAGCTGGGCCCAAGGAAGAGTCCCCAGGTTACTTCCTGCCATACCATGGTCCACAGCACAGCCCTGGCTGGAGAACTGGAACACAGCATCTGCCTGCTGAGTCTCACAGACTCCAGCCTATCTGATGACCGGCTCAACCACCTGCTGAGTGTGGCCCCACAGCAGAGTCTGGTGCTCCTGGAAGATGTGGATGCTGCTTTTCTCAGCCGAGACTTAGCTACAGAGAGTAAGTGAAAGTGCTGGGGATGGGGAGTGGTTCTAAATGAGGGTAGTGAGGTATAGTGGGAGAAAGTAAGAACTGGAAGGTTGATGGAGGCTGCTTGGGTTGGCGGTGCAAGGGGACCATGATGAGTAGGGGACCATGGTAGGTACGTTCATTTTGAGCAGTGCTGTGACCACTCAGCTTCTCCATCTTTGTCTTCCTTCAGACCCTGTGAAGTACCAAGGTCTAGGTCGTCTTACCTTCAGTGGGCTGCTCAATGCCCTGGATGGCGTGGCTTCCACTGAGGCACGCATCGTATTTATGACCACGAACCACGTTGACAGGTAAGGAGTGAGGTAAGACTCCGGTCCCTCTGTCTCAGGAGAACGAGGAGGTGAAAGGGACCATCTTTTTTGGGGGGTGCCATTGGGACTGTTGCTTGTAACTACTTCTCCTCTTAGGCTGGACCCTGCCCTGATACGCCCTGGGCGAGTGGATATGAAGGAGTATGTGGGCTACTGCTCACACTGGCAGCTGACCCAGATGTTCCAGAGGTTCTACCCAGGACAAGCATCTTCCTTGGCTGAGACCTTTGCAGAACATGTCCTTCAAGCTACAACCCAGATTAGTCCCGCCCAGGTACAGGGCTACTTCATGCTATATAAAAATGACCCTGCAGGGGCAATTCATAATGCTGAGTCTCTGAGGTGATCAACCAGGTTGTGCTCAGCTCTCCTTTCTGAGGAAATCAATAAATACTTGCTCTGGTCTCTGACTTCCCTTCTCCCCTTGCTGTGCTGGTACTTGAATACAAAGCAGGGGCTCCAATCATAGAAGCCTACAAGGGTTAGTCATGCCACCACATGTACAGATGATGGGGGCATAGCCCACAACAGAAGAGAGGAAGAGATCCTAGAATAAATGGAAAGATATATGCCTCCACCTAAGGGGATCTAAGTAAGAAACATGTGCAGCTGGGTGTGGTGGTACATGCCCATAATCCCAGTACTCTGGGAGGTTGAGTCAAGAGGATGCCAAGCTTGAGCCCAGTCTGGGCAACTTAGTGAAACACTTTCTCAAAAGAAGAAGCCAGGGGTTTGGGGATATAGCTAACTGCAAAGGCCTTGGGTTCAATCCCCAGTACCACCAAAAAATAAATGTGTGAATATGAGGGTATACCCAGTGGGGGTTGTATTATTTTGCCTTCTAAGGATTATGCTGAAATGTCAACCTCTGACTAGTTTTCCCAGAAACTCATTACACTACTGGAAAAATCAAAACCCTTTTTGCCTTGATCTCTTGGGAGAACAGACTAAAAGACAAAGGTGGGGGCTAATTTGCCACATAGTCAAGTTAACACAGAAAGAGGCATACCTCACAAGCTAGGCACTACTAAGCAAAGAAAGGCAAAAAAGGCCAGATGCCTTTATTGTCCCTCTCCCATCCCCAATTCCCTGTTCCCCCCACAGTACTGCTAGGAGCCATCCTCAGATTCCAAACCTAGGGGGTCACTCCGAGGAGTAGGTCGAGTGCCAGGCCGGTATACTCCCTGGCCCCGAGGCAGGTGGGGGTAGGAAGAACCTGGTGTTCGGCCCTTGGCGCGCTCCCAGCGAGCACAGTCCCGAGTCCTACGGGGTGGAGGACCCTGCCAGCCGCCAGGTCCTTTTTCTTGGGGAGGACCTTCAACCTCTTGATTTTGGGGTTCCAGATTTAGATTGACAGGCTCCTTGAGGGGCCTCTCAGGAGGTGGAAGTTCTTGGGTTTTACTGGTACCTCTGGGGGCAGAGAACTCCCCTCCCTTCAGGTGCCTCCGATTGGGCTGTCGCCAGGGCCCTCGACTGGGCCGGGGGGCATCTAGCATGGCTTTCTGGGTCTCACCCAACTTCGGCTGATTTGGCCCAGTCCCTGGAATCTTCTCACACATGTACTGGGTGGCCACAGGCAAAGGAACTGGCAGGGTGGGCTGGGCAGCTGGTGAAGTAGATTGTTCTGCAGGGAGGGCATTAGGTGATGGGTGGGATCCTCTGGAGACATCTACAGCTACCTCAGGATCCAAAGGGGCAGAAGCCTAGAGAAGAGGTGTGCCGAGAGAGATGCAGATCCTCAAAGATGGGAACTGTGTCCCCTTTCCTACTACTAGCCAACCACCATCAGCCTGTAACTTCCTGGGTAGAACAAAGTACATCCTAGGGCCATGGTAGAGTGGCAGAGTGGTGTCTGAGGGCAAGAAAGAAACTTCCCTCACCTGCTGAAGGCTGATGAAATACCGCTTCCGCTCAGCCTCAAGGTCAATGATGCCGCCCCGCTCCTGCTGCCTCTGGTAGAGCCGTTTGAGCTCCTCCTGCTGTCGCAAGCTTTCTGCACTGGGTTGATACAGCTCCTGGAGGGAAGCAGAATGGTAGGGAGGAAAAAATAAACAGAAGGTGGCAGATTTGAACCCCTACTCTTCCAGGAATGCCTCAGGAGAGCTGCATAAGGTGCTTGGTTTGATGGCCTGAGTCAGGCTCCCAGTGGCAGCTGTGGTTTGGTGGACAGGTCGAGCCCATTCAGTGGAGACAAGATGCCATTCCTCCCACCTTAGAGAATGCCATTATTCCTGGCTCAGATGAGAAGGGAGTCCCCTTACCATGGGCTGTTGGGGTTCAGGGGCTGCTTTCAGTGACTCAAGATCATACACGAGGGGCTCTCTGCACACTGGACACTGCACACCGACTGCCTTCTAAAACAAGAGGAGAAATCACACCCTGCTCCCTGGCAGCCATCTTGATTTGCAGAGGGCTGGGACTGAAGGCCATAGGCTTATCTGTTCAGCAGTGAGGTAGTACAGGAGGAGCTGCCAAACGAGAAGTCTGGGGACTCTTGGAAACTGCAGGCAATACATATGTGATGTGATAAAAAAAAAAGTGAATGTTTAAATTAAAAAATTATTACAGTAAGAGACACCCACTCAAAATATTTCTTGTTGCTCCAAACACATATACAATTGCTCTTGGCATTTTTTTAAGAACTGCAAAACTTTATTTCTTTAAAATTGCCTTTATCACAAATTTAAAATCTGAAGAAGCCTTTTTCCCACTCAGATTTCATAAATATTAGAATAGCAAGTATTTCATTTTAAAAGGTCATGTTGACAATGGTCAAAGATGATCCCCAAATTCATTTGTTACTACATTGTTTTTTGTTTTTGTTTTTATGGGGTTTTTTTTGTACCAGGGATTGAATTTGGGACTTCGAGCTTGCAAGGCAGACAGCAGAACCACTGAGCTAAATCCCCGGTACCCCCAAATTCATCTCACATCTAAGAAGTGAAGTTTTCAAACAGCCTGATGACCAGGATTGGTAAGGTCATGTCATAGTCCAGAATTTATAGTTTAGTCCCTCCATGTAACAGGAAGAAGTTATGGTCCAACAAGGGACAACTGCCCTGAGATGACGCTCCTGGATGGATTCCTGGGTATTCAATTTCACCTGACGAGCACATCTGTCCCAGTCCCCTTTTGCATTTATGGCTATTCTCTTCTTTTCATCACAAAGCTCACTGGAAACTGTTTTTGAATGTATCATGTTACGGGGATGTGCAAACAAAAATCTAAATGCACCAAATCATACGTGATTCAAGTTTTAGTGAAGGTACCTAATTGTTCTTGAACCCTGATGCTACAGAAAGTTAGAAAATAAATGAAGTCAAAAGAAGTCAGGCTGCACAACAGAGACAGGGGAGCCTTGGCCCACAGTAAGCTCAATGGACTCAAGTCACAGATTATTCACAGAGGCAATCAATTCGTTCTCACCAGGAGCCATGTTGTGGTAGAGCTTACCATCAAATCAGCATGAAGATGAGTCAACTCGAAAAATGAAAAGCGTGAGGAGCTCTCCCCACATACCTAAGATCTTCGTCATCATTTCACACCTTAGCCCAAGGGATTACCGGAAGCAGGAAATCCTCTTGCCACTTTCTGAAGGAGTTCTGGGAGTCCTCTTTCATGAATGTCTTTAGTTGCTATCATGGCTACTTCAGTATCCTGAATTGACTCAAAATATTTACTTTTCATGGTCATTTTTATTTTGGGGAAGAGTCAGGAGTCAGAAGTTACACACTGCCAGGTAATGGTGAATAAAGTGGATAAGGACACATCATTTTTTTTTTTTTTTTAAGTTC
The DNA here is from genome assembly GCF_000247695.1 of Heterocephalus glaber. The sequence continues at coordinate 6,389,574 of NW_004624823.1, read as the reverse complement.
TTTTATTGGTACATTTTAGGTATACAATTCATTTACATTTATCATTGGGTGTTTGTACCTGAGCATGATATATCTAGGTTCTTATTTTTTCCCCATTACCTGTGTGCCCTTCACCCCCTCCGCCCTTCCCTATTTACATAGATTTCATTTCCTTTCTTTTGTTTTTTCTTTTCTCATAGTTTTTCCTTTCCCTCTTTTTCTTTCCCCTTCCCCTCCCTTCACTTCTTCATCTTTGGACCTTTTTTCCTATTTCAAATTATCAATTATTCATTTTAACCCTTGTTTACACTATCAGTTTCTCACACTAGTGTAACTATTCGGTATTTACACGTGTTTCCTATTTATTTCACTTAAAGAGTATGGCCTCGATATGCATCCATTTAGCTATAAACGACTAGTTTTTCATTCTTTATGGCTGAGTAGTACTCCATTTTATAAAAAAAACACATTTTCTTTTTTTTTTTTTGGTACCAGGGATCGAATTCGGGACCTTGTGCTTGCGAGGCAGGCGCTGGAACCACTGAACTAAATCTTCAGCCGAAAACCACATTTTCTTTATCCAGTTTCCAGTTGATGGGCACTTGGGCTGCTTCCAAGCTTTAGCTATTACAAACTGGGCCACTATGAACCACATCTTCTTTTTTTAAGCCTTTCTGTTGGATGGTACATGCCAGAACATTCACTGTATTTTTTATTACTCCTTTTATTTTACTTATTTATTTAGAGACAGGGTCTCACTATGTAGTTCAGGCTGGCCTTGAACTCACTATGTTGCCCAAGCTGGCCTCTTAACTCATAGGGATCCTCCTGCCTCAACCTCCTACGTGCTGGGATTATAGGTGTGTGCCACCATGCCTGGCATTTATTATTCCTTTTAAAGACACAAAAAGACTTCCAGAAAAGCTGCGGAAAGTGGCAAGAATGATGCGACAAGTGTGTTCGAAGCAAGGGGGAGTATTTGGGGGAGATTAAAGGCAATGTGTCTTTTACTATAATAATTATTTTTAATTTATACATTCACCATATATTTTGATTACCCCTTGTACATGTACGTAAGGATGCCCTTTTCTTTATGGACAAAGGTGAAATTCCATCTGTCTCAGAGATATCGATGACTCTAAAAAGGTATAAAGCCACTGGAGTGGAGGGATGGCAATGGCTGTGAAGGCGAAGTGTCAGGTGAGAGCAGGGGCTGGCTACGCCTACCTCTTTGGCAGCAGCATGGTGCCGTTCCTGTTCTTGCTCCTGTCCTTGAGCCTTCAGCTCTTGCTCCATGTGTTGGATATACCGAGCAAGGCAGTGGCAGTGGAAATAGTGGTAACACAGTGTTTTGGTAAAGGCTTCCTTCTCCTGGAGCGGGGACAGATAGAAGGTACTGTCAGTGGTCACTCACAAGCCATACTCTGCCTGTTTCCAGCGCATTCCAGGTCCCAACTGAGAAACCCACCTGGAAACCATAGAGGCAGATGACACACTGGCCATGGGGGATGTTGTTATCTGTGAGAATTTCCTTCCCTTTCTGAGAGAAGAGGAGACAAAACTGCTTAAATACAGAGGCAAGGATAGGAACTATGAGCCAAGCTTTTCTGCTCTTCCCAGGTGTGAGGAGTGACTGGCTGCACTTGGTACCCACCTGGCCAGCCTGTATCGCATACTTATGCATTCCCATTATGGTGGTGCTCCCTTAGCTTGTGAGCAATCCTTCTGCATATTCTAGCCCCTCCAGTAATTGGATCTTTCTGGCTTCAAAATCTAAATTGTTTTTCCTCTCGATAGTGACTTTTAATGCATTATTTGAATAGCTAATACTCTGGAATTCCACAGAGTTCAATGGTTCATAATGACCTGGCCTAGGGGTGTTACAGTGCTCTAATAGGGCCACTCCCGGACTCTAGGCCATCTACCTTTATTCTACTCTGAACATTTTGCTTAAAAATAATTCCAAGTTGAGGAAAACAAGACTTGTTTTTCCATCTCAAATGATAAAAGTTATCAGTGTACATTATGTTCTACATGTTGCTTCTTGTGAGTTGTTTCTTTAACTATGGTATAAACTCTCTTAAGTACAGGAACTGTGACTTTTTCTAGTCAGCTCCAATGGCTAGCCTTCAAACGTTCATTTATGGCTAAGTCCACCAAGGCAAGATCACTGTCTTTTGCCATCTGAGTTGCCAGTGCCAAGAGAACAATAAGCAATGAAATTGCAGCAAGAAAAATGCAAGCTAAAGAGGAACTGTACTTTTCTGTCAAGATACTCTGACAAGCAATTTGGTAAAGCTACTGATGTATCTTTTGGGGAGATTTTTCTGAAACATAACAGTTATCTTTCTAAATTAATTTACCTAAACAAGGACTAAAGGAATGACTCCAAATATGATATATTTAGGATTCCTTTCAAAACAAAAACAAAACACAACTGCTGCAGCTTGAAGGCAGGGGCATTTTCCCATGCCAGCACACCTTACCTCAATGAGTTCATAGAGCATGGCAGTACCCAGCCCTGCCTTAGCCACATGGCCCAGTGTCTGTGAGATCCTGGAAGAAGAGAGCAAAGCTAGTATTAGGCCTGCCCCTTCCCTTGCCAGGCAGAGTAGCATACCGAGTTTTCCCTGCTCTGACAGCCCAACTTACTTGTGGATCTGTTCATCTGAGAGCCCTCGGGGGTTCCGGATAGAGATCTGTGGCACTTCATGGGGATACTAGTAGGGGAAAATAACAAGTTGCTGCTAAAGTGATCCACCTCAGGGACTCTTTCTTTTTTCCTTTTGCTGTTGTATAGTAGGAGTCTCACCTGCACTGGGATTTGAAGCACCAGAGTGAAGCAGACATACTGTGAATCCTGGTCCTCTGCAGTGGCAGGGTGCAGAGTAATGAAGATCTCCCAGGGTGAAGATCTGCAAGTAGATGAAGTGAGACCCAAGATATGACTGTTCAGGGGCTCAAGGGCTGGGGAGGAGGGGAGTGAGCAGGCAGAAGTGAGTATTTGCCTCTTTCTTTAGAGGAGATTAAAGGAACAGCCTTTGTGTACACAAGAGAGACATTATCTCTGAATCAAGGGTCGCAGTGTCTTAAGATCAGGTTCTGCACAGAATCTTCTCATTACTAAGGATATTTCAGCATATCCTAGTTGAATACATACCTGCCATTTCCTTTAATCACCTGTAGTTCATCCAGATAGATGGACTCTAACACTTCAACTTCAGAGGGAAGGACCCTAAAGACACAGGAGGAAACTGACTCACCATTACAGATCTTCCTGCAGAAGCCTACTAAAGCTGGCAATCTCCCTCAAAGCATTCAATTGTTAAATTCCTTAAAAATGAGGGGAAAATTTCCTAAAGTTGCCAAGTGGCCAAGTAGGCAGCTGGGAATCAGAATTCTAGAGATTACTTCTGCCAACAGGTGAGGAACAGATTCCCAGAGAGATGAAAAGACTAACCAAGGAGTAACATGGGCAGAACAGAGACCAGAGCCTGGTTTCCTGACTCCCTGTTCAAGTTTCATTCTACGCTGGTTATCTCTTAGTGGCTATCTCTACAACCAAATGGCATCTATTTATTGCTAACAAGGTTACCAATACTAATACTGCCTTTCCTTACTCCATAGTTAAGCATGGATCTCAGTGCCTTGCCTATTGCCTAAACATACTGCCACCACCATCATTCTAAGCCATCTCAAAGGAGATACCAACCTGAACAGAACAAGTCTAGGTGGTATAAAGGCTGTGTTGTAGCCGAACAGCCATCAGCCTTGGAGTCAGTAATATGTACCAATCACCAGCTACTAAGTAATCTGGGTAGTTAATTCTATAAGCCTGAGTTACTCTACTACATATAGGTATCACCTATATCTACTACATATAGATACCACCTACTCTCTAGGATTAATGTGAAGATTAAAGGTGATTTTTTTTTTTTAAAGGTGATTCATTTATGTAAAGTACCTAATAGTATCTGGGTCATAGTAACTAGTTTAAGTCCTCTTTTTTCCTGTTTCTATGTAACTTTCCCACCTAAAAGGAAAGAAGGATGTACTTAAGAGTACTCTGGATGTATTTATGACCCTGGCTGTCTGGTTGACCTAGATGAGCCTGTCAGGTTAGGTTAGGATCCATGATCCTGATGTAAACCAGAGGACATATATATACATATGTAAACACAGAAATAGCAATTGTCATGATACTGAAGATAAGTAATTGGAGTCACAGTTCAATTCAGGTGATAAATGGAAAGATGGATGCTTTGCTTTCTTATATATTGTTCCCCCTTCACCAAGAGCATGTCTCCCATAGCATGACCTATATCATAATTTCTGTTTTAAAATTGTTTTTAAGCCTTAGGTAGAAACCTCAAAATATAAAATATAAAGCTTTACACTTACAAGAGTGGAGTAGCTCTGTTGACATGGGAATGGAACCCCTGAATCAGAGCTTGCAGTATGACAGGCTGCTGCAGTCACTGCTGCCCTCTCATTGCTCAAAGTGTCCCCTCAGAATCTTAAAGTTACCCCAAACAGTGAAAACTGCTAGTCTAGATGGTCTTAATAAAAGTCAGCACTGGCTGGGCTCCCTGAACTAACTTAACACTGAGGTATAACTCTTTGAGTTTCAGTCAGGAGGCTTTTCAATACTTGGCCCATCCTACCTGTGACCTAGGTCCTGGCTGTGAGATACAGGATGGAATGGTAATTAAGTGGTAACACAAAGGGTGTGTGTGTGTGTGTGTGTGTGTGTGTCACAGTGTGTCCTGGTACTAAGAATAAAAGATCTGGAGTCAGACCTGGGTTCCTAGTAGTAACCTCAGATCTCCTCAGATCTTCTACTCTCAGAGTTATTAATAAAAAGAAGCCATAGATAGGTTACAAATCCATGGTGATGTTCTTAAGTACTCCAAGGTAGATGCCACACCCACTTTTTCACAGCTAAGAACGTGTCACAGAAGCTAGTTAGCCTGGTCTGTATCACACAGCTAATAAAATGTGGAGTGATCCCACACTTACCCTATTTCCAAATCTTAACAGTACTTACAGGTTCTGGTCTCTTAAAAATCCTTGAGCCAAGGGCTACGAGGACTTCTTAGTGGGGTATAAGGCTTTATTCTGACAATAGCCCTCATTAGTGCTGTCGGGGACAGAAGGTTGAGGAAAACGTGGGAGAAAATGGACTAAACTTGGGCAGGGGATTTAGCTCAGTGGTTTCGCTGCCTGCTGTGCAAGCTCAAGGACCCGAGTTCGATCCCTGGTATCAAAAAAAAAAAAAAAAAAAGACAAGAAAATGGACTAAACTAAGGGGCAAACAGGGACTGGAGGTGGAGGACGTTTCTGGAAGTTGGGGAGGTCTGATGAGCAGGTATCCCTCAAGCTCCTGAGAAAATTTATTTTAGAAGAGAATGAGAGAAGGTGGGGCCAAAGGGGAGGTAAAATAATCAAGCCAATAAAGCGTGGCGCCAACTGGCCAGGCAGGTGCAGACCCAGAATCCTCTCCCATCACCGCCCCTCCACTCTTCGGTTCCCAATTCAGAATCTCGCCTAGGAAGAAGTGTCAGAAGAAGTGTCAGCGTCTCTGCCACCCCGATCCCTCGCTCTATCCCTTATGACCACCGTACGGACCGTCTGTAGTCGCCGCTTGTTCCTCGCAACGGATTCAGGAAGCCGGCAAAAGCCCATGACACAGACTTACCAGTCCTCCTCCCCTATAGGGACCGACGCAGATGCCGCCATGTCTTCTCCGGCCAGCAGCCGGAACCGGAAATACCTTTAGGAAAGGCGGAGACTGAAGGGGGGCGTTGTTTCTAGGCAACCGCCGACTCCAGGTCCTTAGTGGGGCCTGATGGCGATCGCTGTCTTATAGTGCCCCGGGAAGTGCCTATGGGCGGTCCTCGTCTCTCCCACACTTCTAAGAGCCTTTGTCCTCGGAACTAATGACAGTTCTAGCGAGTAAAACCGGTAAGGATGGGAGCCTAAAGAGACCGGCATAGAAGGGTAGAGAAAAATGATAGGTCAGGCAAAGTATGTAGGCAGCCAGAGGGGACTAGAGGAGAGGCCAGGCAGGTGTCCCTCGGCCTGAAGAGTTTGGAGCTCCTAAACTGGCTGAAAGAGGAACTCCTAGCCGGCCGAGCGAGAGAACAAGGGGTCTGGGCAGGGGTGCTCAGGTTGGGAATGGCAGGGATTTGGGGGAAGCTAAAAGGGGCGGGGCGGGGCAGGTGGGCGAGGCTAGTTTGAGGGAAGTGGGGAACAAGTTATCTTGTGGGTGCAGGGCTTGGGTGGGAGAGTGGACAGGAGACTGTAAAAAGGGAAGGAGGGCCAGGGATTTAGCTCAATGGTTTCGCCGCCTGCTGCGCAAGCGCAAGGACCGAGTTCGAGCCCGGTACCAAAAAAAAAAAAGAAAAGAAAAGAAAAAAGGGAAGGAACTCCAAGGAGCCGGTCTGTTTGTTCAAAGATCTCGTCATCTTTCCATCCACACCACTCTACCATATTTTTAGGCCTGGATTATTGTAAAAAAGTTTAGGCTGCTAACATTTACCCTTCTGCGCCCTTACCAGGCTTCTCAGATGCATGGAACTGTCCCTGGATGTGTAGCTCTTCGCCACTCTCTCTACCTTCTTTCTGAGAGATCCTGAAACCTTTGTCATGGAAAAGTACCACGTGTTGGAGATGATTGGAGAAGGCTCTTTTGGGAGAGTGTACAAGGGTCGAAAAAAATACAGTGCTAAGGTGGTGAACAAAGATATTTTTTGAGTGGGATTCTGTGTCCCTAATTCTAGTGGAAAATGGAGCCAGACAGTTGGATTTATACCAATCTGTATTCCTGAGGCACTGACTTCTTACAGAGTTTTATCTCTGAAGTTGTATTACTTAGGTTCAACTTCCAGTTACCTCCATTTAAAGCCTTAGCACTATGGACTACTTTTCTGTTTCTCAGTTTCTTCATCTGTAGAATGGAGATAATAACTGATTGATGCGGTTTGAGGATTAAATACCTCGTCACACTAAGTCACTTAGTACAATACTTGACACCTGTAAATAACAAATATTATTATTAGTCTATCATACCATGCAGAAAGAGATAAACCATGTGAACTCTATTCTTCCCTCTTCATTTTTCCTTCTTTTTCCCTCAGTCTCATCTTGAGTCTTTTGGTTAGATCAGAACACCTCTCTAAGAATCCAACAAAGGGAGCCAGACATAGTGGTACATGCCAGTAATCCCAGTACTGTGGGAGGTTATGACAGGACTATCCCAAGTTCAAGCCCAGATAGGGCAATTTAGTGATTTAATGTGTACCTGTCTCAAAAAAATTAAAATAAAAAGGGCTGGTCATAGTGTGAAAGTCCTGGGTTCCATCTCCAGTACTGGGGGGGAAAAAAGAATCCAGCAGAGGGATATGTTTGGGAAATATTGTTTCCACCTGGGGTGGGCAGTGGTGGAGGTGGGGGAGGGAGTCGAGCAAGATCAAAATATCAAGGGGAAAGCAGAGATGGGAAACTAGCAGATGTGATAAGAGTTGCTCAGACTATTTAAAGTTGAGTTTTAGAACTCTCTGGTTAAGGTTGAAATTCTAGCCTTTTCCATAGTTGTAGTTAGATCTTGACTCTTTACTTACACCACTGACAGGTGGTGGCCCTGAAGTTCATCCCCAAACTGGGGCGCTCAGAGAAGGAGCTGAGGAATCTGCAACGAGAGATTGAAATCATGCAGGGTCTTCGTCATCCCAACATTGTGCATATGCTTGACAGCTTTGAAACTGACAAAGAGGTGTGCTTTGATGGTTTGGAATCACTTCTCAAGCACAAGGGTCCCAGGAATTTCCCAACCTCAGAATGCATGAATCTATCACTCTCATTGCCTTCTCCCTGTAGGTGGTGGTAGTGACAGATTATGCTGAGGGAGAGCTTTTTCAGATCCTGGAAGATGATGGAAAACTTCCAGAAGACCAGGTATGCTTCCCATACCTGACCTCTCTCCAGGTGGAGGATGGGTAGGGCAGGCCGAAAGGCTTGAGGGTCTCCATTTTTGAAGACTCCTGACAAGAATGCAAGATACCAGGGATATATATAGAGGCAATGTGGTATTAGAGTAGAGTGTGTGAACACTGGAGACATAATATATGAGTATGAAGCTTGGTTTCCCTGGGACAAATTAATCTTTTTTGTGTTTAGTTTTTTCATTTGAAATTTCATTTCTTTTTTTTTTTTGTATGTATGTACTTTTTTTTTTTTTGGTACTGGGGATTGAACTCAGGACCTTGTGCTTTCGAGGCAGGCAGTGGCATCACTGAGCTAAATCCCCGGCCCTCCAGCCCGTGTATGTACTTTTTTGGGGGGGCCAGGGATCGAACTCAGGACCTTGTGCTTGCAAGGCAGGTGCCAGAACCACTGACCTAAATCCCCGGCCCTTGTTTTTTTGTTGTTTTTTTTTTTGGTATTGGGGACCTTGTGGTCCTGAAATTTCATTTCTAATGTCTACTTCATAAGGCTATTACAGGGACTAGTGAGTTAATTTACATAAAGTATTTAAATAGGTGGCTAATTTTTTTTTTTTTGGTACCGGGGATCGAACTCGGGACCTTGCACTTTCGAGGCAGCCGCTGGAACCACTGAGCTAAATCCCTGGCCCGAATTTGTATTGAATGTTTACTATGTGCGAGGCACCATTTTTTTTTTTTTTTTTGAGAAAAGATCTTACTATGTAATTCAGGCTGGCCTTGAACCCACTATATAGCTCAGGCTAGCCTTGAATTCACAGGGATCCTCTTGCCTCAGCCTCTCGAGTTCTAGGATTACAGGCATGTGCCACCATGCCCAGCTAGCAGGAATATTCTGCGCTCTGGGAGAACAGGGAAGATCACCTTAGCTGTAGTATTAGGAGAAGTCTTTGGGCTTGTCAGCTGGCTCCTTTCACTAACCTTTTCTTTCTTCCTCCCATCTGTTCGACCCCTAGGTTCAGGTCATTGCTGCCCAGTTAGTGTCAGCCCTGTACTATTTGCATTCCCATCGTATCCTACACCGAGACATGAAGCCTCAGAACATCCTCCTTGCCAAGGGTGGTGGCATCAAGCTCTGTGACTTTGGGTAAGGTTTCTGAGCTTCCAGTTCTGCAGGGAGCCCTAGACTATATGCATGACTTACTTGGGCCTCAGTTTAGAAGCTGGAGACTGTCCCTTTTGTTAGGTCTTTTGGAACTAATCAAAGATACTCTCTCTATTCTGGTGTGGGATATCTCATACAATGACAGGTAGGAAATGACTGTTTTAGTTACTTTCTTGTTGCTGAGACACAATACCTGACACTTACAACTTAAGGAAGGAAAGGAGTTTTACTTTGGCTCATAGTTTGTAGAGGTTTCAGTCCAGAGTACACTGACTTCAAGGCAGCACTTCTGGCAGAGGGATGTGGCAGAGTACAGTTTGCTCATGGCATGGTAATGGAGAAGCAGAGATCAAGGGAGGAGGGAGGGGGAATAAACCTTTTCAGGCCATGCCCTCAGTGACACACTTCCTCCCACAAGGGTTCACCTCCCAGCATCACGTTTAGCTAATCTTGATTAACCCACTGATAAGTATCACATCCCTGAAATCCAGTCACCACCCAAAAGGCCCATCTATGAGCACATGAGGCTTTTGGAGGACATCTAGATACAAACCATAACAATGACCATATTTAGCTTTCTAGTAATGACCAAATCCAGAATATCTTTTCCCTTTCCATTTCCACCTGATCATCTGCTGCAGATTTGCCCGGGCTATGAGCACTAATACAATGGTGCTGACATCTATCAAAGGTACACCACTCTATATGTCTCCAGAGCTAGTGGAAGAACGACCATATGACCACACTTCGGACCTCTGGTCTATGGGCTGCATTCTGTATGAGCTGGCTGTGGGAACCCCTCCCTTCTATACCACGAGCATCTTTCAGCTGGTCAATCTCATTCTCAAGGACCCTGTACGCTGGCCCTCCACCATCAGTCCCTGCTTCAAGGTAATAAGACTCAAGGGAGAGTACTTTTTACATCAGAAACCTGTGTCCCTCTACTTCTGTTTTCTTTTCCAAAATCCTTTTCCAGAGCTGGGGCAAGACTTTGCAAGCTGCCTTGCTATTCTCCTGTGGGGATTTATTCTAAGAGGGTATTCTTGGGTCTGCTGAACTTGAGAATGGTAGCCTTTCTTTGAGGCAGGTGTGCTGTATGACAGTGGTGGTGAACCTATGGCACACACGCTGCAGTGGGCTATTTGTATCATTGAAAGCTCCAAAAGGTTTGCCATCACTGCTACATCACAATGGAAAGGTAATTTCAAGATACCAGAGATAATGGTCCTTTTATATGTCCTCTGTTCCACTTATTTCCTCTCAGATGCAATAGCTAGATCATATCGCTTGAAGTTGTCCACACTACTTTCAGTGTCCTTCAGATATCAAAATGACCAGTGATGGGGCTAGCTTGGTGATTAGGGGCAGATGACAGAGGTGGTGCCTGTCCTTGATAGCTAAGTCTCAGCAAGCTGACAAATGGGAGGGATGAGGGAGGAAGAGTTTGTTCTCTTTTTTTATTTCTTATCTAGGTCAAGATTATGGTCCATCAATGGAATTTAAGTGCAATCTTCTCCCAGAATAAAATCTTAATATAACTTTGCTTTATCTAATGGTAAAAAGGGAAAGATTTCTTCCCAATGTATTTTGTTAGACCCAAACAGTTATCAAAAAGAATCTAAAGAAAGAATCCTTAATTTGAGGAAGTGTCCATAAGATACTCATTCTTCTTTAGGGCAGATCTTCAGGTGTCTTCAACAAGAGCCATAGTTATACAAATCCCCTTGTTTTAGAATAGTGATCAGAATCTAGTAGTGCCTTTTATTCTTGTTTTAGGCCCAACTGAAGATTTTCCCAAGGGTAACTCATAACAGATGTACACTTTTGAGAGATAGTCTTCTAATCTCTCCACCATCTGAAGACTTGATGAAAGATTTCTGGTCTTGAGTGTTTCCAAACATATTTACACCATTACTTAAGTATGTGACTGTGTTTTTAAACACAGATGCATCTGTTTCTACACAGCCATGAAGAAACCATGAAAGGGAGGGAAGAGTTTGGGATGCTTTTGAATGTTTGGTTTCTAAAGGTGATTGCAAAGGTGACAACTCCTCTTCCAGTTTTTTCTCTCTTTTTAACAAAGCCATTGACCTTGAGATTTCTGCTTTTACTTTTGGGGTCACAGAATGTCCATGAACAGGAATTGGGTCTCTGTAGGAGGTGAGGCTATGGTCTGTCTGGAAAATGAGACCTAAGGAAAACATTTTTGAGAGTGTGGTTGAGTCTGCTCTGAGAGTAGATGCAGGAATCTTTATTTGCCAGTTCTGCTAATAGGTTAGACAGAACCTAGAGGGAAGAGGAAGAAGGGCTGATGGAGTGTTGTTTCTCTCCACAGAACTTCCTGCAGGGGCTGCTTACCAAGGAACCCCAGAAGCGTCTGTCCTGGCCAGACCTCTTGCATCACCCCTTTATTGCTGGTCGTGTCACCAGTGAGTTATCAGAGTTCCCAGGCCTCTGACACTTCCCAGTATTTTCTCCAGTCAAACCTCTATTCTTCAGTATCTGAATCCAACATATCTTCTTTCCTCTACAAGCTTAAACTTCGTTCCTAGTTCTTCTTAGCCTACCATTTGCCATTCTTGCTCCCTCTTTTTCACTTTGTTTAAATGGCTTCCTTCCACAGAAGCCTGGAGGCACTGAAATTGTCCCTAGCTAAGTGGACATGGTGGATGAAGCTCTAGAATAATCATGTCCTTCCCCCTTCCTCCCTTGCAGTAATAACGGAACCAGCAGACTCAGATTTGGGCACCCCATTCACCAGTCGCCTACCCCCAGAACTTCAGGTTCTAAAGGATGAACAGGCCCATCAGCTGCCCCCCAAGGGCAGTCAGTCTCGCATCTTGCATCAGGCCTATAAATGCATGGCAGAAGAGGCCAAGCAGAAGGTGTGTGGGGTATAGGAAACTATGTTAACATGACCAGGCTAGTGACTAAGAGAGTTGGAGAAGGATGACTTTCTAGTTAATGGGGAAAGGGCCATAAGTAGAATCCATACTGCCCTATGGCAACCACATAGGTTTTTTTTTTTCGGTACCGGGGATCGAACTCGGGTCCTTGCACTTGTGCAGCAGGCAGTGAAACCACTGAGCTAAATCCCTGGCCTCCAAATAGGTTTTTTGTTTTTGAGACAAGGTCTTACCATGTAGTTCAGGCTGGCCTTGAACTCACTGTGTAGCCCAGGCTGGCCTCGAACTCATGGCAGTCCTCCTGCCTCAGCCTCCTGAGTGGCAGGACTACAGGAGTGCACCGCCACGCCTAGCAGCAACCAAATAGTTCTGATCCAGTATCTCCTCCTCACCTCCCACAGAAACAACAGAACATAGGACTTGCCCTTGAACAAGAAGATAAGACCAACAAGATGACCCCTAGCACAGTCCCTACGCCGGAACTAAGAGGCACTCTTGAAAAATCAAGCCTCTTGGCTGGGATCTTGGCTTCAGAAATGAAGAGCAGTTGTGCTGAATGGCAGGCTGGAGAGGCCCCCTCTGCACCTCGGTGAGGAGGGTATAGCTAGGGGTCTCAAACTATGAGGGGAAGGTATCTCACAGATCTTTGGCTCTAGCCAAGGTACATATGACCTGGTCCTTTCACTGGCTATTGCCTAAACATAGACAGGGCCTTGGGGATTTGAGTCCTAGGTTCTTAATTCATTCATTGGGAAACTTGAGGACTTTATCTTTTTTTGTGTGTCACTTACACTTTGAAAGGGAAAAGATCATCTGCATTCAAAGGGAAGACTGAGTTAAAAGCTAGAGATGGAAACTATAATGTAGACTTGAAAATAAGGTCCAGCGTGGGAGAACAGTTAAGGATATGTTCGTGGATGCCAACATATCCTATACTGGCCATATTCCATATCCCAAAAGGAAATTTCCTCTGTCTATCTGTATGTCTTGTTCCTCATTCTTTTCCTGGGATGGAGGTGGTGGTGGTGGTGGCACAAGTTAATAAACCCTAAGCCTCGTCAGTCTAGAATTCATTCTATGCCATGGCTTCTGCTGGCAGGGAAAACTGTATCACCCCAGACTGTGAACAGGCATTCCTGGAGTTGGGACCAGAGGTAATGAGCCAGCAGAGCACAGATGCAGGGGACCTAGAAGACAAGGTGAGTCCTAGGGTTCTTCTTGACTTTCCCTGCCATAGGATGTTGGGTCTAGCAAAATGTTTTTCTAGAGCAGGGATACTCTAAGTATCAGCTCTAAGTATGAGTTCCTGTTGTGTCAAAAAAGTATTTTATTATCATTTCATAGATTTTTAATTGCACAGTATCTGAACATATAATTCTGAAAAATTAGAATTCATAGGTGAAAATTAAGGTCCCAAGTTAGGTATAGTGGTGCACATCTATAGTTGCAAGTACCCAGGAGGCTGAAGCAGAAAGATGGCTTTAGCCTAGGAGTTCGAGGTCAGCTTGGGCAATGTTGTAAGACCCCATATTTTAAAAAATAAAAGAATTAAAAGTTTTCTTTGGGCCATATGTCAGTTCCAGAAGTGACTTCTATTACTAGGTGAAAAGGTGTATCCTTCCAAACTTCCTCTACTTTTCCATACATCTATCAGCATACAAGAAAATCTATTGTTTGTCTTTACATTACTGAGTTCATCCTGTATGTATTTTATATCATTCCTCTTTTTACCATATGATCTATTTTAGGGCTTTTCCTACATCAGAGCATATAGTTCTCCCTCAGTCTTTTATGTTTAAGATTGTAACTTTTTATTTTGAAATAGTTCATCTTAAAGAATAATTCCTATATACCCTTCAGTTCCTACATACAATTCCTACATACTGTCCTTGTGGTCCATTTTGTACTACTAAAGCAGAATACCTGAGACTGGGTTTTTTTGGGGTTTTTTTTTTGTTTTTTTTTGTTTTTTGAGACAGGGTCTCAGTTTGTATCAGTCTGGCCTGGAACTCACTATATAGTCCAGGCTGGCCTCAAACTCTCAATAACCCTCCTGCCTCAACCTCCTGAGTGCTGGGATTATAGGTATGTGCCACCATGCCCTTCTTCTTTGCCTTTTATGGCTAACAGTTTTGTTTTGGGGGTTTTTTTGGTACCAGGGATTGAACTTGGGTCCTTGCGCTTGTGAGGCAGGTGGCAGAACCATTGAGCTAAATCCCCACCCCATGACTGACAGTTTTGAGATACATGTATTAATCCATTTTTTATTATGATAGCTAAATATATGAGGTTGGTTAACTTTATAAAGAAAAGAGGAAGCCAGATGTTGAGGTGCATGGCTGCAATCCTAGTACTCTGAGAGCCTGAGGCAGGAGGATTGCAAGTTTGAGCCCAGCCTGGGCAACTTAGACCCTGTCTCAGAATTTAAGAAAAGGCTGGGGATTTAACTCATTGCAGAGCCCTGGGTTAAATCCTAAGTAACAAAATAATTACTTAAAATATAAAAAAGAAAAGAAAAGAAAAAAAAGGGATTATTTAGCTCATAGTTTTGGAAATCCGAGGGTCAGGCGTTGGCATTTACTTGGCTCTGGTGAGGACCTCATGGCTGAGGATGTCAAGGCAGTGAGGGGTAGGAGTGGGAAGAAGGATCACATCTCACACTTAGAAGCCAGAGAAAGTAGGTGGGGCCAGTCTTAGGGCTTTATAACAGCCTAATCCCAAACTGGATATATAGCTCAGTGGTAGAGTGCTGCCCTAGCTAGCATTCACGAGGTCCTCAATTCAAAAGAGAAATACCTCATCCCTTCCAGGGATTGCCTCCCACTGACCTACTAGGCCCCACCTCTAAAAGGTTCCACTGTTTCCCAGTACCTCCTCACGGTGACAAGCCTCCAGCACATCAACCTTTTGAGAAACACGTAAACCACATCCAAACCTGAACAGTACTGTTCCTCAAATTGATGTTTCCTCATTGTTAGATTCAGGTTATGCAGTTTTGGTAGGAATACCTTATAAGTGATGCATCCTTGATACTACAGTCTCTTTAATTACCTTATAGCATTTCCTATTAGGGATGGATTTTGGTTTATTATTCCCTGACCAACTGACTTTAGGATACTTCCCTTATTATATCAACCACACTGTTATGGACATCTCCTAGGTATGTCTGCACTCCTGGACCCCTTACACTATCAGTGTGTCTGATAGTGACCGAAGATATACACCTGTGCTGTTTGTAGTGACTTCATAGATCCCCAGGTTTCTAACTCCAGGTTGGGAGCTGTGATCCTGAGTCTTGCATGTTCCTCTTGACCTCCTGTATTTTCTTTAATTTTTTTTTCTTTTTGTACCAGGGATCGAACTCGGGTCCTTGCACTTGTGAGGCAGGTGGCGGAACCACTGAGCTAAATCCCTGGCCCCTCCTGTATTTTCCTGTTTCCTCCATTGTGCTTTAGGAGCCAAACCATAATAGTGAATGGCAGCGCCTACTAGAGACCACTGAGCCCATTCCTGTTCAGCTGAAGACCCCTCTCGCCCTGCTGTGCAATCCTGACTTCTGCCAGTACATCCAGAGTCAGCTTCGTGAGGCCGGAGGGCAGGTAATGGGCAGAAGGTACTGTGAGTGGCATTCAGAACTCTGCAGAGATGAAGTATTAAAACACATGCACTAAGTCGGGCAGAGTGGTGCACACCTATAATCCAAACATTTGGTCTGCCTTGCCAATATCTTGAGGATGTTTGGTGTCTGTAGCTCTCCTTCCTTTACCTGTGATAATACCAATAACTGTCTCTTCCATCTTGTCACGCAGATCCTGAAAGGTATACTGGAGGGTGCTACCCACATCCTCCCTGCACTCCGGGTCCTGAGCAGTCTTCTGTCCAGCTGCAGAGATTCTGTTCCCTTGTATTCCTTCTGCCGGGAGGCAGGGCTGCCTGCGCTGCCGCTTAGCCTACTCAGGCACAGCCAGGAGAGCAACACTATCCAGCAGGTAGGTGCCAGGTTGGGAGCATCTAAAGATTGATACGTGATCCTTTTCCTTGGGCTTCTCTCCCTCAAACTAATGTCTCTGTTTGGCCCAACAGCTTTTATTTTCTTTCCGTTAATCTTTCTGGGGTGAGACAGGTGGTGTCGGTCATGAAGTAGACTATGTATGTCAATATATGAGAGCGGGGAATATGAGAAACTAGAGATCACCTCCCCACTCTTGTTAGCTCTAGCCCATTGTGGCCTTGTGGAAATTTGGGCCTGTGTGCTGGATCTTCCAGTTTTCCAAAAGAAGGTAGAAATCCAGATTTCTGTGTATAATTTCCCAATATTTAGAATATTTTGCTTTGGAATGTTGGATCATGGGTCTTATTGACTTGACAGAGCAGGATACTGAAGTTGATTAGCTCCTACACAGTCATTATATAAATGGTCACAAGGACAATGAAAAGCTAGGATTGGGCTGGGGATTTAGCTCAGTGGTTCCACTGCCTCCCTCAAAAACTCAAGGACCCAAGTCTGATCCCTGATACCAAAAAAAAAAAAAGAGTTTTTTGAAAAATAGAACCTTCTACATTTCACAATCTTGTTCGGGCAAAAGAAGACATGCTAGATGAAAAAAACATTAAAATATCACAAAACTATGTATTATTTTATTTATTTATTTTTTGGTATAAATAAATAAATAAAATAATAGTTTTGTGATATTAAAAAAAACAAAAACAAGACATGTTTACTGGCTATTTATAGCCCATTGGCTGACACTTTGTCACCTCTTGACTCTCTGCCCATACTTCTTTCCCTACTGTCCCTTTCTGTTTACTCAGCTTGACTAGATCTCTGTATACCTTTTTTAAAAAAACTACTTTTCCTGTTCTCCATCACCCACATTGCCCTTACTATCTCTCTTTTCTCTTTTCCGGCAGCAACCTTGGTATGGGACCTTCTTGCGAGACCTGGTGGCTGTGATTCAGGCCTACTTTGCCTGCACCTTCAATCTGGAGAGGAATCAGACAGGTGACAGGTGGGATCAGAGAAGCTTTGCTCCATTGGCCAGTTTGGCCTTAGTTCCTACCCCATTTCTTTCCTTTCTCATTAGGAAGAAACCAAGTTAAGAGAAGTTGCGATTCGTGACAGGGTTAGAGATTAGCTGAATTGCCCTCAGAATTCAGCTGGTCCTTGGGAACCTTGAGACATCTCTAGGTTTATCCAAGGACTTTCAGGTTCTGAGAGTCAGTAGTCACCATGGCCCTAAATAAAAAAGTCAAGATGTGAACAATCTAGAGAAAATGGCAGAGAAGGGTTTGGAGGGAGTGTGAAATCGTGTGTGTATGTGTGTGTGCGTGTTTAGTAGGGAAGAAAGAAGGGAGCATTTTGATGTGTTCCTTGGCAGAAATTATCCTACCTTCCCAGAATTGAGCCATTCATCACATCTGGGCTTTTAGCAGATTAATGAGAAGAAACTATGGGCTCATTTTTTTCCCCCAGCCTGCAGGTGTTTCAGGAGGCTGTCAACCTCTTTCTGGACCTGTTGGGGAAACTGCTGGCTCAACCAGACGACTCTGAGCATACACTGCAGAGGGACAGCCTTGTGGTAGCCTACTCCCACCTCCAGATTTCGGTCTCTCCTATATTTCTGTGTGTTCTCTCATCCCTTTGTTATGACTGTAAATGGTCAGATCAAATTAGTACAGCAAACATTTTTGAATTCCCACTGTGTTCCATATGCCATGTGAGTAAGAGAAAGTCCCTGTCTTCAGGGAACAAGGGGTGGTCTAGTAGGGGAAAGTAGGAAGTACATGAGGCTGGGCATGGGGCCGCATGCCTGTAATCCCAGCATTCAGGAGGCTGAGGCAGAAGGATTGCCATGAACTCAAGGCCAGGCTGCACTACAAAGTGAAACTGTGTCTTTAAAAAAAGAAAAAAGAAGGTAAGAAAGTACATGAGAACTTAGTATAAAGTACAGATCCACTGAAGAAGATGCCATTAACCCTTATTTGGAGGGTCACGGAAGAAATCTTTAAGAAAGAAATCAGGGCCTGGGATTTAGCTCAGTGGTTTCGCTGCCTGTTGCGCAAGTGCAAGGACCCAAGTTCAATCCCCAGTACCAAAAAAAGAAAGAAATCATCTCTTGTAGGATTTGAAGAACACATAGTTTGCCAGCTGGCTGAGGCAGTGAAGTAGGGGAGGACAGAAAGAGCAGCTGGTCTATAGGGACTTAGGCATTAAGCAGTTTGGCATATTGCAGAGGACCATAAGTAGAAGTATTTTCTCTTGGCTCTTGCAGATCATCTAGCATTTCTCAACCTTGTTTGTCCCAAGACTAGTAAACTGTATGGATTCACTTCCTAGGCCCTGGAAATGAGGACAGGAGAATGGGGGGTTGAATGAGAAAACAGCTGAGTTCTCAATGATCTCAGAAGGAACAAGTAGAGAGGAACATGTGCAAAGAAGTAAACGATTTCTTGATCATTATTCACATGGTAATTGAGAGCACAGATCTGGGATACATTCCTGCCTCCAGCTACTCAAATTTTTTAGTCTGAGATCCTAACTTCATATTCCTTACCCTTTCAGTCAGAAATCTTTGAATGTCTAAACTAAATCTCAGTCAGCAGTTGATCATGTTATTGACCAATACTTCTCATGTCACTGTATAGTGAGGAGTAGCATAGGGAGTTTGGAATAATTATCCTTCTTCCCGAAATTCCAAATCAAGAGATTTAGAATCAACTGGGATGAGAGGATTCCAAGAATATCTAGAAATTCTTATATTCATGGCCCACAGATTACATTTTGAGAAATATCATTTGGGGAGGAGCTGATCCAGAAGATAAGAGGGTTGGCTGGGCACGGAGTTCAGTGGTGGAGCACATGCGTAACATGTGCAAGGCCCTAGGTTTGATCATCAACAGAGAAAGAGAGAGGGAGAGATAGAGAGGAGAAAGAGGGGAGGGGAGGAGAGGGAAGAAGAAAGAGGAAGAGGAGGTGGAAGAAGAAGAGGAGGAGGAAGAAAGGAAAGAAAAAGGGAGATTGAGACGGAAATTCTTGTCCTGCAAACATGAAGTCAGTATAGTTACAATTCATTTATTGTGGGTATGTGCAAAGAATGCTTAGAATTAGACAACTGTCCCATTTTCTTCTTCTCCTTCTTCCCTTTCTCCTCCTTTGTATAGGCATTGATCCTGAGGCCTCATACATGCTAGGCAAGTACTCTACCACTGAGCTATATCCCCAGCCCTTTTTATTTTTATTTTTTATTTTTTATTTTTTTTGTACAGGGGATCGAACTCAGATCCTTGCGCTTGCGAAGCAGGCACTGGAACCACTGAGCTAAATCCCCAGCTAAACATATTCCTGGTTACATTTCTGAACTTACGGATTTCAACCCGGTGACATATTAAAATCACTTGGAGAAATTTTTTTTTTTTTTTTTTTTTTTGGTACCGGGGATTGAACTCCGCTCCTTGTGCTTGCGCAGCAGGCAGCGAAACCACTGAGCTAAATCCCCGGCCCCAGCCCTTTTTATTTTGAGACAGGATCTTACTAAGTTGCCCAGGCTGGCCTCTGATCTGATCCTCCTGTCTCAGCCTCTCAGGTACCTGGGGTTACAAATGTGCCCAAAATCCTCTATTCCGAGCTTCTCTGGATATTCTTGGTTCTTACCACTTAGCTCATTCGGTCTTCTGATGCCCCAATGCTGCCTCTGCCCTTGTCTCCTTCAGTGCTTTGTTGTCCTTTGTGAAGCCATGGATGGAAACAGCCGGGCTATCTCCAAAGCCTTTTACTCCAGCCTGTTGACCACACAGCGTGCAGTGTTGGATGGGCTCCTTCATGGCCTGACAGTTTCACAGATTCCCTTCCACACACCTCCAGGTGAGGGGTGGGCAGTTTCTCTTGGCTTCTTTGTTGTGTTGGTCCTGCTCTGTTCTTCCTGCTGCCATCACCTAGAACAGTGCCTGGCACGTAGTGAGTACTCAATAAATCCCTGAACTGAAAGAGAATGGAGACCTGAAACAACCAGATCTCACCTGTGTTCTTTGCTTTCTCCACAGAGACCCCGTCCATGAGTCAAGCACTGAGGGAGCAGAATGAGGATCTGCCTGGAGCCATTTCCTGTGCCCTGGCAGCCATGTGCACTGCTCCCGTGGGGCTGTCCAGCTGCTGGGATGCCAAGGAGCAGGTCCGAGCTGCAACTTCTTGCTCCTTTTTTCCTGCTCCCTAGCAGAGTTGGAGAGGCTGGCCCCAGTTTCTCAGAGGAACAGAAAAACAAACTTTTATGCCTCTTCTTACACAGTAGTTCCAAAAACAGATGCTGCCAGCTTGGGCCTGGGACACTTGTACAATATGATGTAGCCAGAATTCCAGAGCCTGTGGCTGGCTGGTGAGGGAGAAAGCTCAATGATAAACTACCCAGGTGGTGAGACTGCTGATTGGAAGGGCTCAGGATTCAGTTTTCCTGTTGTCCAGTAACATTGCCTCCAGTACCTGCATAAATTGAGACCAAACTAGGCCATGACTTTTGCTTCTCCATTGGCCATGAATACTGGGAATAGAATGGGGTATGATGTTCCTGGTGACCCTTGTAAGAGAGACCAGTAAGGGATGGAGAGTCTTGGTCACCTGGAGATGTGTGAGGAATAAGTGGAATAAGAGAGATCAGATTGAATCTCTTGAGTTTATCCCCACAGGTCTCTTGGCATTTGGCAAATCAGCTGACTGAAGACAGCAGCCAGCTCAGGTCATCCCTCATCTCAGGCCTGCAACATCCCATCCTATGTCTGCACCTTCTTAAGGTACTTCCCAAAACTCTCAGAATCTTGGCTTTCCTTTCTTTTCTTCCTCTCTCTCTCTCTCTCTCTCTCTCTCTCTCTGTCTGTCTTTCTTTCTTTCTCCTACAACAGAGAGGTAGACAGACAGACACAGGAATTTAAGAATCCCTTGGAAAGTCAGGTGTGGTGGCACACCTGTAATCTCAGCACTTGAGAGGCTGAAGCAGGAGGATCACTGTAGGGAACAGGGAAAGAGGACGTTACTAGAAGCTCTGCAGTAAGTCCTAGTCTCCTTCGAGCCACGGCAGCACAAGGCAAATTACAGGAAAGGTAGAAAAATGAGACTGAGAAGAAGCTGAGATTCGGGTCTGATCAGTGCTGCTCTGAGCGGCAAAGATGAAAGCCCCCAGCTTACCGCACCTTTTATTCAGTACATCGGGAGAAACAGATGTAACAAATGACTTGCAGAGAGTTCAGTACATCCTGTGTAAACAAGAAGTAAGGATCCAAGAACAATGAGGAACTGAGTAGATGTTTGTTCCCCCAGTATGTTTCCAGCTGGTGTAATCTTGTCCTGGAGAATCACTGCATCACCGGATCACTGAGGTCTCAGTTGTGACCGGAGGCCAAAATGGAGTTATGTCTCGGAATTCCATAGCTGGGTTGTAGGCAGAACTAGGCTAACCAAATGATTTTACCCTAAAATTATGTAGCATTGCTCCCAACAGGTCACCGTGAGTTTCAGGCCAGCCTGGGCTACACAGTCAGTTCAAAGCCAGCCTGGACTATGTAGCAAGACCCAGTCCTTAAAGAGAGAGAGAGAGAGAATATCCCTTGGAGGACTCCATTCTGCTTTTAAGTCTGATCAACTCAGGTGTCTCCATGTTAGCCAGTCTTCACCAGAACTGAGAAATGTCCCTGTCTCACTATCTCAAGCAAGAGGCAGGAGTCCTTCACACTCCCAAGGTGGGCACTAGCTCCCTTGAGTGATTCACCTGCTTTTCAGCTGAGCCCCTCCATCCTAGAGCCTGGGGATGCTCTGCCCCCTGACAGACTCCTTCCTGCTCCCCTAGGTTCTCTACTCTTGTTGCCATGTCAATGAGTGCCTGTGCCGTCTTCTAGGGGAAGAGTCCCTGGCCTTGGAGTCAATGTTGATGCTAGTCCAGGGGAAGGTAGGCCAGTAACACAGGTGGGCACCCCTTGGCAGCCTTACTGTTTTACCTAGAGGTTATTCTAATAGCTAAGTTCCTTTGTAGGTGAAAGTAGTGGATTGGGAAGAGTCCACTGAAGTGGCGCTCTACCTCCTCTCCCTTCTTGTCTTTCGGCTCCAAGATCTGCCTTCCAGGTGAGTCATAAAGTCAGGTCTCTCCACTAAAGTCTTCTCCCACATAGCTAACCTGGACACAGTATGGGGAGTAGCACTCTTTAACCACTGCTTAGGAGGGACTAGGATCTAGAGAGGGAGGGTTTCTAAACAAAGAACAGACCTGGGTTCCCATCAACTTGGGGCTGTGAAGATGGATGTTCAGCCTAGGCAAAGAGCACAGTGCAAGGGAGAGGAAAGGCCACTTACCAGCCTCCTTTAATGCTCTGCATCCCTCGGTGTATCTCCTTATTCCAGAATGGAGAAGCTAGGCAGTGAGGTTGCTACCCTCTTTACCCACTCACACATCGTCTCTCTTGTGGTAAGTTTTCAGCCTTCCCCCTCCTCCCTTTTACCCCCACGATCTGTCCTTTCTGGGAGTGGGGCAGTCACACTCCCATTTGAAGCTGCTTGTGGAGGCATTTTTCTGGAACAGGTCAGAGACATGAACCCCCTCTGGCTGTCCTGAGCACCATTCAGATTCTGATGGTCTTTCTCCTTCACTGCCTGTCCCACAGAGTGCAGCAGCCTGTTTGTTGGGACAGCTTGGTCAGCGAGGGGTGACCTTTGACCTCCAGCCCAGGGAGTGGATCGCTGCAGCCACACATGCCCTGTCTGCCCCTGCAGAGGTGAGGCCTACAGGGAAGGCACAGACACATTTTCTCCAAGTCAAATACTAGAATCGCTAGCAAGCCTGGATGAGAATAAGGAATGGAAAAGGAATCAGGAACTGCTTCCTCCCCTAGCCTTTTGCCCCCAGACAGTTAGGCCCCTCTGAGCTCAGACTGATCAAACTTCACATTTCTTCTTTTTTTTTTGGTACCAGGGATCGAACTCGGGTCCTTACACTTGCAGAGCAGGCGGTGGAACCACTGAGCTAAATCCCCTAAACTTCAGATTTCTTATGCAGGGTTTTGAAGGAGGGAGGTGGGGAGGGAACAAAGGAGGACAGGAGACTGATCAAAGTTCTCTGAGGTGTTAGCTTTCCCTGCCTGCTTCAGTCTGTCTTGTGGTTAAAATCCTTCTGATACTTGTCTTCTCCCCTCCTACTGCAGAATCCACTCTATTTTCCCCACTTTTTCTTCTTAACTGGGATGAAGAAGGGATGACACACTGCATCTTACGCAGGAATCCAGTCCATTTTGTAGCCTTGTTTCTGTTTTCTCCCTTTCCACATCTTTCCCTTTTCCTTTTTAGTCCCTTTGGAACTCATATGTCTCATTCTGTAAAAAGAAGAATAGATTTCCTGTTCACATTATTGTCATATACATATGGATTCTTTATAATCTATAAAGCACTCTTGCATATGTTATCCCACAGCATATGTGGAAGATAGACACAGCATGTAATAAGACTTATCTCCTTTTCTTTGATGAAGTTGACCTTCAAAAAAGGTCATATAGGGCTGGAGATTTAGCTCAGTGGTTATGCCACCTGTCTCGAAAGCACAAGGACCCGAGTTTGATCCCATCCCCGGTACCAAAAAAAAAAAAAAAAAGGTCATATCATTGGTGATAGCACTAACATTTATCTAGGAACCTACATCCAGACCCTGGAAGTAATCAGAGACACTCCCTTTCCCCCATTATTTTGCCTCTAAATGATTCCCCCAGGTCCTATTTATTCTACCTTCTAGTTGCTTCTCAGGCCTCTCCCCTCCATGGCACCATGGCAGTTTATGTACATGACTTCTCTTTTCTAGTCTTTGATGTTTGTCTATGTAAGTATCTCTCCTTTTAGCCCTCAATTTTCCATTTTATTCTCATTACTGCCACAGAGTTTTTTTTTTTTTGTATTGGGGATCAAACTCAGGACCTTGTGCTTGCGAGGCAGCCGTGGTGCCACTGAGCTAAATCCCTGAGAGTGAGCTTTTTAAAAGGAAAGTACAATTATTCATTCAACCAATGTTAATTGAATGCATAAATATGTATTAAGTGCCCAACACTATTCCAGACTCTGAGACTATAGCAGTGAGTAAAAGAAACAAAAAAATTGCTCATGCAGAGTTTACATCACGATCATGGCTTCCCACTGCTTCTAGGATAAAGTCCCTGTGGCTACCCACTGCTTCTGGGAGAAAGCCCAGACTTAGTTGCCTGCTACTCAGAGCTCGTCCGTTGCCTGTTGGCTGTATAATCCTGCTACACTAACAGAGTTGCCATTTCCAAATTGACTGTGGTTTTTCATGCCTACCTGCCTTTGTATAGGTTATGACTTCTTGAAATGGTCTCCCTTCTGACTATCACATTTTCTAATCTGTCTTTAAAATTTTCAATGCATCAGTTTTTTACCTCCAGCAGCCAGTATTAGGCACTCTCAGCTGTGCTCCTAACCTCTTATTTAGCAAGTATCTTCCTAATTATGATTTCTTCTGTGTCTGCTTATGCTACCAGACTATGTCTTTAGGACGTACATTGAATGAATAGGCAGATACTGAGACTTCTATGGCCAGAAAACTCTTCCCACTCTGCTGGGCCAGGGAAGAGCTTTTCTACCTGACTAGGAGTTGGGTGCATCCCTCTCAGGGATCTGTATTCTTCTTGCCTCTCTCCAACAGGTCCGGCTGACTCCACCAGGTAGCTGTGGATTCTATGATGGCCTCCTCATTCTTCTGCTGCAGCTCCTCACCGAGGTACAGGTGTATCTTGAGATGGATGAGAAGAAAAGAGAAGAAAGTGGGCAGTTTTTTGAGTTGCTAGATACTAGGAAGGAAGAAACGACCTACACTTGCTGTGCCTGCAGTAGTCTTATTGCTGTTGCCCCACCTGCCCTCAGTAGGAGCTCTTTGAGGGAAACCATCAAAGCGCATTCCTGGAGATCCAATGAGGAAACCAACAAATTCCTCATTTTGGACTTTTTTTTTTTTTTTTTGCTGTACTGGGGATTGAACTCAGAACCTTTTGCTTTCGAGGTAGGTGTGGTGCCACTGAGCTAAATCCCTGGCCCTGGGATTTTTTTCTTTTTTCTTTTTTCTTTTTTTTTTGGTACTGGGGATCGAACTTGGGTCCTTGCTCTTGCATAGCAGGCGGCAAAACCACTGAGCTAAATCCCTAGCCCCTGGGATATTTTTCTTTTAAAAAATATTTTTAAAGTTTTCTTTTATTGGTCTGTGTACAACTCAGCCTTGGCATGAGCTGACTCCAACAGGACAATTCCCTGGTTTTCAGCAGGCACGCACATGTCTTGTGAGGTTCAGGGAATTAAGATATGATAAAAGAAAATAAGACAACAAGGAAATACTACGTGGGAAGACAGAAGTTATTTCTGTGGCTCCATTTCCTTATAGGTCAGGGACAAGAATGAAAAAAGGCATTTGCCAGGTGTTGTAGCACACGCCTGTGATCCCAGCACTTGGGAGGCTGGGGCAGGAGGATCACTGCAAGTTCCAAGGCAGCCTGGGCACTCATAGTGTGTTCAAGGCCGGCCTGAACTACAGGGCAAGACTCTGTCTGGAAAAAAAAGAAAGAAAAAAAGTGGCATTTGGGCATTTGGACCCCTGACTTCTGCCTCCCCACCTATTCATTCACTTTTGTTTCCAGCAGGGGAAGGCCAACCTGATCAGGGAAGTGGCTACCTCAGAAATGTGGACCATTCTGTGGCACCGCTTTTCCATGGTCTTGAAGCTACCTGACAAAGTGTTTACACAGGAAGAGGACCTGTCACTGTCTAGTCCACCGAGCCCAGAGCCAGACTGGACACTGATCTCACCCCAGGGTATCTATCTACTAGCATAGCCTCCTTTTTGGGGCCAGTATATGGATCCTGCTTCAAAAGGAGGCAGCCTAGAATTAGGTTAACCCACAGAGAGACATCTGTTGGTGCCACCTGAAAAGAGGATGGCAGAGTCTACAAAGGAGCTGGTCGAGGATGGGGAAGGGACTGGATAGGCGGTAGCTCTGGGAACCACAGAGAAACAGGAGCATCTGGACCTCTTGCCTGCATTGCTAGGTCTTTCTTCTTGGTGTTTTTAGGCATGGCAGCCCTGCTGAGCCTGGCCATGGCCACCTTCACACAAGAGCCCCAGTTATGCCTGAGCCACCTGTCCCAGCGTGGAAGTATCCTCATGTCCACCTTGAAGTACTTACTTTCCCCCAGCTTCCTGTATCACCTGAGCCAGGCGTGAGTCTGAGATAAAGGAAGAAGAATTAGCATTGGTTGGGGCAGGGTGGCAGGAAAGAAGTAGCTGACAGCTTGAATAATGAAATGGGAAATGAGGTAAAGATTAGGCTAGAAACCTGAGAAGTTGCTGAGAGTAGGGAAGAGTTCTGGGGAAGGAAGTTTGAAAGTAAGGGAAGCATCAGAAGGGTAGGTGACCAAGACCAAGTCTGTTCTACTCCATCCCCTCCCTTAGGCCTTCCGGGCCTGAGTTTCTCCCTGTCGTGGCACTCTCTGTCTGCCAGCTCTTCTGCTTCCCCTTCTCCCTGGATGTGGATGCTGACCACCTTGTAGGAATCGTGGCTGACCTCAAGAATGCGGAAGTTGCAGCCCTCCTGCTGCAGGTACATGGGAAGTGGGAGGGAGGGATAGATGGCCAAGTCTTTTGTCCTCTAATTCAGTCCTCAACAGTTCCAGGGCTCTCTTAGGTCCCTGTAAGAGTGGAACATCTGGCTTGATCTAAGAATTGGAGTGGGGACAGCATGCAGACCTGAACAGAGCACGCAGCTGGAGCTGGGCTATTGTCTCCTCTTTCCATCAGTCTTTTACTTGGCTCTTTTTTTTGGTACTAGGGATCAAACTCATGACCTTGCGCTTGTGAGGCAGGTGGGGTGTCACTGAGCTAAATCCCCAGCTCTTTACTTGGTTCTTTTGGAGTTCAGTGGGAAGAACATCCTAGTCCCAACACTAAAAGCTCAGCTCAATTACTTCCTTAGTAGTTCTTGGTATTAAGCCATGGATCTTTGGAGGCAGAGACGAGCCCTTGTGGACTAAGAAGTGAACTTGAAAAGAAGCTGCTTTCTTGGCTTTCACACGTGTTTCACGTAGTGTGCTTTGGGATTGGACTTCCAGCTCTCCTTAGCTTGGCTTTTCTCTAGCTTTTAGGCTCCTTCTTCCTAGAAGTGGTGAACTCTCCCTTTCTCTAAACTTCTTTTACCTGCATCCCCATACTGCATTCTCCCAGGTCTGCTGCCATCATCTTCCATTGTCACAAGTCCAGCTACCCATCAGCCTCCTCACACACCTGGCCCTCATGGATTCCACCTCTCTCAACCAGTTTGTGGACACAGTGGCTGCCTCCCCTAGAACCATCATCTCGTTCCTCTCTGTTGCCCTCCTGAGTGACCAGCCACTGCTGACCTCTGACCTCCTCTCCCTGCTGGCCCACACAGCCCGAGTACTGTCTCCCAGCCACTTGTTCTTCATTCAGGAACTCCTGGCTGGCTCTGATGAATCCTATCAACCCCTGCGCATCCTCCTGGGCCACTCAGAGAACTCTGTTCGGGCCCGTACTTATGGGCTCCTGGGACACTTGCTCCAACACAGCATGGCCCTCCGTGGGGCACTGCAGAGCCAGGCTGGACTGCTGAACCTTCTGCTGCTGGGCCTTGGAGACAAGGACCCCACTGTGCGGCGCAGTGCCAGCTTTGCTGTGGGCAATGCAGCTTACCAGGCTGGTCCCCTGGGACCCGCCCTGGCAGCAGCAGTGCCCAGTATGACCCAGCTACTCGGAGATGCTCAGGCTGGTATTCGGCGCAATGCTGCATCAGCTCTGGGCAACTTGGGCCCTGAGGGGTTGGGGGAGGAACTCCTCCAGTGCCAAGTACCCCAGCGACTCCTAGAGATGGCATGTGGAGACTCTCAGCCAAATGTGAAGGAAGCTGCCCTCATTGCCCTCAGGACCCTCCAACAGGAGCCCTGCATCCATCAGGTATGGCCCAAGGGACATGTGAACTGTGATGATCAGGGCCCTGTACTATACAACCTTTCTCTGAGATAGTCTGTAAGGAGTTGGGACATCTAGAAATCCAAGCTTGCTTTCTCTCTGGGTGTAGGGAACTCAGGCACAAGGAGTTTTCCATTTACCATCTCCCACCCTAGAGAAGGGAGAGGAGCTAGGACATGCCTGAGCTATCAAAGACCACAGCTTCTGTCTTCAAGAGGCTGTACAGGAGGGAGATGAGGGAAGACCAGAAGATATTGAGGCCACGAAGGTGCCAGCTATTTTTTTTAGTATCATGCTAAACATTTTACCTTTATTACCTAGTTTAAGCTGTTATTACCCTCATTTTGCAGGTGAGGGAACTGAGGCACAAAGAATTTAGTAACTTGTCCAAGTTACAAATATAGCAAATCTCAGGAATCTGGGTCCAGAGTCCATACTCATTTTTTCTTCCCTGTACTGGGGATCGAACTCAGGTCCTTGTGATTTCAAGGCAGGCGGTGGAACCACTGAGCTAAATCCTCAGGCCCCAAGTCCATACTCTTAACCGCGGCTTTATTCTGCTGTTTCTGTTCAATTTTCAATGCATGAGGAGCCCAGTGGAAATCACATATCTACCTATGATAACACATTATAATGGTACAATGTGGTAACATTGGGTAGTTCCTGAAGAATAGAAATTTGGCATGATGGTAGTGATATTGTAGGCGTTTCTGGCAATCCACATGGAGAAATAATAAAAGAGATTCTTCTTTGAAAATAAAGTGTTGGGACCCACTAGATCTAAAGCTAGAAATTCAAACTTTGGAGCTCCTGGGGACAAGTGGACGGGTCCCTTGAGGCCTTGGTTTTATGGTCTGCAACCAAGATACTGGAAGTAGACTTCTGTCCTCATGATTCCTGCCTCCAAGGTTGCTCTTCTCCCATTTAGCCTATTTTATTTTTCTGAAACAGGATTTCTACTGTGTAGCACAGTTGGCCTCAAAACTGTGGTGATCCACCTGCCTTAGCCTGTCCTGAATGCTGGGATTACAGGCATGTGCTGCCATACCCAGATTCCTTTCTGTCTATTCTGAGTCTCCCAAATCCATCTCTTTTTCTTCCTTTTCTGAAATGGGTATTGGTGGTTTAAAGAGTACCCTTTATACTACCATTTCTGAGCCTCATGGCCTATTCGGTCATCTGCTCTGTTCCACAGGTGCTGGTGTCCCTGGGTGCCAGTGAGAAATTAGCCTTGCTCGCTCTGGGGAATCAGTTACTACCAGAAAGCAATTCCAGGCCTGCCTCTGCCAGACATTGTAGGAAACTCATCCACCTGCTGAAGCCAGCCCACAGCACATGATTCCAGGTTCCTGGGGTCCAGCCTCCAGCCTTCCTTGCCCTGCTATTGCCAAGTCTTCCTTATGATCCTTCACAAGTCACCAACTCACCTGAGGGCTAGAGACTGAAAAAGAGTGACAAGCTGCCAACTCTTCTGAGAATGAGGAACTAGAAGAGATTTATACATAAAGCCCCTTCTTTTTCCAAGATTCAGGATCATTTCAACCAGTAAATTTTATTACTGTCGGTGCCAGAGAAGATTTCTTCCTCCTCTACGTACAGGGGTCTTTTCTTCAAAAATG
The DNA here is from genome assembly GCF_000247695.1 of Heterocephalus glaber. The sequence continues at coordinate 6,359,961 of NW_004624823.1, read as the reverse complement.
TGCCTTTAACCCCAGGAATGTGCCTCCCGGACTTTAGGGAAACATTGTCACCTCACAGATCTCTCCCTTTCTGGAGCTGCTATAATCCTCCAGCGATTTTTGCTGGAGGTACATTGGCCTTTGTCTCAGCTGAAGGCTGTGGGGATAAATGTCATCAGCCCCCGTTGTTGAGGGGTTCCCTTAGCCTACATTTCTTCCATGGGTGGGGAGTATATCTTTTTTTTTTTTTTTTTTTTAATAATTCTGCTTGTAAACTTTTTTAATTAAAAAAAAAAGTGCCTCTCCCTACTTGTAGCTCCCGGGTAAGAGGCTGGGGGGTTCAACCTCTCTTTTAGCTTCTACGTGGGGATGGAAGCCTTGGAGTCTTGTTCACATAGGATCCTGCTTTGGGTCCTCACTTGTATCTTGCCTTGCCTTCCAGCTTCCTCCATCCTAGATGAGCCAAATGTGATCACCTACTCCCAAGCCGCAGCCAGTAGAACTGAAATAGCAAAGGGTAGGTTTGAACAGAGGTAAAGTGAGTTTCTTTGAGGTCTCAGACTATTTTTAATATTTAGTGGAGTTTCAGTGTACTGTAGAGGGAATCCTGGCTGCTTTAAAAGAGCAGCTATTTATGAAGATTGTGTAGCTTGCCTGAAAGAGATGTTTAGCAGACATATTAGAATTGTAATCTAATTGGACACATGCTGGGAAGCTTAAACCTTGACTCATTGGATAGCTTAGGACAAGCTTCCAGGGCCCTGATTTCTCCATCTATACCTTCCTTAAACTCTGATTTTTTTTTTTTTATAAAGAATTGAGGCCAGGCACAGTGGTGGATGTCTCTAGTCCCAGAACTCAGGAAGCTGAGACAGGAGGATCATTGTGAGTTTGAGGCCAGCCTGGGCTACATAATCAGTTCAAGGCCAGTCTGAACTATATAGTAAGATTCTGTCTCCAAGAAAAAAAAAAAAAAAGATAGACAAGTAAAGTGCCCTTAGTTTTATAAGGGATTTTATGTAGCCCTTTGTTTTAGTTACTTTTCTTTTTTTTTTTTTCCGTTTGTTTTGGTACTGGGGATTGAACTCGGGTCCTTGGGCGTGCGAGGCAGGCAGCAGAACCACTGAGCTAAATCCCTGGCCCCTTAGTTACTTTTCTTGTTCCTGAGACAAAATACCAGACAACCAAAGATAAAGGAGGAAAGGTTTATTTCAGTGCACAGTTTTTAGAGGTTTCAGTCCATAGTCTAGACTGGCTCCAAGGCAGGGCAGCATAGCAGAGGGGTATCACAGAGGAGAAACAGTTCATGGCATGGCAGGCAGAAGGCAGCAAGCAGCAACCAGTAGCCTGTTTTTCCCTTTTATGCCATGCAGGATACCAGCTTTTTGGGTAGTGGCACTCAGAACTATGCTAATTCCAATCAGTGAACTAATTAAGTACCACACAGCCTTAATCTCAGTATCACACACCCTAGATCCAGCCAGCTTTGAAAAACCCACTTATGAGTGCATGTGGCTTTGGCAGAGACATCTAGATAATAAGCCATAACATCCTTGTTTTCATTACCTACTGTGTTTACACTTTAACAAAAATGACATTTTCCTAAGGTCTTCCTTATTTCCTATCCAGATTATTTCAGTTCAATTCAACATGTATTTATGAGTCCTTTCTATGTGCTGGATTCTGTTTGAGCTACTGGAGATAAACACTACCAGTCTATCCTTGAGTTTCCATTTTGGTGGAGGAAATAAGGAACTTACTAAAATAAGTGAATTAAAGATGGGCATGGTGGTGTATGCTTATAGTCCCAATACTTGGGAGGCAGCAGGATCACTGTAGCCCAGGAGTTTGAGACCAGCCTGGACAACATTGTGAGATTCTGTCTTAAAAAGTCAATTAGATGGATTATGTGGAACAGTAGTAAAAGCTCTGGAGGGAGCTAAAGCAGGGAGAGGGAGTTGAGTGCTGAGCTAGGTGGTCAGGGTGACCTCAGTAGAAGGTGAATCTGAGCAAACTCTTTAAAGGTAAGAACCGAGCAGTGCAGCAGTGCCAGAAATACCTAGGCAGAGGGCCGGGGATTTAGCTCAGTGGTTCCACCACCTGCCTCGAAAGCGCAAGGTCCCAACTTCGATCCTCAGTACCCCCCCTCAAAAAAAAAAGGGGGAGCTAGGTGAGCAGTGAAGAGGGGATTGTAATAATCCAGGTGGGAGAGAATGGTGTCTTGGACTGGGGTAGCATCAATAGAATGGTAAAAAGTAATAGCTGGATTTTTATTTTTTCAGTACTGGGGATTTAACCCATGGCCTTTGCACTCAGATACTATCCATTGCTTTTTTTTTAAATGATTTTGAAACATTATCTTGCTAAGTCTCTAAATTGCCCATGGTAGGCTTGAATTTCGGATCCTCCTGCCTCAACCTCCCAGAGTGCTGGGATTACAGTCATATGCTACCATGCCTGGCTATTGAATATATTTTGAATATGGACCAAATTGGATCTCTTGGCTGATTCGATGAAGGCATGTGACCAAAGGAAAGCAGGCAAGGATGAGTCCAAGGTTTTTGGCCTGAGCAACTGGAAGGATGAAATTGCCTCTAACTGAAATAGAGAAGGCCCCCAGCAGAATGGTAATGGGTAGGAAGATTCAAGTTCAGTTACAAAAATGTTAGGTCTTTTAGTTGAAAATCTTCAAACAAAAGTAGAGAGGTTAGATCAGTAAACTTCATAACCACTTGAGCGGATACTGTATTTATTCTTTGTTACTTGGGAAGTTTTAGAAAATCCTGAGCAACATAATATTACCCGTAAATACTTAGGTCTTTGGCAGATCAGGACTTTTGTTTTCATTTTTGACAAAACCACAGGATTGTACCACACTTAACAAAAATTAACAGTAATTGCCCAGTGTTAAATATATCATTGGACTTCAGTATTCTCTGACTTATCGTTTCTTCAAATGCAGACCTAAACAAGGTTCACTAATTGCATTTGGCTGACTTTCTCATAAGACTTACTGTAAAACACTTCTTTCAACATATTTTGGTACCATTTTATTGAAGAAACTGGATCATTTGACCAGTAGAATTTCTCACATTCGACTTTACTGATTATATATTGGAGTGTCACATTCTGTAGCAATATCCTTCATATTTTCTTTAAATATACAAATATATAGAAATAACACAAGATGCTGGGATTCAGGGGAGGGGGGAGGAGGAAGGGAAAGAAGGGAAAGGGGATTTTTTTAAAAAGCTATGGGAGGAAAAAATAGACTTTTTAAATGGGGAAAGGAAGAAGGGAGGAGGGGAATGGGAAAAAAAGAATTAAGATATATTATATACAAATTCCCCATGATGGATGTGATCATTATGTATGGCAAACGTGTACTAATAAAAAATAAAGATTAAAATAAATAAAGCTTGGGGCTCTGGAATTAGGCAATTTCTGAGGCTGAAAGAGTAAAGGTCTAAAATCTCAGGAGATAAATCCAAAGAAATACCAAACACGTGAAGCCAAAATGATTGTGGCAATCTCACCATGAGTGTTTGGAGTCACACAGATAAAATGCAAGTGAGTCAGCAGCCCAGTGTAGGAACAACCCTTGGTGAGTGACTGCCAGCATATACATTTGTCATTTATAACTTATTTTTGAGGTTAGTCCATGTCTAGTGTCTACATGGATATAGGGTCATTATCAGAACAGACATATAATAAAAGCAAAAAAATGAGGTTCTGGGTGAATTTTCAGCAATGCAAGCCCCGTGAAGGAAGCCATATGAGCCAACACCAAGTACCTCTTTGCCATTGCTAAACAGTCTAGACAGGAGCCTGATGAGCTGGGAACTTGGACACCAATCTGCTCTGTAACTTCAGAAAGTCTTCTCACCACTGGGGCCTCAGTTTCATTCTTCTGAGAAATGGGGGGAACAATATCACCCTCACCTATTTGTGGGGTAATTGTGAAGATCAGAGAAATCATAAGCATGTCTGAAGTCAAAAGAAACCTAAAACTGCTGCAGAAACCTAAGGGTATTATCTAGATCCTCCCCCTTCTAAATTGAAAAAATTAAGCTTTTCATTTGCCAGTCTTCTCTGCAGGGTTCAAAGTCTTAAAAAAGCATTATTTTCTTAACAGAAACCAACACTTTTCACAGATCTCTCAGGAAACCAAAGAGGCTAGCAAAGTTTTCCATAAACTGTTTTTAATCTGGGAATAAATATACTGAGAAAAAAAAGAAATATAGTGGTTGTTGAATCTTAAATACTGATCACTGAATCTAGATAGATAACATTAGAAGTGCTTTCTAAAAAATATTCCTTGCTTAAATCCAGTGTCTATTTCCTGATCAGACCCAAGCAGTCAAGCATACTTTTTCACTAAGATCTCTAGACTTAGGTAAACATAATATTTTGAAATTTGTAATTATTTCCTAAAAGATAAAGTAGGAGGAATCATTTTGTGAAACAATTACTGGGCCGGGGATTTAGCTGAGTGGTTTAGCTGCCTGCTGCACAAGCGCAAGGACCCAAATTTGATCCCCAGTACCCCCCCACCGCCCCCGCAAAAAGAAGGAAACAATTACTCATTTTTTTCAAATAATTCATTACATACCAGCTTGAACTAGAGTGCTTATCTAACATATAAATAATTCAATGTAGATTGCAAGCGAAAGGTCCTGAGTTTGATCCCCGGTACCAAAAAAACAAAAACAAAAAAACAAATAATTCATTGTAGAGAAATTTAAGCTCAAACGTTTTAGGCTATTGGATAAAGCAATAGTTGGCCATTTTATGAGGAAGCATAATAAGACATGTTTAACATCTCTGGGAGTATGGAATCCAAAGGATTAGGACTATATCAATTTTGCATCTAGCATTTATTACACAATGTGCTGACAAAGTGCTAAGAGGGTTTAGAGTGCATGGTCTGAGTAGTGCCTGTTATGTAGAGAATGTCTGGAAAGTTTGAGGATTTGCACCTGTGTTTGCTTTTATGTGCATGACTGTGAATGTCCTTTTTAAGGATGGGAGAAAACTAAAAATGCGCATACATATAAAACTATAGAGAGTGGCACAATACACTCCTAATCCCTGATCTCACTTGTCATCAACATTTTGCCACACTGGGTTGCCTTATATATTCCTTTTTAAAAATTTGTCATTGCTCAGCCAGGTGTGGTGGCACATGCCTGTCATTCCTGCATGCTGGGAGGCTGAACCAGGACTGCAAGTTCAAGCCCAGTCCGGGCAATTTAGTGATTTAGTGAGACCCTGTCTCAAAAAAATTAAAAAAGGGTTGGGAATGTAGCTGAGTGCGAAGGTCCTGAGTTCAGTCCCTAATATCTCTCTCTCTCTCTCTCTCTCTCTCTCTCTCTCTCTCACACACACACACACACACACACACACACACACACACACACACACACACACAGAGAGACCATTGCTGTGGTTTTAAAAAATGCTATTTGGAATAATTTAAAGTTGTAAGATTAGTATGAAGAACTAACTCCCAAGAGCCTTTTCCCTAGTTTCACTAATTGTTAACATTTTGCCACATATGACCCATTATCTTGATTGTCCAACTGATTTGCTTGACAGATTAATAAAACACACTTTTGGGTATGTCTGGGTGGTCATAGGGGTATGAGCTTGGGAACTATATCTGGTCTCTGGCCCCCTCCTCTCTGCTGCTCTTTTCCTGTGCTGTGCTTCCTGATTGCCGTGAAGTCAGCAGTTTTGAGCCACCATGCCCTTCTGCCATGATGTCTCTGTCTTGGAGCCAACTGACCATGGAATGAAACTTCCAAAATTGTGAGCCAAAATAAACCTTTAAGTTGCAAGTGTTGAGTATTTTGTCCTAGCAAAGGGAAAGTTGACTTATATACCGCATTTAGTTTTAGCATATTTTTCCAACTACGTATGTTGAGAGTTTTAAATATCATGACTTTTATCTTTAAGTATATCATTGTTAATTTCTAAGATCAAAGGATATTCCCTTATATAAACAGTATAATTAATAATATTAGGAAATGTAACATTAACACAATACTATTAACTTCCACCCATATTCAAATATTGCCAATTATTTTAAATGATTTTAAGTGTTGAGGATTGAGCTCAGGGCCTTGTGAATGCTAGGTAAGCATTCTACCACTGAACCACACCCCAGCCCTTAAATAATGTTCATTATACAAAGTTTTCTTTCTCCTGCTTCAGAGTCCATCCCGAGAACATGCAATGCCTTTGGTTTTCATGTCTTTTTTCATATCTCTTTAGTCTCTAGTATAAAACCATTCCTCAGCTTTTCTTTGTCTTTTATGGATATTTTGGCTTGTATCTAGATGTCCCCACCCCAAAGCCTCATGCGCTTATAGGTGGGGCTTTTGAGAGGCTGGATCATGGGTGGGTGATACTGGGATTAAGGGTGTGTGGTAATACATTAGTCAATTGATTGGTTTAGTGTGGTTCCGGGTGTGGATAATGAGACGGCCCATCCTGGGTGTGGATGGGACCACTCAAAAGGCATGTAGGGCCGAGGATTTAGCTCAGTGGTTTTGCTGCCTGTTGCACAAGGCAAAGACCCGAGTTCAATCCCCAATACCAAAAAAAAAAAAAGGCTTGTAGCCTTGAGGGGATAAAAAGGGAAGGGAAGCTTGTTGTTGCTGCTTTCTGCCTACCCTGCCATGGACTGCTTCTCCTCTGCCATGCTACCCTGCCTTGGAGCCAGCAGGGTATGGACTGAATCCTCTACAAACTATGGGTTAAATAGAACTTTTCTCCTTTAACTTGTGGGTGTTGGGTATTTTAGCCAGCAACAAACAAGTAACTAACACAATGATATTGACAGTTTTGGAAAAAACAGGCCAAACTGGGTATATCTTTGATGTTCTTTGTGTTTGGTACAGGTTATTGATTTTGTGGTGGTTTTTTTCCCCCTAGAAACATTTACATAAGTGATGATATGTGCTATGGTTTAGATCTAAAATAGCCCCCAAATCCTCATGGTTGCAAGGTGCTTGGATTATGGGGCATTATAACTTGCTTGTATTCCAAGGCAGGGTCTGATGAAAGGTGGTCACTGAGGGCCTGGCCTTGGAGGTTTTATCTCCTTACCCAGTTCCTTCCTACCTTCTCTGCCTCCTGGCTGCCATGTGAACAGCTATTCCTCCACTATGGCCCTTGCCCTGGAACCAGCAGACTATGGACTGAAACTTGAGCCAAAATAAAGCTGTCCTTTTAGTTGTGGCTGTCTGGTATTTGTCCCAGTGAGCTAAGTGACTAAAACAATGTGTCATCTAAATATAACTGTATCATATTGCTTTTTTTCCCCATTTTGATGAAATTACTTCTGATTACTTGGTTAAGATGGGCTTAGCAGATTTCTGTTGCTAAAGTTCACACTTGAAGCCCATTAAGCAGCTGGTTGTTGTTTTATTCGGCTGTGAGAGAGGGATTTAGGGGAAGGTGTGTTAGAAGGAACCAGAGTGGATTAGGCGATGTTTCTTTTACTGGGCTCAAACTCAAAGGCTTTCTGTGGAAATTCTTTAGTAGAGTGTAAGCTCTTTGATTTTAGAGGAGTGAACTGAGCATAGCCAGAGTCCATAGATGTTAGGTGGAACCGGTAGAAATAGTTCCGGGTTTCCAGAACAGAGCTCAACTTCGGGACTACATCTCCCAGAATTCCGCTCGACAGTCCCCGGCGGACCGAAGGGATTGCGCGTGCGCTAGTCCGCTGTCGACCCTGCCCCCCAGGACCCATAAGCCCGAGATTCCGCGCGCTGGCCTCTCGCCTGCCTCTTCAGGCCCTCTGTCTGTCCGCTGGGGGCGCGCGCTGTGCTTGGCAGGCGGTAGCGGCAGCTGAGAGAGCGGGTCGCGTGGCGGTACGTGGTTGCTAGGGGCACCTAAGGTTGCTGGCTCTCCCAGGAGGTCTAGCGAGAAAGCAGTGTGGAGCCGGCGCCGAGCCGCGGTGAAGCCGGGTCTCCCAGGTGCGTGTGACTGCGGGGCCGGGGATGAACCGCGGGCTGTCCGCCGTCCGGACGCTACCGCCCCTCCCTCTGCCCCGCACCTTCGCGCGGGTCCCCAGCCCTCCGGCCGTTCCCGCCCCAGCCGAGCTTCCGGCTCGGCACCTCCATCCATCCAGAGGCCAGGGGGCAGCGGCCTCCTATCCGGCCTCTTCCGAGCCCTTGGTGTCTGCTGCTACGCCGGGTGAACTTAGGTTGCCTCGCCTCTGAGTGCCTGAAGCTAGCAGCGACCCCTTCGTCCTGGCCCGGGTGCCTCTTCGTTCCCGCCGTGCTGCAGTTTAAATTCCCCTCGCCTGATTGGGAGCCCAAACTATTCGGCTTCAGGGCCAAATTAGCTTGTATACCTGCCTTTTTTTTTTTTTTTTTTGACTTCCCCACTGAGAATGTATAGGGAAACACTTTCCTAAACTCTGGAGTCCAGCCGGATCTGAGATCCTATGGAACTTACATCTTTATCAATTCCTCCACTTAATCATTTATAAACAATTTTTAATAAACATGGACAAATATTTAACGAATCATGCTACTAGGGAAAGTGACAGGGGACGGCGATACAGTGGCGAATGAGACGGATATATTTTCACAGAGGTGATAGTGTAGGAGAGACTTAATCGAGTAAGCATTTGTCAGCCTGTGGTGGTGTAAAGCGATAGAACCGAGGAGAGGCGCTTAAACTTGGAAAAGTACCTCATTCCATTTCCCCCTGGTCTTCACATTCACATTCTGGGCTAGGAAATGTTTTAATCTTTTTTTTTTTTTTTTTCAATGGGGTCATCTTAGATACGCCAAATCGCATGTTCCTTAATTTCAGCACCTGTTAATTCAGCTAATCAGGAAGCATCTGGAGGAAACTTTGGGAGACTGTTCCATCCCATCCTTCCTTTCTTTTTTGGTGGTAGTGGGGTACTGGGATCGAACTCAGGACCTTGTGCTTGCCAGGCAAGGAGCTGTGCTGCTGAGCTACATCCCTGGCCCCCATCCTTCATTTTTTGCAGTGCACTGAGAGGCTCTTTGCTTAAGATCTTGTTGTTCCACCCCGTTGTTACTCACAAAGTTATCAGCCACTTATTGATTGTAATAAACCTAGGGGCTGGGGATTTAGCTCAGTGGCAGCATGCCTGCCTCCCAAGCTCATGGTCCTAAATTCAATCCCCGGTACTGGGGGGGAAGAAAAGATTTTCTCATTGCTGGCAACATTGGAGTGAAACTGATTGTACTAAACCTAGCTTTGAAAAATTATCAAGTCTTTTCTGGGAATAAAGAAGTGGGAGGGTATTCCAGACACTGTATAAAGTAGCTTTAGAAAAAATAGGGACCTGAAACATTTTGACATTCCTGAGCTGGGTTTGTTAGGATGCTAACCTGAGACAAATAGGAAGAAGGAAGTTAATAGGGTTTATATCACAAAGGGCCTTTGGAATTTTGCTTGATTAGAACTGTATCCTGGAGCAGTGGTTTTCAGGGTGGTGTCTTTAGGGCCCAAGGCTTCCAAAGGATGGATACAAAGGTGCATATCTCCAGTGATCAATGTCATTATATTGTACACCTAAAATGTACCAATAAAAGGATATACAAAAAAAAAAGGATGGATACCCCAGCACACAAAGCTTTATTTAGATGCATACATTTCCAGAGCAGGAGCTTCCAAAGCGACTCTTTTCTAAAAGTGCCCCAGGTGGAAGTGAGGTGTGTGTATGTGGAGAGGCATTTCCCTCACTCTTGCCAAATTTTGTGTGAGGAAGTCAGAACCACCTCAGAAGCCAAACTAGGAACAATTTGGAAACACTGATTTCAGGGAAGCCTTCTTTAGTTTTTAAATTACCACCAAACCCAGAAGTCTTCCTGTCTTTCCCTAATACACATTGCTGTTGAGTTAAGCGTGTTCCCTGAGAGTCTGATCCCCCCCACCCCCCGTACTAGAGATTGAGGTACATCTTTAGCCTCTTTTTATTTTATGTATTTTATTACATTATTATTCTTGCAGTACTGAGAGTTGAACTCATAGTCTTTGCACTAAGCTACATCCCCATTCCCTTTTTAATTTATTTTGAGACAGTTTTTTTTTTTTTTTGTACTGGGGATTGAACTGGGGACCTTTCGCTTGCGAGGCAGGCCCTGGAACCACTGAGCCAAATCCCTGGCCCTGAGATAGTCTTGCTAATTGCCCAGGATGGGCTTGAACATTTGATCTTCCTGCCTCAGCCTTCCAGAGTGCTGGGATTACAGGCATGTGTCACTACACTGAGCTACCCTGGTTCTTTTTTTACTAGACTTTTTTTTTGGTACCGGGGATTGAACTCAGGTCCTTGTGCGCTGAAACCCCTGAGCTAAATCCCTGGCCCCTACCCTGGTTCTTAATGAGTGTACATTTCTGATTTTGAATTTAAGAGAGTACAACAGTTTAATGCAACTAGGTTGTTTTATGGGACTGTGGGTTTTTAAAGCTATATTGGATAAAACTTGCATAACAAGCTTTTAAGAGATTTAGCTTAGGTTTGATGTGTTATTCAATAAGATAATAAAAATCTATTTAATCAAATCAAATGATGAAATGTGTATTCTAATAACAATTCTTAATTCATTTCTTTTAATAAAATGTTTTATGTTTTCTGCCTCCTTTTAACAAAAAGGTAAACGTCTTTAAACTTTTGATAAAAACTGGATGTCAGGTCTGAGGTTATAATTTAGTGTGCAAAGGCCCAGCATTTGATGCCCAGCATTGGAGGTAGTTGTTTAGATGTCTTTTTAAGTATGTGTAAGGAGTACATGGTTTAAAAAACTCTTTTGGGGATAATGAATGAAATCATTTGTTTATTTATTTATCTATTTATTTGGTACTGGGGATTGAACTCAGGACCTTGAGCTTGCAAGGCAGGCAGTGGAACCACTAAGCTAAATCCCCGGCCCATGAATGAAATCATTTGAAAAGTATGTTAGGAGAACTGTGAAAAGATAATCTGTAGGATTTGTGTCTGAGGTTACTGTCATGCCAGTGTGGGAAATGAGTAGGAAGGGTTTTAGATTAGAATCGGGGAGCCAGTGAGAAAACTAGTATAGTGACCCAAGTCAGAAATGATGAATGTCTTATGGCTGCTGCAGTGGGATAGAGAGGATTTTGAAAGATGCTAAGGTGGGCATGGTCACACATGCTTGTAATCCTAGCACCCTGGGAAGCTTAGGCAGGAGGATCTTAAGTTGAAGCTCAGCCTGGGCAATTTAATGACCTAGTGAGACTCTTTCAAAATAAAAAAATTTAGCAGGGTGTGGTGGTGCACACCTGTAATCCCAGCACGAAGGAGGCTGAGGCAGGAAGACTGCCATGAGTGCAGCGCCATCCTGGACTATACAGTGAGACCCTGTCTCAAAAATTTTTTTTCTTTTAAGGGCTAGGGATGTAGCTGAGTATGAAGATCCTGGGTTCAAACCTCATTACTGTCAAAACAAAACAAGAAAGAAGGAAAGATAGTTAAATCTGGTAGAATTGGCAAAACCTGGTGGCAGAGTAGACATATAGATATTAGATCAAGGGCTGGCATGGAATGATCTAGCTGTCTAACTTTACTGGTCCTGTGGGTGGTGATGCAGTAGAACTATTAGAAGGTGCAGCTTTCTTTGCTCCACTTCCTCTTACTCGCTGATGGCTGCCTTCCTCCCCTCCTCCCCTCCTTCTTTCATTTTGACTGCATGTTATATCCATGTAACATATGCAGTGATAGTGGACAATACTGTTAGATTGAGTTATGAAGATCTTCCAAATGTTGCAACATTTTATTATAAAATACCAACCCCCCCCCCCCATGTTTGTATTATCACCACAGACTCTTCAGGAAAGCAGCCAAATATTGGGAAGCTGTCAAACTCCTCCTGGCAGATACACTTTTGCCAAAATTCTGGCTTTTCTCTTGGAAGCTCAGATTTTATCATTGCCAACAAATATTGTCAGCTGTTTTCCTTGCAGTGACAGGCTTACTTTGTTTCATTTTCCAGAACATGTCTGCCAAATACCAAAGTCCTTTAAAGCACTATTGCTTATGTCATTCATTCTTTCTTGAGGTAAACATGGTGTTCCACAGAATCTTGCCATTCCAACAACCACACAAGTGTCTTACTTAGCAACAGTCATCATCTTCTATACACAGTTTAAGTGTTTTACGTGTACTCTCTCTTTTTTGAGGAGATGTTCTGGAGATTGAACCCAGAACCTTGCACAAGCTGGCCAGGTAGTCTACCACTGACCCCTACTTTTCATTTTGTCATACAGAATAATAAAAAGTTGTCCACTTAAGAGGTCCGATTTAATGATTTTTACAGTCATCAAGTAGAACTAGTATCTTTCTTTGTGTGACAAAAAGTACGTGGTGGTGAAGAATTTTAACTTGCCATTGTTTGATTCTAAGGTTCCAGGAGTTTTGCTCATCACTGTTTTTGTTGCCTCATCAGTGGAAAGGTGAGCATAGTAAAAAACACAAATAACATCTTAGTTCTGTCATGAAAATAGTGTTGTCCTAGCACAATCTCTGGTCTCAGGGTCTGGAGACCAGGCTTTGGGGCTGCTACTTGAGTGCTAAGATGAAGAGGAAAGAAGGAGGTTATTTTAGCAGCTGATGAAGGTGTAGGTTTTAGGAAAGCTAGTCACCTAATTATATGAAGCCTTCAATTGGTTTCACTTTTCAGAAGTCTGTAGATTTACGTCCCTCAGCTCTTGTAACCTGTATCTTTTTCTCACGTTTGCTCACTCATTTTGCATTACTGAACTGTATTCTGCCAAAGGTACCTGTGACTTTACTTATCTTCACTTGTGATACTGACCCTCTCTTCTCATTATGGCAAGGGCATTGACTTTCCTCTGTATGATTTTAAGAAGTTGATTTCTTCTTCAACTTTCTTTAGAGAGACATAGTGTAGCATTTGTCTTGTTTTTTTGAAAATTATGTGTATGAGTACATTTGCTCTACATAATGATTACATTCATCACAAGGAACTGATACATATACATAAGGACTTATAAGAGAAAATGAACCTGATTTCTACACATCTCTCCTATTTGTTACCAGGTGAGACACTTGTATCTTCTAATGTAACTGTTGGGCAATTGGAGTAACCTCATCAAAAAACTTGTAGATTGTAAACTGAACCATTTTTGATCCCCTAAAATGGTTCAGAATTTCCCCTGGTGAGTGAGGGAAATACCTAGATGGAAGAGGAAAAGAAAACTATAGATCTTGAATGCGATGCACTCTCCTGTAATCTAGGAGAGCGATTCAATCAGTGGTTGGTGAATAATTGCTTTCTGTAGAAGTAGAGACCTATCTAAGTTGATTTGGTTATGGACCCTAGAGACTTGTTGGTTTGAGACAATAGCAATAGCTTCTCTGGCTGTAGGAGAAGAGGTTTATTTTGGATCATTGTTTCAGTCCTTAGTCACCTAGATCCAAGGCAGAAGCACTGTACCAGAAGGGCATGCAGAAGAAAGCTGCCCAGCTCATGGTCTCTGGGAAGCAGAGAGCAGGGGAAGAGCCTGAGAGAAGGGGCCGGGGACCACCTATCACCCCCAAGGTCATAGCCCTGTGACTTCTATCCTGCAACTAGGCCCCACATCCTGATAGAACGTTTGGCTATGAATCATTAATGGGTTAGTCCATTGATGAGGTTAATGCCCTTAAAATCCCATCACTTTTCTGGGAGTTCCTTAATCCAGTCAAGTTGACCATCCAGATTGACTTGTGCACAGCATAGGCAAAATTACCCCACAGAGATTGAACAGAACTGGGTAGGCAGATTGTAAATGCCATGGGTGTTCAGAGTTTTGAGACTGGGGCTTTAGAGGGGGGAGAATGTGCAGTCAGGGACTTTAGTCAGGTTGCTTCCCAGAGACCATGAGCTGGGGAGCTTTCTTCTGCATGCCCTTCTGCTATAGTGCTTCTGCCTTGGATCTAGGTGACCAAGGACTGAAACAATGATCCAAAATAAACCTCTTCTCCTACAGCCAGAGAACCAAAAGCATCCTGTACTTGATGATAAGGGGGTTAGGGACTGGGCTGAGCCAGCCATGCAAATAGAAAGGCATGTTGGAGCCGTTTTATCTTTAAAAGCTCTGCATTTTGTTGCCCTCCACTCTTACCCTTTTAGCAGTTTTAAAGATTTTTTAACAGTTTTGTGAATGTATAATTGACATTGAATTTATCCATTACCCCCAAGTTAGTTGTTTTTCAACTTTGTCCTAGTAAGTCCTAGTGTCGCATGAAGTTATTGGGGGACGAGACTTAGGCAGCATTGCTGAAAGAGGACAAACTGGAGCAGGGCTCTTCCCACCCACCTTCTACCAGAATAGCTGTGCATTTGTCTGTTGTAGAGACATAGGAATTTCCTGTAAAAACCACCATGGTGTTTATGAGGCATAGCCACGTGGAAAGTGAACAGTGGTATAAGATTCCCTTGGCAGAGATCAAATGGAAGGAATACATAACATGAACCCAGAGAGGGTAGGGCTTGAACTGGGTCTGAAAAAGGTAGATAAAATATGGTAAGGCTTCGGAAGGAAGAGGCTTCAGAGAGGAAAGCCCTGCAGATAGCACTTGTTGGGTTTATTCCAGGAGTTTAGTGTAAGTCCAGCGTAGTTCACATAGCAGAATTCAAGATGGGGAGAAATGAAAGTATGCCTTAGCTGGGCATGATGGCACACAGCTGTAGTCCCAGCACTTGGGAGGCTGAGGCAGGAGGATCACCATGAGTTCAAGGCCAGCTTGGGCTACATAACAAGACCCTGTCTCAAAAAACAACAACAAGGACCAGGGATTTAGCTCAGTGTTTCCCGCACCTGCCTCACAAGCGCAATGGAGGATGGGGGCCAGGGATGTAGCTCAGCAGCACAGCTCCTTGCCTGGCAAGCACAAGGTCCTGAGTTCGATCCCAGTACCCCACTACCACCAAAAAAGAAAGGAAGGATGGGATGGAACAGTCTCCCAAAGTTTCCTCCAGATGCTTCCTGATTAGCTGAATTAACAGGTGCTGAAATTAAGGAACATGCGATTTGGCGTATCTAAGATGACCCCATTGAAAAAAAAAAAGATTAAAACATTTCCTAGCCCAGACAAAAAAAAACAAACAACCAACCAAAGAAGTAAGCCTTAAAAAAAAATGTGTGTGTGTGTGTGTGTGTGTGTGTGTGTGTGTGTGTGTGTATGTATGTATCTCGCTCTCTATCTGCCTTGTCTTTCTGTTTGCCTGACTATTGGGTATTTCAACCCAAGTTAAGAAATGTGGATTTTATTAATTGAGGCACATAGCAGTCATCTGGAATGCTTGTTAAAAATGTAGATTCTGGCCAGGGATTTAGCTCAGTGGTTCTGCTGCCTGTCTCCCAAGCCCAAGGTCCACAGTTCAATCCCCGGTACCAAAAAGAACAAAAATAAAAAAAAAACAAAAACAAGGTAAAATAAAAATGTAGATTCCTGCCTCTGTCATGGAACTGGGTCCAAAGAGATCCCCCAAAGAGCAAATAGGGATCTTGCTTGAGCCTGGCAGGTTCTTAACATTGTTGCAGCAAAGCATTTCAGGAAGGTATTGGTGAGAGGCATAGGCTGATTTATTAGGCAAAGTTGGAAAATAAGAGAAAATAGAGGAGGGACTTCAACTCGGGAGCTAAGGGGGCACAGCTCTGATAGGGAGGATTGGAGTGGCCTGTTAACGAAAGAGATCAGCTTTTATGGATTTGTTGGGAGTAGGCTAGGGTCTGGTTGATCATTATCTCAGTTTTAGCTTTACAGGATGACTCAGGAAAAGTTCGATGATTGCTTTTGCTTGGGTCAGTCTCAGTTTGGAGGAGGTTCTGGTGGAATCCAAGGTGCCCAAAGGACTAGGACAATGACTGGAGCCTTCCGGGCACTCACTGGTAATTGAATGTCTCCATAAATCTCTTTTCATGGTGTCCTCAGTTTTGAAGGAGGATGAGATAGGTTAAATAAATTCAGGGCCAATCAGCCTTATATATTAGAAAGACACTCCCTAAATGTTAACATGCCTATATGTGGAGCTGAGAAGGGATCTGATCCAGAGTATTAAGGTAATAAAGGAGACAGATAAAAAATGAGAGTCAAGCTTTGTTCTGCTTTTAGTTACCTATTGGGCATCTGTAGGCTCAAGTGAAGTCCCTGGATGTTTTTGTTGTTTTGTTTTGTAGCAAAAAAACAACTTTTAAACCAGGTATGGTGATACATGCCTATAATCCCAGCACTTACCAATAATCCTAGCATTCAGGAGGTTAAGGCAGGCAGATCCTGAGTTGAGAACAGCTTGTACTACATGTGCGATCCTGTTTCAAAAACAAGACCCTACTCCACCAGGCTGCCTCAGAAGAAAACACAAATCATGCTTTTAATAAGTAACAGTTTGTCTTTAGGCCCCAGGAGTTTGTCCTGTGTCCCTGTGGTGGTCTCTGTCTGTCTCAGACCCACTCTAGACCAAATGAATCTTCCCTGAAGGTAGGACTCAGGACCTGCACCCCAGTTTATTTTGATGTAGGTGGTTGGTGGGCCACGATAATATGTAGTGAGGACTGATGGGCACTTTTTGAAAAGGGATTGATCTGATTGAGTGATATTTAAGCAAAGTTAATTTGCAGGTTACCTGCAGGATGGAATTAGGAAGGGCAGACTAGACGCTGATGGAATAAATTGAGATCTGAGGTAGTGGTGGAAATAATAAAAGGAGGAAGAATGCTATGAAGAAAGACTCTTAAGTTTCATGACTGGTTTGGCTTTGGGGAAATAAAGAAAAGGAAGAAGAAGTGACTTAAGTTTTCGTCTTAGATGTCTAGAAGAAAGAAGTTTCCACTGAAGGAAATTGGAAGGTCAGGAATGGAGAGCTGATTTGATAAACTGAATTGAAAAGGTTGCACATGGATTTGTAAAGTGGAGCAGGCCATTGATGATGCAGATATGAACTTGAGAGTAGTCAAGTCTACAAGTGACTGTTCTACAGATAATAGTTGAAATTGTGAGAGCAGATTTGTTTGATTTGAAAGGATGAGAGAGGAAGTATGAAGGATTTTGGAGAGGGCCTCAGGAGGAAAAAAGGCACTAACTATAGAAAGGTATAACTGGCAGAGTAAAGAAGTGGAAACTAGGAGATGGAGGTAAGACAGGAGCACCTGTTTGATATGAAGAGAGCCACCAGTGGCCTTGCTGGTATGCTTCTGTGATATACCACAATAAGTAGATATTTGGCTCCTGCTCCTCACGGCTGGCTCACAGCTCCTAATACCCTTCAGTCTCCTAAAATGGAAAGTATCTTTGTTTACTAATGGAATGACTGATGGCCGATGGATAGCTTGTGGATAGGAAGCTGGTTGCCAGGGTACCAACCATGTGATTAGAGGAGTGGAACCCTAATGGATTTTGACTAGGTGATTTATTTACATAGCTCAGAAGTTAAAATTATAGAAAAGATATGCACAGGTAAGTCTTATCTGTGTGATAATCTCACCCAGTGGTGGTGGTGGTGGTGATGATGATGATGATGATGATGATGATGATGATGATGATTTATTATTTTTGTACCAGAGGATCGAACTCTGGACCTTGTGCTTTCGAGGCAGGCGGCGGAACCACTGAAGTAAATCCCTGGCCAGTGATAATCTTAAAAAAAAAAAAATTAGGTATTTAGCTGGGTATGGTTATGCATACTTACAATCCCAGCTCTCTAGGAGGAGGAGGCAGGAAGGTCACAAGTTCAAGTCCAGCCTGGGCAACTTAGTGACACCCCATCTCAAAATAAAAAATAAAAGAATGGCTGGGGGTGTAGCTCAGTGCAGAGGCTCTAGTTTCATTTCTCAGTACTGGGGAAAAAATGTACATCCTCACATTGTTTTCTTTATTCAAGTATAAAGAGGTATTAATATGTAATAGTATTAGGTAGTGGAGGAATGACAGGGAATAAAACAAGGTAATATAGTTAGGAATGATTGCAGGTGGGGCAATATTAGATCAGATTGACAGGGAGACCTCTTAGGCTAAATACTGAGTAAGGGAACTGACCCAGCCATTCTGTTATGTGGCCATGGGAACATCCCTGGGGAGGGGAGAGTGGCTTCGGCTGAGGTTATGGAAATGGTCAGGAGGTCGTGGTGAAATCATTAACCCCAGGCACATCAGGAGTTCTTGTTACGTAGTCTCTGAGCCTCACACCCTTCTCTTCCGCCTGGATTTATTTTTTTTAATTAAAGTCTGTATGCCCCTGCAGTTTATTTCTTGTCCCTGACTCTAAAGATTAATTGGCACGGGAGGAATAGGATTGATTCATTCTTGTCTCATTAGTCCTCCTCCCACATCCCCTAGTGGGATTTTAATAAAATCTGACGTTGCCATCTAATTTCAGGAAGATAACTACTTGCATAATAGTGGTTATAGAAACCCTCCGAGCTTCCCACAGTGCCTGCTTGTTTCCTTCTCTCTCCTGCAGTTCTTCTCTCAGCCTTGAAGTTTCCTGTTTAGCTTGGTGCTGACGGCACCTGCTTTTTCTGTTTTAGAGTAAGACAAGGATTTGGGTTTTGTTGGGCAGTGTAGTTTTCACATAGAATCAGGTTTAAACAGCATTTCTCCCTTATGTGTTGGAGGCTTGTTTTTTGAGACAGAGTCTTGATTTGTAGCCCTGGCTGCCTTTAAACTCAGAGCAGCGATCCTCCTGCCTCAGCTTTCTGAGTGCTGGGATTGCCAGTGTGTGCCACCACACCCGGCTCTGTTGTGTTGATGGGCCCCAAAGAAGTGCTCCTAATCACCTTCATCAGCCAGGTTCTGGCTTTTGGGTTCTCCTTTAATAAGGTTAAATTTCATGACAAGGAGTGTAAGGTGAGTGTCTAACATCCATATTTATTTTTAGGAGTATTTCTATTATTTCTTTTAATTACATGAATTTTATTATAATAAATTTTATTTTTTATTATTTAAATTTTATTTTAAAATCTTATAATGTGTACTTAACAGGAACATATTAATAAAATAAAGTATTAAATTATTAATATTTATTTAGCCAACTTCTTTGGGTTATATGAACCAGTTCCTTATCAGTAGCCAAATCACCTGTTGAATCACTTTCATCCTCCACCCAAAGTTGTAAAAGCAGTTTTTCATGGTAACATTGTACTGAATTGGGCTAATTCTACAAGAAAAATCAAAACAAACCATTTAATAAATTATAAATGCACAAAAATTAAACACAAAGCATAAGACGGGGCAAGACTCATCTGTTGATAGATAATTTGACATATGTGCATACACCTTGCTGTTTCAATCAAGTTGGGGAGCACAAAGATCCTCCCCAATCTGGATGTATTTCACCCAGCCTTAATCAACGAAATCTCCTTGAGCCACAGTTTGCAAATTATCACAGGTAGTTTGGGATGGTTTGTGTTGGATGACTAATTCATATTAAGGTGGCTACACTTAAAATACTTCTGCTAAGGGTTAGGTCCCTTAAAAAAGGCATGTGACCTTTGTATTTGTACCTTAGGGATGACAAGTAGGTCCCCTAGTGAAGCCCACTTTGGGTAGGTAATTCAGCAAGATTTAAGTCCACTGGTTTGGGTTATTCGCTGGTAAAAATCTGTTTTAAAGAAACGTTGAAGCTCATTGTGTGTTACCTGCCTTCTAGTCTGAAGAGAACAAAGCTTCTCTTTAGTAATTACTTTATTATTAAAAATTTTCAGGCTTGGCCCAGGGATTTAGCTCAGTGATTCCACTGCCTGCCTCGCAAACACAAGGTCCTGAGTTCGATCCCTGGTGCCAAAAAAAAAATTTTCAGGCTTTCAAAAAAGTTACAAAAAATGGTACAGTGCTGAGGGTGGTGGTGCATGCCTCATCTCAGCTACTTTAGAGGCTGAAGCAGGAAGATTGCAAGTTCAAGGTCAGCCTGGGCAATTTAGCAGGATCCTGTGTCAAAATTAACATTTTAAACAAGGGCTGGAATGCTGTTCAGTGGGTAAGCACTTGCTTAGTATACTTGAGGCCCTAGAGGCCCTGGGTTCAATCGCTGGTATAGGGGTGGAGAGAGTACAAAGAATTTTTGTTTACCCTTTCCTCAGATTCATCAAATGTTAATGTTTTACTACACTTGTTTTTTTGTGTTTTGATCATGTTCCCCCCATCCCCAAGGGATCAAACTCAGGACTTTGCAAGACCAGGTGCAGTGGCACTGAGCTAAATCCCCGGCCCCACACTTGTTTTATTACTCATTCATATTCTCATAGACACATGTGTGAACTCTTTTATGAAGTTTTTGAAAGTTGCAGACAGATTGCCCCTTTACTTTGGAATATTTCTTTAAAATTGCCTAAATGTTTGTAAAACCAGGAAAATCTCATACCTTGCCACAGTATAATGATCAGAATCAGGAAATTAACATTGCTAAGATACTGTACTGGCTTTTGGGTCCCAAAGAGATTCTTGCCAGGTCCTTGGTGTCCTGAATAAAGAGTTGGACAAGACACATGGAAAAGGTATGGGGGGGCCCCCAGGGATTTAGCTCAGTGGTTCTGCTGCCTGCCTCGCAACCAAAAGGTCCAGAGTTCGATCCCCGGTACCAAAAAAAAAAAAGAAAAGGTACCAGGTTTATTTGCATTTATTGAAGGTGGAAACGTACTCTGCAGAGTGAGAGTGGGCCAGAGAACAGACTCACAGTGGCCACGATGATAATGGAGGGGAGTCTTTAGTATCTGGAGTTGGCTTCTCCCTCTTGTAAATAAGGCATTAGGGATGGTTGTCCTATCAGAAACTCGGCCTGGCCTCAAATTTAGGAGGCTTGCTTGGTTTTGTGCCAGATGTAAATGAAGACTCAAACAAAGCCCTTTCGGATTGGTTCTGTGTGTAGTGTTCAGAAACTGCAGGGTCATCTTGGATTCTGTGTTCTGCAAATGTGCCCCAGGTCTCATGACTGACAGATTATTCTCACTTGCTTGATTGGCTTTGCCCCAGTTGTAAACTCCTACCTCACTATCATATACTGTATTGCTATTACCTAATCTACCAACCTTATTCAAAGACTGCCAGTTTTCTAACAGTGTCGTTTATTTAGCCTGAGATCATACATTGTATTCCTAGTCATGTCCTTTAAGTCTCCTTTAACCTGGAATGGTTCCTTAGCCTTTCTTTGTCTTTAATGGGTTTGACACTTTTGAAGAATACAGACCAGTTTTTCTCTAGAATGACCATCAATTTGATCATGTTTGATACTTATCCATTCAAGATGATGTGTTTTTGCCTGAAAATTGCAGAATTGATGTGCCCTTCAGTGAATCATATCATGAGGCACATGTTAGTAATGATAACTTTAATCACTTGATTAAAATAGTATCTGCCTGATTAGTCTACCGTTACAGTTACATTTTTCCCCATTGTAGTTAATCAGTATTTTATAGGGAGGATTATTTAATTTAATAGTCTTTTGCCCACTGGTTTCAGGATCCACAGATGAGTCTTGCCTGAAAGTATTATTATGGTGGTGGTTGCCAGTGGCGATATTCTAGATTTATTAGTTAGAAGAGTTGTTTCTTCTTTCATTTATTCTTTTCTCTTCTTTTTTAAATACTCAGGATTGAACCCAGAGCCTCATGTAAGCCAGGCCAACATACTACTACTACTCCATCCCTTTATAATTTTGAGACAAGGTCTTGCTGAGTTATCCAGGCTGACCTAGAATTTGCAGTTCTCTTGCGTTAGCCTCTTGAGTCCTTGCTTCCTTCATTCTTTTATTTGTTGATATCAGTTTGTATTCATGGATTCTTGTATTTAATCTGATATTTTTGCTGTTCACTTTATCCCAGATTTGGTCAGAAGGAGCCTCTTTTTTTTTTTTCCCCAGTACTAGGAATTGAACTCAGAGCCTAAAAAAAGGAAAAAAAGTACTCCTAATTTAATTCTTTTTGATACTATTTTGAATAGAATTATTTGGCTTATTTATTTATTTTTTGCAGTGCAGGGGATTGAACCCAGGGCCTTGCCACCTAGGCAAGTGCTCTACTACTGAGCTACACTCCTAGCCCCATTTCTTTTTATTTTTACTTGTTTATATAGAAATAAAATTGGGGTGTTTTTGCATAATGATTTTATATATTACAACCTTACTAAACTTGCTTATTAGTTCTAAGGATTTTTGTGGATTTCTTAGGATTTTTATATATGAGTTCTTGTGTACTACACATAGCTTTTTCTTCTCTATATATCTCTGATTTCTTTTCTTGCTTTATTGCACTGGTCAGACTCACCAGTACAGGAAGGAGTAAGTAGAAATGGGGAGAGTAGATGTTCTGCCTTGTTCCCAATCTTAGAGGAAAAGCATCTAGTGTTTTACTATTAAGTGTGGTAGTAGCTGTTCCTGTGGCTTTTAATGCCTTTATCAAATTTTGAGCACTGCCTTACTTTTTGGCAGCACAGGATGTTCTTGACTGGTCTGCCTTTCCACCCCCTCCCTGGAATCAACCATTTTTCAGGGAGCTCTGGCTCCTTGTATTATTGACAGATGGTATTTAGAAATGAGGGTCTGGGCAGTAGTTGAGTAACTGTTTTATATTTTAACTCCTTTCATTCAGTGTTTTCAGGTAACCCCAACCATCTACATATAAAAACCATAAGAAGACCCAGAAGCAAGGGAATAGAAAGGTTTTACCTAACACATACCTTCTTTTTCTGGTATATCCCAAAGCACTTCAGTTGCCCTTTAGTGCCAAGTCATATTTGCAGCTGAAGAATCTAGTAATAAATTTCATAAAAGCTCCCAAATAACAAGACAGTTACGTCTTTTGTAAAAGAAAATTGATTGTCCTAGCTGAAATATTGTGGTGGAGTAATTATTGCCTGCTGCTTGTATTTTTCCCCTTTTGTGGCAGCTTGTGAAAGGGCTGAAGGGAGAAGATGGGATCATTGAGTGCCAGTAAGGATGAGAGCAGTAATTACCATGCCGAGAATGTTTATTTGGGGCCAGATACTGTGCTTTTTTATGCTTTATGTGGATTTTTTTTTTTTTTTTGGAGACAGGGTCTCGCTGTGCAGTTCAGGCTGGTTTTGAACTTACTATGTAGCCCAGGCTGGCCTCAAACTCACGGTGATTCTCCTGCCTCAGCTTCCCACTTGGCATGATACCCAGCCTATGTGGATATTTAACTTGGTCTCTCACAACTACTCAGTGGGGCTTATGGTTCTTCCTCTCTCTTGCCTTTCCTGGAACATTCCAGCAGTGTGGGTTCAGCATTGAATGAGAGTCACTACTGACCCATGCTTTGCTTGGCAGGAGTCACCAGGAGGTGGTAGCTGCTGATGCAGCATGGCTGGGAGGAGGAGGTGTGCCCTAAAGGTACTTGGGAAACCTCACATAAGTAATATGTGTTTTTTGTTCTAAAGATCAAACAATACAGACACTTGAAGTAAACTATCAGCCCCCTCACCTTCCCCTGGCCAACCCTTCATCCCACCCCTCTCCCCAAGATGACACCATTAACAGTGGAGTGTGTGTTCTCCCAGACCTTTGTTTTTGCACAGATTATTCAGATGTCCTGAGAGCTGTTTAGAGGGACTTTTCTCCTCAAGAATTCTCTCCTCAGCTACTCTGCTCTCAATTAACCTTTACTTGTTTCAGCTCGGCCCTTTCCCATTTGGAACTAGATTGAAGAATAAAGTCACAGAAACAGATTTGTTTTCTTCTAAACTTGAATTCTGCAGGCTATAGTTCAGTATTTGTACCTTGTTCGACACTTAAGCCCTCTTGTTCCCCAGGGATCATGTATGGGAACAAAAACATGTTAGGTCATTAGTTATGTAAAATATTCAAAATGTTATTTTCCAGGTGAGGGGAGTTTCTTGGCTCCTAAAGTAAGTTCCTTGCAAGCTGCTGATTGGCGTGTCAGCTGATGGTGGACCCTTTGAACATCAGAGGGAGTAAGTATGAAGGCCTTTGCCTGTCTTTTTTTTCTTTTGAGACAGGTTCTCGATGCTATGTAGTTCAGGCTGGCCTTGAACTTGCAGTGACAACTTGCAGTGATTCTCTTGCCTCAGCCTCTCGCATGCTAGGATTAGCCTTTTCATATCTTTAGTATATATAAGTGACTTAAAATGTATGTAAACTGGATGAAAATAATAGAACTTGTAATTTACTTGCCATTTGCTCTTTGTGAGTTTAGGTTTTTTTGTTTTTAAAGAACTGGGGGATTGAACCCAGGTAGTGCTGAGCTATGTCCCCAGCCCTACTTATTTATTTATTTTTTGTGTGCCGGGGATCGAACTCCGGACCTTGCTCTTGCGAGGCAGGCGCTGGAACCACTGAGCTAAATCCTCGGGCCTATTTTTTTATTTTGAAACAGAGTCTCATTAAGTTGTTCAGATTGGCCTTGAACTTGTGATCCTCCTTCCTGAGCCTTCCACGTAGCTGGGAGTACAGGTGTGTGCCACCTTGTCTGACCAAGTTAGGTGTTTTGAAGCTTTCATCAGTAACCTAGGAATGACCTTCTATATGTAACATCTTTTCTCTCTGTTCTCTTTCCTTTGATGTCTCATCTTAAAATAGTGCCCAGGAGATGAGCAGTCTGTCTCTTGGATCCTAAAGGCACACAAGCTCACAGGGTATATCATCGCAGTGCACTTAGAAATTGAAGGGAGTCTTGGAGAGAGGCCTTCTAGACATTGTTGCCCAGACTATACCACAGGGGATGGGCTTGATGACCTTGTGCCTTGGTAAACACTTCCCTGTGAGTGTGTGCTGTCTGTGGGGTTTGGATGCCAGGCATTATTTGCCTATCTGGAGGGTTTTTTTGTTTTTTTTTTTGTACCGGGGATTGAACTCAGGTCCTTGTGCTTGCACAGCAGGCGGCGAAACCACTGAGCTAAATCCCTGGCCCTTGCCTATCTGGAATTTGACTTTATGGCAGAACTATGAGTTAGGACTACAAGAGTATTGTGTTCTTGATGTGGTAGCATTTGAAACTATTTTCTTGCTTTCTCAGCTTCTTAGATTTTAGACCTTCTAAAGTCTCTCTCTCTCTCTCTCTCTCTCTCTCTCTCTCTCTTTGTGCAGGATTGAACCCAAGGCCTTCACAGTGACCTACATCTCCAGGTTCCCCCTCCTCCTATCTTGAGATAGGGTCTTAGTAAGTAAGCTGCTATGTAGTCTAGGCTGGGCTTGAACTTGAAATCCTGCCTCAGCCTCCCAGAGTGCTGGGATTATAGGCATGTGCCACTGTGCCTGGCTTAAAGCTCTTTGAGTTTGCTACTCACACTCCTGCAGGCACTGTGGCAGCAAGCACTCAGGGGGCCTAGAACACAGGCTACTTGAATGTTGTAGCTGGGTCTCAGCTTGCCATCACATGGAATTTTGGTTTCATTAGGAATCTCTATAAGAGCAAAGAAGAAGTGTTGAAAAACCTGGTCATTTCCTTCTCTCAGCCAGATACTACTATTAAACCAAACACCCTGAAACCAGGTTGGGGTACTTGTTTGTAATCCTTTTGGGTAGTTTTACTATACTTCATGTTTTTGAAGCTACTCTCTGCAAAGTGAGTATCACACATGACAAATTTCTCTTTGCTTGGTACTTCCTCACACAGTCATCTTAGCCAAGGAATCTCTGACTAGTTGTGGAGCTCTTCCACAAAAAGGGACTTATAGAAACATCTTCTCACCTGCTTGGCCCTTGAATGCGGACATCTTTCTTTAGGAAGACAGGTGGCCCTTGTCCAGGTTACCATCCCACACATCATGGGGACTATGGCAGGAGACAAGGAGTGGAAATAACCATTGCAGAGACATGAGCTCTGAAATCCCATCAGTCAGAGATATTCACTCTACTCTGGCACTTGCCCAGCTGGCTGCTTCATACTATCTGGGAGTAGGCCACCTGCAGCTTCTGAGGTGTGTGGAGACTGTCCTTAGTTAGCTTCCCTTTCTTCATTTGGGCTGTAAGGCAAACCAGCTGGTGTTGGGCTACTTGTGTTTAATGCTTCTGGCATGAGGATTCATGTGGTGGGATACAGAGAGGTAGAATTGGCAGTGTGGTACTGTAGTGTGTGCAGAAGGAGGGGTTGTCTTTACCCAGCCTGATGTGTTGTGTGGTGGGTGCTGATAGCTACAGGGAGAGTGGGATTGTCCAGTGTTGATTTGAAGGCTGTGGTATGCTCTTACATAACCCACCCCTGAAGGCCTGGCCCACCTCTGTAAAGGCATAAAGGTTTGAGATCGTGTGATGCACATGGAGAGCCACTGGGTGGGTGGGTGGGTGGGGGTCAGGGGATGCCAGCCTGAATTTTCATTTCCTTAGCCCTTTTCTCCCATCACTTTGGGATGTCCATTGTGTTGTGTCAGTCGGGCAAGATGTGGGTTCCTGAAAAAGGATTGAGCTGGGACTGTGAATCTGTTGAGTGTATGCAGCTCTCTCTCTCTCTCTCTCTCTCTCTCACACACACACACACACACACCTTGCACACTCATAGTCTTGTTAAGTGATTGGCAACATTTGACTCTTCCTGTTTTGCGTGCTTCTCTAGTGTACCTGCACAGGGTAATTGTCCCCTGCACAGTATTTCCATAATTTGGACTTGTGTCACCTCATTTTGGGGTTACTGGCCTCAAAATCTAGTTTTAGCATTTATACTGTTTTTAGCCTGGTATCATTTTGAATATTGGGAGTGATGTGAATTTTTATACTCTCCTGAGAAAGAATCCAAGTAGGTCAGCCTTTACAGGAAAAGAGGGCAATGTCATATGGCTTCTGCAAGCTGTTTGTTGTTGTTATTCTTTCCTAACTACTATGAAACGACTTGATGAGGATATTAGGGTTCCACTCAGAATTATCCCAGATAAATGACTTTTTACAGATGTTTTATTTTTCATCTCTTGCCCTTACTGCCGTCTGAAAGCAGACCCACATTTCCCCGCAGTTGTGAGAACTGGAGAGTATATTGTGAATTTGATTTAGGAAAAGAGTGAGCATGCTAAAGAAATTGTTTGAGACCCAGAACTACAAGGCTTGTTCAGAGATTCTGCATTAGAGGAAATGTTGAATGAGAAGACATGTGTGACAAGCTCTTCATCCCTGAGAGCAGCCCAAACTGAAGTATAGGTTATGAAGTAAAGAAAGCTCCTCTCCTCTCTATTTCTTCTGCTCCCTGAACTCTCCTGTCACATTATGGCTGTTGGGAATAGTCACTGGAGGTAAAAATAATGTTAATGTTTAGTTCCATTTTCTTTCTTGTCCCTACTAAAATATGGGTTGGAATTTAAATCTGAAGGATTGGCAAGATTCTTGAAGAAATGAAATTGCTATCTCACCTCCAGAATAAACTCTAGGGTTAATGGGAATTCTCTACTCTTGTCTGAACCTGTCATCCTTAACTATGAAAAGCAGACTAAACCAGAGGCAACTGAGAGTTGGATTAGTGAGCAGTAGGGGTCAAATGCATTCTCAGATAATCTTTGAGCTTCCAGAATTGGTTGGTGAGGAGGAAGATGTGGTGTTATTTGCCACTTCCAGACTTGCCTTAGTTCTAGCCACACTGGTTTTAGGTGAGGGAAGGTGGTCCCTCTGGTAAAATCACGGTGGTGAGACAGAGAGAGGGAGGCACACTTTCTAAGTGAGAGTGGACACACAACCTTCCTCACAGTGATAGAGTCTTAAAAGTCTTAGTCCTTGAGGAAGCTGTCTTAGATTGAATTAGGATAGAAGGGAGACCCTGGAAACTCCCTAGAAATCTAGTGGCATTCTCCTGGGTCCCCAAATGATGACCCAAGAGCAGTTGCCCAAGAAATGCTGACGTGGGACCTCTTTTGCTTACTTGAGGACCATTGTGTCCATAGTGTCAATCCTCCCAGCAACATTCCCAGTTATTTCTCTTCCCTGCAGGCTGACAGACTCTAAGGATGCAGCTGGTGCTACTGAAGGTGTGTGGTACCTTTCCTGAGCCAGGCCATGAGGCCATGTGGCCATAATGTGGGCCCCTCATGGCCTCAACGGGAGCAGAGCAGCACAGTATTGGCCTCTGCCACAGAGACAGCAACAAGCAGAGTTGTCCCTCAGGCACAGTGCCTGCCCCATCACCTGAGAAGCCCTTGGAGGCTGAAGGCTGGGCTCAGGCCCATCAGCAGGTGAAGCCAGCCTGGAAGCTGGAAGAGAATCACGTGGGCACATTGTCAGCAGGGCTGCGCCCAGGCGTCTTCAGGGTCCCACTTCAGCCAGCCTATTTCTTTTGCCCCAGTACTTTATGTAGCTCTGGCACCACAGCTGTCATTGCAGGTCATAGCAACTCCTGTTACCTGCACTGTCCCCCAGACTTGTCCAGCAGTACCTTGCTCTACCGCTGCTCCAACAATAGGCACAAGCCATACCAGCAGCTGGAGTCTTTCTGCTTGCATTCCAGCCCGTCAGAAAAAAGACCTTTTTCTCTTCCTCAGAAGAGTCTCCCTGTCAGTCTCACTGCCAATAAAGCCACCTCTTCCACAGTCTTCCCCATGGCCCAGCCCATGGCATCCTCATCTACAGAACCATACCTCTCACTGGCAGCAGCTGGGGAAAACCCTTCAAGGACAAGCCTGGCCCCTGCCATCTCAGGGAAGATCACATCTCCACTGTCTTCCTCCTACAAGCCCATGTTGAACAACAACTCCTTCATTCATCCAAATAGCACTAAAGTGCCTTTCTTCCAGGCCACAGAGAGCCTAAAACCAGTATCCTCATCCAAGATTCAGCCTGTCTCCTGGCATCATTCAGGGGATACTGGAGGCTGTGCACTCCAGTGTGTTGATCATAAGGTACCCAAAAGCATTGGCACTGTTCTAAATGATGCCAGTGTCCATATTACCCCACCTACCCCTGGTTACTTCAACACATCCACCACCAGTGTTGCCTCTTCCCAGTACAGCTGGAATAACTTAGCCACAAGGGCAGAGCCATACCCCTATGGCCTGAATGATAACTCCAGCTCCCAGGCGCCAGCTAAAGAGGTTCAGTTCCCTGAAGCTGTGAGGAGCTTGGCCGAAAAGGGCTTTGAGAAGAAGCCACAGCAGCAAGGCTACCAGCTTGAACAGTCTTGTTTTGTGAACCCTAACGTCCAGTGGAGCCTCCTCAACAGGAGCCGGCAGTGGAAACCTCCTGTGGTAGGCCAGCAGTTTCCTCAGGAGGAAGCTGGATCAGACAGGAAGATCTTCCCTGGAGCCTCAGACACTGTGGGGTTGGACAGTACAGTCTTCTGTACCAAAAGGATCAGCATTCACCTCCTTGCCTCACATGCCAATGGGCTGAACCCCAGCCCTGCCTGTGGGTCTGTAATTGACTCCCTACCAGTTGGAGAAGACAAAGCTCCCATTCCCCCTTCTCCCCTTCAGCCCCTTGGCGTAGCTGAAGTGGCCACCCGCTTCTCTTCCATCCATCTAGGCCAGCCTGGGAAGGAGAAGCCTAAGGAAGCCAGGGAGCTGGACTCACCTGCTATTGGGTAAGTTGGAGAGCATTTCTGGTTCATTTAAAGAAGTACAGTGGATACACCATAATCCAGGGACACTGGCCCTTTTCTTCCAAAGGTTGGTTTTATTTTTTTAGATGTCTTAGAATTTTTGGTTTTCACTTAGGGGAAGGGGTTTGGAAGCTATAGCTTGCAGGCCAATTCTTACTGATTGCCTGCTTGTATAAATAAAATTTTATTGGAGTGCAACATTGCCTATTTATTTACTAGTATTTGTGATTGCTTTCTTGTTAAAATGATAGGGTTGACTAGTTGTGACACTGAAAATGTTTACTATCTGGTCCTTTACAGAAAGAGCTTTTTAACCCATTTTAAGTTTTAACCAGGAGAGAAATGAGCATTCCAGACATCATTTGGGAGTCAAATTGGGGTTCTGTGACTTTCCTACTTTCTCTAAACCAAATCAGGTTCCTCAAGTATTCCTAATATGACAGCCATTCAGAGTTGGGGCATAGACATGGTTGGTTCCTTCTCTTGTGCTTATTACTATTCTAGAAGTTTGGTTCACCAAGGCCTTCTTTTGAGTTTTCAGCAGGTGGCCAAGGGACATTTGAAGTCAGTTACCAGATATTCACTGCTGAGTTCTTGTGTGCAGAATTTTGTATTTGTATACTATGAAACATTTTAAAAAATGGAAAATTGCTGGGCACGGTGGCACATGCTTGTAATCCCAGCACTTGGAGGCTGAGGTAGGAGGAGCACTGCAAGTTTGAGGCCAACCTGGACTGCACAGTGAGACTCTACCTCAAAAAATCCAAAAAGGAAAATGTAGTGCTTCCATATAGGGCATGTAAGCAACTACGGTTAGATGTGAATTTTCATGTTGAGAGGAGTGAGTTATGAGGTCTAGGCAAGAGAAATCAACCAGCTTAGTGACAGAAATGAGACACATACTGGGAGATGATGTAGGAATGAGACTCTAAATGTGACTTCTCTCATGGAATGGGCTGGGCTGGGTCATGATTCTTTCTTTTAGTTTAGCTACTGACCTCCAGCCAAACCAGGTAGAGGCTGAAGATACAGAAGAACTAGTAGATGGTGTGGAAGACTGCTCCAGCCATGATGAAAATGAAGAGGAGGGTGAGTAGGGAACCCTTAAACCTCCAGCTGGTGTCACAACCTGTTATAGAAGGAGGCCAGAGCCAGGGATTTAGCTCAGTGGTTCCGCCGCCTGCCTCGAAAGCACAAGTTCAATCCCTGGTACCAAAAAAAAAAAATAGAAGGAGGCCAATAACGTATGCCAGGTTTGGCTCATAGTATCACCCACATGAATTGATTGCTCTGGGGGGCCTCCAGGGGGAACTGGGGACTTGGATTTTTGGTCCTCCTGTCCCACTGATCTTGCTTTCTCTTTGTTGCTGTTGAGCTCAAGGAAGGGAGTGCTGGGCGGTACTTGCAGCTCCCCAAAAAGAGCCGAGTCCAGAGTGTTCAGGAAAGCTGTGTTTGCTTGGTGAATGTGTGTGGTTGCCTCTTCCAGACTGGACTTCTCTGTGCTTCCTCCTCCAGGGGACTCCGAGTGCTCCTCAAGTGCTGTCTCCCCTGGTGACTCAGTGGCCAAGATCTCTTGGTGAGTGTCGATTGTGTGAATTATTGGTAGATGCTCATATTGTCACTTAAAGATTATGAAGAGATTAACCATACTGGCCCTGAGAACCCTAACTCATTTTCACCAAACTTTATGAATGTGACTTATGTGTTTGAACAGAGGACCAGACACACACCGGTCAATCGGGCTTATGTCAGTTGGTCAGTTGTACTTTTTTAGGATGCAGGTTCATCTTGAGATGCCAAAAAATTGTTCAACTAGAAAAATAATTTCAAAAGTGTTTTAAAAAATAAATAACCAGGGCCGGGGATTTAGCTCAGTGGTTTCGCCACCTGCTGTGCAAGCACAAGGACCCGAGTTTGATCCCCGGTACCAAAAAATAAAAAATAAAAAAATGAATAACCAGGGGCCGGGGATTTAGCTCAGTGGTTCCACCACCTGCCTTGCAAGCGCAAGGTCCCAAGTTTGATCCCCGGTACCAAAAAAAACCCAAAAAACAAAAAAACTTCCAAAACTATGATCCAAAAAAATGAATAACCAATTAATAAAGAAATACAATATTTGAGACAATTTCTTAGTCATCTAGGTCACCAACATGAAGGTAATTGTCACCTATACCCTAAAATGCATCCTATTTTTACAAATATTTCCAAGATAGATAGGACCTTTCAGCCACTTACCAGTCCAGTTATTTAAATACAGGGTGACCAGAAATTGTGTACTTTTTTCATTAATTTTTATAAGATAATACAACAAGAAATATAAAAATGACAATTTTATCAAATTCTATAATTTTTCTGTGTACGGTATATATCTTAAAACATTCAATACACAGTGCCACGTTACAGTCTGGACAGCAGTATCTAGTCTCTTTACAAATTCTTTTTACATTATAGTCTTTCTTTGAACAACACACTTTACATTGTCGTGTTGGCCTTTCCTTTTTTCCTGTGGGTGATATAATTTCAATAAAATGTCTACCCACTAAAAGTCATGGTGAAGACATCAATGATGGATGTCCTGGTTGGCTGTCCCGTATTTTTCAATTATTGGTCTCTTAGACCTAATGTAAATTGTAAGTGACTTTTTGAACCCCCTTGTTTTGAATAAATAACAGAGATCCATGTTGTTTGGTCCAGAAGAAACATAAATATTTTATAATAATATTTTTTTCCTTGCTTTTTGATTACAGGATAGCTTGTTAGATGTTGGTCAACTCTGCCAACACCACCCATATAGTTATTATAATCATTGACCACTGTTGGAATTTCTTTAGTTGTTTTTTTTTTTTTTTTTGGTGTTTTGAGATAGGGTCTTGCTGTGTCGCCCAGGCTGGCCTCAAACTAGTAGCAATCCTCCAGCCTCACCCTCCTGAATGCTGGGATTACAGGCTTGAGCTACCAGGCCTGGCTCGTTTCTTCTTTCAAGTTCTATCATTTCTGCATCATGAATAGTTGGCAATAAGGAAATATCTCTTTTGTCTTTCTATTTCATGACACAGACTTTTCCTCTCTGATGTGCTAACATTTCTCCCCTTTTTCAGTTTTTTCTTTTGCAGATCTTTTGGCACTTCCTTTCTATTCAGTCTCAGTGTCCCAAATGTGTTCATTTTGTATTGTAAAAAAATACAACTGAGTTCTGGAGAAATATAAAAATTATACTTAATGTACTTAACAATAAGGGTTTTAAAAGATGATAGCACAAAATTACAGGTTATTTTTCACAAATAAAATAAACATGATTAGTAAAAGAAGAGAACCAAAACTTATTATTAGATTTAACTAGAAACAAATATCAAAGGTGAATACATTCTAAATAAAAAAGTGTGCAAAAAATAGTTGATAAAAAATAAATAAACAGATATATGAGTATATCTTGTGCAAACAAGAATCAACTGTTTGGGCCGGGGATTTAGCTCAGTGGTTCCACCGCCTGCCTCACAAGTGCAAGGTCCTGAGTTTGATCCCTGGTACCAAAAAAAAAAAAAAAGAATCAACTGTTTGAAATGACATATGCCCCAGCTGTGCTTGGGATTGTCAGTACATAAACCCACTGCCTCAGTGACACTCGGGGTAAACTGTTAAGTGGTTGAAATGCTCTTTGACTCCTTTCTGAAGTTAGTTTTATGTTGGGAAATAAAACTGATGTTAACCTACCTAGGCATTGAGGCACAAGCTTGTAATCCCAGCACTCGGGAGGCTGAGGCAGGAAGTCGATCACTGAGTGTTCAAGGCCAGCCTGGGCTAGACTAGACCTTGTCTCAAGAAAAAAAAAGATTGAAACTAACCTTAGCATCTTAGTAATAAGAAATTGAGTTTAAGCTGGGTGTGATGGCACGTGCCTTTAATCTTGGGTCCTGGGAAGTCTGAGACAGGAAGAATAGAAAGTTTAAGGCCAGCCTGGGCAACTTAACATGAGCCTCTGTCTCAAAAAAAGAAAACAAGTTTTAAACATCTCAGCACTCGGGAGGCTGAGGCAGGGTCACTGCAACTTTGAGGCCAGCCTGGACTCCATAGTGAATTCAAAGACAGCCTGAACTACACAGCGAGACCCTGTCTCAACTCGCCCCGCAAAAAATTTTGTGAAAGTTGTGAATTTTGCTCATTTATTAACTCCTATAAATTATATGCACCTTTCTATCAATGTGGACCTTAAAACATGGTTTTCAAGAAAATGGAGATTGATGAATTCCAAACCACTTTGTATTTTAATGATGACTAAAATCAGAAATACTTTTTTGGATTGCTGAAATCTTTTTCCCCTGTATTTCTTATTTTTTCCTATTATTATTTTTCTTTTTGGTGGGAGGTTAGGATAGGGTCTTGCTATGTATTTCAGGCTGGTCTTAAACTCAAACTCACTATGTAGCCCAGGTTGACCTTGAACTCATGGCGATCCTCCTGCCTCAGCGTCCGAAGTGCTGGGATTACAGGTGTTTGCCAGCATGCCTGGCTATTTTTCCCTATTATTATATATTTCATTGAAATAGGTTTTTTTTTTAAGTGACAAATGTAAACTGTGTGGGTGTGTTTACTGGTGATTGAACCTAGGGTCTTCACACTGAGGTATATACCCAGTCTCATTTTAAGACAGGGTCTTGTTAAATCAGTAAGTTGCCCAGGGGCTGAGCTCAAACTGCTAATCCTTCTGATTTAGCCTCCCAGAATGCTGGGATTACAGGCATGTGGCACCACACCTGGAAAAAGATTTATATGGTTTTTTAAAAATAGAAAATTGTGCAACTACAGGAAAAAAAAAAGATCATTTAAAACACTACCTCTTTCCCTCTACCCAGCAAAAAAAATTTTTTTTGAGATGGTGTCTTGCTACATTACCTGGGCTGGCCCTAACCTCGTGGGTTCAGGTGATCCTCTGCCTCTCAGCAATAGTTTTATTGCATTTCCTTCGGCTGTGTTCTTTTTCTGGAAGTATGTAATGTTAGAGATAGAAGTCATTTAGTCCAGTGAAAAAACTGAGGGCCAGAGAACTAAAGATAGTGTTCCAAGGTTACAGCTTATAGCCCTGCTAGACTACAAGCCACGTTTCATGAGGACAAGTCCAGTACTCTTGAGAGTTTAACTAACAGGGTTTTCTGCCTTTTCTTTAAACTTTTGATTTGAGGATAGTTGTAGTCTCAGGTGCAGTTGTAGTAAGCAATTGATTCCTGCCATCACCAAAAAGGAGGGAGGGAGAGAAAGAGGGAAAGAAAACACAGAGCCATCCCCTGTATTTTCTACCTAGTTTCCCTCAAAATTAATGCATTACAAAACTATAGTACAGTATGGTATAACAGTGTTATATGTTATTATCTATATTTCAACAAATATGCATCTCAAGATACAGAACATTTTCTTCCCTATAAGAATCCCACCTCATGCATTTATAGGCACACCTACTTCTGTCCCTTCCTTAACCTTCTGGTAACTGTTAGTTATCCATTTCTATAATTTTGCCATTTCAGGAATGATATACAATGAAATAATAGTATGTAACTTTTTGGGATTTTTTTTTAATTCAGCATATTCTCTAGAGATTGATCCAAGTTACTGTGTTTATTAATAGTTTTTTCTTTTTCATTGCTAAGTAGTATTCTATGGTGTGGATATACCATAATTTGTTTACCCATTCACCCATTGAATGATATTTGGGTTGTTTCCAGCTTTTGGCTACTATAAATAAAGCTACTGAAAGCAATCCTTACCTGCTTGTATGTGAACATAAGTCTTCATCCCTCCGTGATAAATGCCAGAGAGTACAGTTGCTGGTCATATGATAATTGCGTGTTTAGTTTTTAAGAACTATCAGATCTGGTTCTGAGAGTGACTGTATCATTTTATATTCTTATCTTGTCATTATTATTGTTATTTTTTTTAGTACCAGAGATTGAACTCAGGACCTTGCACTTGCCAGGTCAGCACCATGCCACTAAGCTAAATCCCCAGCCCTCTTGTCTTTATTCTTGTATCTTAACTCATTCTCCTTGATTTTCAACAATCTTAAATTCTTTTTTTTTTTTTTTTTTTGGTACTAGGGATCGAACTCAGGTCTTTGCACTTGTGCAGCAGGCAGCGAAACCACTGAGCTAAATCCCTGGCCAACAATCTTAAATTCTGATAAATTAATAGCCTTTGAAGAAAAAATTTGGGGAAATGAAGAATAGAATTGAATTGCAGTAATTGGAATTGGGAATTAATATTTAATTTGACCCAATAAAATCCATTAAAAATCTCAAAGATTTGAAACACTAAAGTGTTTTATATATATACTTATATACATTTATATACTTATATACAGTGCCTATTTTTGTTAAACTGAAAATAACAACAGATAAAGTGACTTTTCTCTTTTTTTGGTGCTGGGATTCAATACAGAGCCTTCCAGACTAGGGGAGCACTTAACACCCTGAACTACATGAATAGCCCTCATAATGAGCTTTTTTTTTTTTTTTTTT
>NW_004624823.1:6290443-6323880 GCF_000247695.1 Heterocephalus glaber | reverse complement strand
AAATCCCTGGCCCCAAATGAGCTTTTATGAAGTAAAAATTAATCTCATGATAATGTTTGTGGCTCATACTCTCCATTTCTCAGTGCTGTCTAAAGATTTGGGCCAGTTGGCTTGTGCCTGCAGGTGGTGGAAGTGTTCACTGTTTTGACGCCCCTTAAAGTCTTGGCTGAGTATTGCCGGAACAACAGTAGGGGCCCCACAGCCCACTGGCCCTGAGTCCTGGCACATCTGTTGAAAGTCCTGTCCAAAATGGAGAAGACATGAGCCACCCACACGTCTTCACACCGGCCTAATATGCAATGAGTTAGAAGTACCATTGTTTCTTTCAGTTGCTTTTTCCTTTTTTCATCTTAAAAATATCTGTATCTCAGATCTTTCCCCTCCTATTTAATTACCTATTTCATCTTTTTTCTCTCCTTTATTTTTTGTCTTAGTGTAGCAGTGTCCATCCAAACTCAAGTTTCTCTTTCAGAACTTCTGTTTTGGGGACTTCTGCAGTCTGTGACTTGTCTCTGGAAATTTTGGAGAGGTATTATTGAAGTATCACGGGACCTTGTCTCTAGGTGACATTCAATGGTGTGGCTGTATGTAGGCTAGCTGTAGTGTCTTAGGGATTCATATTTGTAAAAACAGCTATTGAGCACTTACCTTTTTGGAATCATTCTATATCCTAAGACAGCACGCCTGGGCTGTTGTTTTCCCTTTCTCTGCCACATGTTTGTTTTTCATCTTAGGAGCTGCGAGGAGATCGTGACCAAGTCCCTTTCCAATTCTGAGAAAGTTGTCCGGCCAGCCCTCATCTATAGTCTCTTCCCCAATGTTCCCCCTACCATCTATTTTGGTACTCGAGATGAGAGAGGTAAATGTGGCCAAGTGACAAAGCCCAGGAGGGGCCCCAGGAAAAGGATGCTGTGAAGTTGGGAGGAGGTGGTGATGGGATGAGAAGGCTTCCAGAATGGCTGTTCTGATGGTTATCTCACTGTGTCTAGTTCTCACCTCGTTGTAGATGTAATATGGGGACTTTTCCTTGGCTGTCCTTTAGCTGTCCCTTTTCAGCTTCATAATCTCAGCCTTAGCTAATGCTCTCTAACCTTGTTTCTTTCCCCTTTCAACCTCCTCTTTCTTTGCTCTCATCCCTGCACTGCCCTCTTCTTCCCCAGAGTGTGCTCCTCTGAAACCCTGATCTGGAACAGTTTTTAGTGACTTACCTACTCAGGGAAGGATGGGCACCATTGTTGTCTTTCCATTCCCTCATTATGACTCTCCTGCCCTCTATCCTGTCGACTCCCTGTCCCCTGCCTTTCCTGAAGTGGAGAAACTTCCCTGGGAGCAGAGGAAGCTTCTTCGGTGGAAGATGAGCACAGTGACTCCCAACGTCGTCAAGCAGACCATTGGACGGTCCCACTTCAAAATCAGCAAGAGTGAGTCACTGGCCTGTGAGCCTGTTATCTGCCCTACCAACTGGGCTGTGGGTAAGAGGCAAGCCCTAGTACCCTCCTGTATGGGCACTTCTGGGGACCCTGTCTTGGTTTCTAACCTCATGGGGGAGCAAAGCTCTGATAGCCCTCTGGGCTGACCCTATTGCTTAAAATTGAGAGACAGAAGGCCATTGTTCTGTCCCTGGCCTTGGGCCTCATGTAGGACAGCTCCATGGCAACTCTTTGAAACTAAGTCAGAGACCTGTGCCCAGAATCAGTGGTATTTCTTGGGGCTTATGGGACTCAGTCCCAGGAACTGAGCTGCTAGCAGGCTGACTCCCTGATTACCTTCTGTAGGAAATGATGACTGGCTGGGCTGCTGGGGTCACCACATGAAGTCTTCCAGTTTCCGATCCATTCAAGAGCATCAGAAGGTAGGGGTCCTTTCTGAGGAGCCCATTCTCCTGGACTTTGAACTAGGCCAGTGGGGCAGGTGTGGGAAGAAGAAGGTGATTTCTTCTCACAAAGAAGTGAGCTCAGTTTATAGAGGAGAAAGTTGAGGAGGGAACTCGGGTCAGATGCTAGCACACCACACGCATCTCCAGTTCTGCTGCAGTGTCTTGGGCAGTTGCTGCCTCTCAGGCACTCTTTTTCCTCTGAGAGGTATTGGCTATTTTCTGTTTATTGTTTTCCCTCTAGCCATTGCACATTACTGCTGTTCCTTCAAGCTAACTGTGTATTGAGCATGTCTAGTTTCATGTTGGAACAAATGAATCTCTTGCCCCCAAACTTACTCAAAGCCAGATGCTTTCCTGTCCTTGTCCCCTAGGCTGTTGTGGAAAAAGGTTTAACTTCTTTGCACTCAAGGTGAGTGCACTCATGTCTGTCTTCATCACTATTTTGCTTTGTATTTTAAGCATCTCTTGGTGAATGCTCAGCAGTTGAATATGTGAGGACCATTAGGTGGTAATAGTAAGATGGAATAGGAGCCTGGACTGTTGATAAGAAGGTTGGAATGGGATAGTG
The DNA here is from genome assembly GCF_000247695.1 of Heterocephalus glaber. The sequence goes on along the minus strand of NW_004624823.1, from coordinate 6,321,436 downwards.
GGGCTTGTCATCTTTCCCTGACCTCATCTCTACCTTCCCCCTGCTCTTACCCTTTGTCTCCCCTCCTATAGTTAAACCACTTCCCAGGCTCATTCCAGATTGGGAGGAAGGACCGTCTGTGGCGGAACCTGTCTCGAATGCAGAGCCGCTTTGGCAAGAAGGAGTTCAGTTTCTTCCCCCAGTCCTTCATCCTGCCCCAGGATGCCAAGCTCCTGCGAAAGGCCTGGGAGAGCAGCCGCTGCCAAAAGTGGATTGTGAAGCCAGTGAGTAGATCACAGCAGGTAGTAGATGATGATCTGAGAAAGGGAACAACAGAGTGTTGGGCCCAGATCAAATCTTGTCTCCTTTTTACTCACCTTGTAGCCAGCATCAGCTCGAGGCATTGGGATCCAGGTCATTCATAAGTGGAGTCAGCTCCCTAAGCACAGGCCTCTCCTGGTACAGAGGTAAGCCTCTCTCTAGCTCATATCTCGCTCCCCATCTTTCCATCCTATTGGCCTCCAGGATCCTTTCTTACAGCATTCTTCTGTCCCTTGTCCTCCCAGCCAAAGGGCTTCTTTTTTTTTTTTGGTACCAGGAATCAAACTCGGGACCTGGCGCTTGCGAGGCAGGTGGCAGAACCACTGAGCTAAATCCCTGGCCCCCAAAGAGCTTCTTTAGTCAACTGTTTTAGGGTCTTTAACTTAAGGACTGTTTTTTTTTTTTTTTTTTGGTACCGGGGATTGAACTCAGGTCCTTGTGCTTGCGAGGCAGGCACCAGAACCTCTGAGCTAAATCCCCGGCCCTAACTTAAGGACTGTTAACTGGCTTTTGCTATGGCTATTACTCTTGGGCCCCATCTCATCTAATGCAAAGCTGGCCTTTCCTCTCTAGGTATCTACACAAACCCTACCTTATCAGCGGCAGCAAGTTTGATCTGCGGATCTATGTTTATGTCACTTCCTATGATCCTCTACGGATTTACCTCTTTTCAGATGGACTTGTCCGCTTTGCCAGTTGCAAGTATGTGATAGTGATGAGGTGTCATCTTGACAGTTTGGGGATGTATTTCCCTCAGAAGGAGAGAAAGTAGAGGGCTCTAAACAGAAAAAATAAATGTTCTGGTGGTTTTGTTAGCAAGGGGGATGGTGGCCGGAAATAGGAAATAAGAATGCCCTCTATCTACTTCACCAAATCTTCAGGACTGAGGTGGGACAAAAGAAATGGGTTTACTTGTGGTTTTGTAGAACCTTGCCAACAGATACACTTTTCAGGCCCTTGTGGATCTGAAAAGATTGGTGCACTCCTTCATTACCCCCTCACGAGTTAGGGAAATGTTTGGCATTCTCCTGCTTTCTCACCATCTTACCTCTTCTCACTTCCAGGTATTCCCCTTCTATGAAGAGCCTTGGCAACAAGTTCATGCACCTGACCAACTACAGTATCAATAAAAAGAATACTGAGTACCAGGCCAATGCAGATGAAACAGCCTGCCAAGGCCATAAATGGTACTGAGGACGGTGTCCCCGTCAGTAAAGGCCTAGAGGATTTCTTTGGGTTTTGGAGGTTCAGGGAGTTAGTGGTGGAGGATTAATATCTGTCCATAGATTACATAAGTACTTGTCAATCCAGAATTGGTCTATTTTCATCAAAGTTCATCTCTTAATTCAAAATGTCAAAGGAAGAGATATGAAGAAAATACCTTTAGACCGCTTATTCTTTGTTCTTCCTCTTTTTTCATCACTCATTTCAATGTACTCCATCCTCCTCCCGCTGCAGGGCACTGAAGGCTTTGTGGAAATACCTGAGCCAGAAGGGAATCAATAGCGACATTATCTGGGAGAAGATAAAGGATGTTGTTGTTAAAACCATCATCTCGTGAGTCCTGTTGCCAAGCTGGGTGGGGTCTACCGCCCAACTGCCTCTTCTCATTGATCTCATGCTGCTGTGCCTTAGGCTTTGGATCATGTTATGGTTCAGTTTTGAGGACAGGGACTAGAAAGAAGTAGATGGAGTTAAATTCTGTTCATTTCCTGAACTTATCCCAGAACTGGCCCCATATTAGACACATCTCTTCAAGAACCACTTTTCCTGGAGTTGCTTCTGCTTGCTTCTCTGGGGCACCCCATTGGCAGGGCAGTCCTGGGTAGGAGTATGAGAAAGCGGAGCTGAGTACATCCTTGTCCCTGTGACCAGGTCAGAGCCCTATGTGACCAGCCTGCTCAAGATGTATGTCCGGCGGCCCTACAGCTGCCACGAGCTCTTCGGTTTTGATATCATGCTGGACGAGAAACTCAAGCCCTGGGTCCTAGAGGTCAACATTTCCCCCAGGTAGGTGGTATTTTCAGTACATTTGGAGCAGAATCCTTCCTGTGTCCTCAGGATCCCATTGCCACTCTAATTTTGTTGATTTGGGGAATATCTTTTCTTCACTAGAATTTGTGTTTGCATAGTCTTCATTTGCTCATTCTCTTATTCTTTGCCATTACCTTAAGTGTCTTTGAAAATGATGAAAGGTTGTTAAAAGTTAGTCTTTTCACATGACCCCTATTGCTTGCTTTCCCTTAGCAAACTAAGGTCATGGACAGGTTTGCCAGCCTGAGTGAGGTTACTCTGTCTTTAGTACAAGAGACTCTCAGTGTGGTGCGTCACATATTTGGGTATTGGAGCCCTTTTCATTCTAGGGGAGCCAAGGAGTCAAGGGGCCTAGGCCTGACTTGGATATAGGACTGCTTTGGAAACTGCTTTGGAGGTGCTTTGACTGTGCTTTTCATCTTCTCCTTGAAGCCTCCACTCCAACTCTCCCTTGGACATCAGTATCAAAGGCCAGATGATCCGTGACCTTCTGAATCTGGCGGGGTTCATTTTGCCCAATGCAGAGGACATCAGTTCCAGCTCCAGCACCTCTCCTACCAGGTCAGCTCCTCGCCTGTTTGGCTTCTTTCCTGCTTGGTCTTCCTTGCGGTCACTCTGGCCCTGTGGTTCATGCACATGCCAGTGCCACAGCAGCATCCCTAAAAGCAAGTTTGGCTATTTTCTTCCCTTGCTCAGGAATCTCCACAGGCCGGGGGGGGTCAGATTTAAACTCCTTTTCTGGACATTTGAGGCCCCTGCCCCCCTCTCCTGCATCCATCTTTCTCTGCTCTTCCTGGCTGCTGTGCTGACAACCATGTCACTCACAAAAGCAAGGTTGGAAGGATCCTTAAGGGCCAGTTAGTTCGTTCTCCTCTCTGAAAAGTTCATTGCTCCTTGCTGTTCCCCCATAGTGTTCTTTCCTTTACTCCTGGAGTTTCTTCCTTGTGAAATGGCCCTCACCCAGACCTCCTGTTCATCAAAGCTTGGCTTCAGACCACGTCTTCATGACACCAGCTCAGTATGGGCTTTTTCCTCCATACTTCAAAGACTTGGAACCCCTCTTGAGAGGAGTGGGTAAATTTAATAAGCACCTATGATGTGTAGGGAAACAATGCTAGAGGGTTAATGCTAGCATCGAAGTATATAGTGAAGAAACAAGAACCCTGGTAGTTTTTGTTTTTGTTTTGTTTTTTTTGGTACTGGGGATCAAACTCAGGACCCTGCGCTTACAAGGCAGGTGGTAGAACCACTGAGCCAAACCCCCGGCCCATCCCTGGTGTTAAGTAACTCATGCGGCATCGTTTAGCTAGAGAGTGGAATTAAAATTCTGATTTGCCTGGTAACAAAACTTTCCTTCCCTCCTATATACCTTGTAGTCTCATGTTCAACTCTGTCCTATTGTCATGTGACTTATTCCACCTTCTGTACCATAAGCTCAGTAGAGGCAGGGGCTGCTTTTCTGTCATGTCTGTATCTCCCAGCAGTGATTGTAGTAATAGATGATGAAACTGAGATACAGGAGGTTGTTACTGGCCCAGGGTCAAATGGATAGTAGAGCAAAGCTGAGGGTGTAGTGAATGTTCATTAAATTAAACTAAACCAAGACTGATTTTTTTTGTCAAATTCAAAAGAGAGTGCCTCATACTCTTTGAGTTTGAACCTTGAGTTCTTCCATGGTACTGGTGTTGGTTGACCCTTGGACAGGCTTCTTGAGTGGAGTGCATTTCAGTGTGTTCCATTCAAGTGCTAAACATCTTCCAGACATCTTCATCTTCATTTGAGAAGGGAGTCTTCCTGGGCTAGACCCTCTCTCCCTATTTCCTTAGGATTCGAAGCTGACTCTACACTTTGCTTTCCATACCTCTGTAATTACCTCTTAACCCCCACCTTAGCTCTCCCAAGGACAAACGTCAGATGGCTCCCGAGTATTTCACTGCACAGAAGATGAAGAAAGCCTATTACCTAGCCCAGAAAATTCCTGACCAGGTAGGAGATTGGTCTTTTCCCCAGCAAAAAGCTTCTGAGCTCAACCGTTTGGGACCCCAGGGCTCTAGAGCAGGGTTTATTTGTTGTCATGTATCTTATCCTGGGAGAGAATTGATGCTCTTTATCACATTTTCAAGAGCCACTGCCCTTAGCACGATGCTGCAGTGGCCATCTGTTGTCAGAGCTATAGGCCTTAAGTCCTCAGAGTTCTTTCTCTGAGAGGTTCAGAATGACCCTTGGAGGCTTGGCCCTCTCAGAGCAGATATAGAGCCAGATGTAAGAGTGGCAGGCAGCCAAGATGCCTGTAATCTCAGCACTCTGAGAGGCCAAGGCAGGAGGATTGTAAGTTTGAGCCCAGCCTATTCAACTTAGTGATACCTTGTCTCAGAATTTTTATAAAAAGTTATTTTAAAGGCTGAGGATATAATGCCCAGTGCAAAGGCCCTAGGTTCAATCCTCAGTATTGGAGGGCCAGAAGGGGGAAAATGACAGGCAAAGGCTCGTGCCAAATATGAGTACCTGGACCCTAACCTTGTTTCCATCCAGCAGATCACTTAATCCTAGAGTCTCTGGGGTACCCCTGACCCCAGCCAAGAGCTGAGCTCAGTGGATTTAGGAATAGATGGCAGATGGCATACACAGCTGGCCCACCAGGTGGAGGTGGTGGTCCCATGAGAATTCTGGAGCCCTAGGACCCCAGAGCTGTGCTCCCTTTCCCCTAGTTTCTTGGTTATCTGCCTGTGGCTTATACTCTGTCACACCTGCTTCTTCCCTATTGCTTGGCCCATAGGACTTCTATGCATCTGTGCTGGATGTCCTGATGCCAGATGACGTTCGGATTCTGGTCGAGATGGAGGATGAGTTTTCCCGTCGTGGTCAGTTTGAGCGAATTTTTCCTTCTCGAATCTCTTCTCGCTACCTCCGCTTTTTTGAGCAGCCACGATATTTCAACATTCTGACCACCCAGTGGGAACAGAAGTACCATAGCAACAAGCTCAAAGGTGATGTGCTCTCTGCAGGAGGCTATATTTGGTGAGAGATTAAATCCCGTTATCCTAGCTGGGTGTGGTGGCACATGCCTGTAATCCTAGCACTCTGGAGGCTGAGGCAGGAGGAGTGCCTTGAGTTTGAGGCCAGCGTGGGCTACATAGTGAGTACAAGGCCAACATGAACTATATAACAAGACCCTGCTTCAAAACAAACAAACAACCCCCCTCCAAAAAACAAAACAAAACCCATTAGCCTAAGGAATGGTCCTCTCTGGAAGGAAAATAGGCCAGTTGATTCCTTCTTATTGTCCCAACCACTGGTCATCTCTTGTCCTAGGAGTGGATCTGCTTCGGAATTGGTGCTACAAAGGGTTCCACACCGGGGTTGTCTGTGACTCTGCTCCACTGGTGAGTGACACCAATGTAGGGGTACAACGTCTCCTTCTCAGTCCTCCCTCCTTTGCCTCAAGAGTATAGTGTGGCCTGGGTGGTAGGTACAGAGCCTCTCACTTCTCTCCTAGCCCTGCCTCTGTTTTTTGACCTTTTCCTTTTGAGGAAATGATTGCCACCAGGATTGCCTGGATACCTTTCTTTCAGGGAGCAAAAATGCTCTGTAGGGTTCAACTTTCTGGTTCAGGAGAGAACTAAGACTTTTATATCTTTGGGCCATGCCTTAAGAATAGGGGAGAGAAGCAGGGGATTTAGCTCAGTGGCACCGCTCCTGCCTCGCAAGCGCAAGGTCCTGAGTTTGATCCCCGGTACCACAAAAAAAAAGAATAGGGAAGGGGAGAGCCCCATGATTGCTCAGAGCTGGAAAGAGTCCCAGACTCCAAACACTCCTGCCTGACCTCTGCTCAGTCCTTTTGTCTCATCACTTCCTTTATTTTTAGTGGTCTCTGCCGACATCACTTCTGACTGCCCCAAAGAATGATGGAATGCTCAATGCCTTCAGCAAACTGGACACTGGCAAGCTGGGGTAAGTGCTGCTTTGACAAGGCAAGGGCTATTGAATGTGGGGAGTTTTCTTCCTGTCTTCCCACACTGTGGCAACGAAGTGAGCATTCTCTGTCTCGAGGTTAGTAAGAGTACCAAGAGTATGCAGCCACAGTATCTTCTCCCTGGTGGCTCTTGGTGGCAAAGCTGAGCTGGAACAGGGAATCTACTGAAGCTGCCACTTTGAGCCATACCCACTTGCTGTAGGGAGTTCTTAGGCTCCTTACCCTCACCATAATTCACACTGGTGCTTAAGCTGTAAGCCTTCAAGTGAATACAGTGTACCTAATGGGTATTAATATAGCCATATAATTACAGCCTAGAGCACGATAGTGTTGTGAATGTGTGGCCTGGACTCTGAAGGCAAATGACAGGTTAGTGACAGCTATGCAGTGTCTAAGCTATCTTTCCAACCTGTTCCCTCTAGAAAGCACAGCTCCTTCCAAAGGAACCTACTGCCCTCTGAAGAAGGGACCACACCCAACCTCAAGAAGACTTAACGCTGGCCTCTCTCCTTCCCCTTTGTCCAGTAAACCTACTTCCTCAAAGGATAGCGAGGATACCAGCAAAAGACCCATCTTCTCCACCCAGACATTACCCATGATCAAATACTCTGGGAAGACTGTGAGACTTTCAACTCCCTCCTAGCTGCTGTGACCCCATGGCTAGCTGCCACCACATGGCCTGCCCAGGAGCACCAGCATCAGCTACCTCATGGGAACTGCCTGCTGACCAGCCTGAACCACTACTCCACCTTGCCCTCATCAGAGCAGTTTTTGAAGTGGTTGTATTGTAGAAATGGGCATTTGGAGGGCTGGAGGGCTGAGATGATGGGGAGCAGATGAGGAAGGCTCACTCTCCTCTGTCACTTGTTGCCTGGCTGTGCACCTCATATCTCAGTAGAGAAGCCAGTGTCAGCCATGCAGCCTTATAAAGCAGGGTTTGGTTTCTACCTTCACAGGCCACGTGTGTTTGTTTTAGGTTGAGTTATAGCTCAAGACAAAAAAAACATGCTGGATGTGTTTGGGCTGGAAGTCCTGTGTTCTGTAACTGAGGGGTTCCTCTGAATGTCATTTCCTCAGGTCTCTCCTCCCCGACAGCCGACCTCCTTTCCTTCAAAACCTTCCTTTCAAAATCTTCAGGTGTCCTAAGTAGATAGGCAGGAACCTACTTCTTGACATCTTAGTCTTGGGGGTCTCATGTCCTCTGGACCATTTTTCCTTTCGTATGCTCACCCAGCCAATAGCCCTATGTCTTGCTGTTCTGGCCTCATGTCACTCCTTGTCCACCCTTCCACCCTTCTCTCTCGTGTCTGTACAGCTGGGCTTCCTGTGAGAAGTTCTGTGAACTTGGTAAATTTTCCATGGCTCCAGTGGAGGAGCCCTGGGGATCCCTGTTGATGTGGTCTAGGTCCACATGTCAAAGGACACATCCAGGGGAAGCAGGCAGGAGCTGTGGCTTCTCTACACAGAGGAAGCCTCATGTTCTGTTTTACAGCTGGCAGGCTCTGGTGGCCTGGCAGGGGCATTCCAGGAAAGTCACTTGTAATACCGGCTTCCAGTCAGATCTCTGACCAAGCTCATACTCACTTAAGTAAATTTTAGTGTTGAATAAATGTTGAACAGGTGAACTCTGCATACAAAGACCTTTAGGACCTGAACCATGAGCTCTGCTTCTCTTTTCCCTGGGGAAAGTGGAGCCCAAGAAGCACAAGATGTGGGAGCTTAGAGTGGCTTTCATCTGCACTGTGCTCTTCCCTCACCCAGCACTTCCCAGTGGCTGCTTGCCTCCTCCTCAGTTCCTGCCATTTCTTCAGTTAGTTTTTCTGGCAGTACTACATACAAGAAGTCCCTCGGTCCCACAGTTGCTCATACACCCATTCTGCACACCAAGCAGGAAGCTCAATTACAGTCCCACCCTGGTCTTTAGTGGTCCTTGTTCCTCTGGGCTTTGGAAAAATAATGCTTCCTTACTTTGTGGCCCCTGGAGTTCTGGGATGAGTTGGAGAGGTTTGACTGGGTTCAAGGCCAGAGTTGGTGAATGTGCTGCCCAGTCCTAAGGCCATGTTGACAGTGGTGAAGAAAGGTTGGTGGCAAAGTCCTGGTCTGCGAAGTTGGGCCATAGTGGGAGAGGTCTTTGGCAGTCCTGGTAAATCTGTTTTGCTGTTGTCACAGTGCACTCCCTCTTGACCTTCCTGAGTGCAGCCCATCTTGTGCAGGTGTGGGTAAGGGAAGAAGCAACCTCCCTAAGAGAATCTCAGCCCTACCCAGCAGCCTGGTTGCTGTTGGCCTTCAGGTGCGAGGCCTAGCTGAGTGGGGTGACTTCTTGGAAACCAGCTTCAGTTCTTTGACCTGACTTCTGAGAGTCCTGGACAGCACAGCCAGTCCATTTTCATCCCCATAACTGAAGAGGAATGAGCATTACAGCATGATGGGTTGGGGGAGGAAAGAGGACTTGGGAAATGAGTGATGAAATGTACAGTGCCCTTAGTAGTTTAAACTGTCTATATATACACTGTGGTTTTTGTTTTGACGGTACTGGAGATTTAACCCAGGGGCTTGGCACTGAACCCCAGCTCTTAAAACTTATTTTTTAAGGGCCGGGCATTTAGCTCAGTGCTTCCACCACCTGCCTTGCAAGCGGAAGGTCTCGAGTTCGATCCCTGGTACCAAAAAAACCCCCAAAAGAACCCCCCCAAAAAAACAACTTATTTTTTATTTTGACACAAGGTCTTGCTAAGTTGCCTCAGCTGAGTTTGAACTTTTGACCTTCCTACCTCAGCTTCCTAAAGTGCTGGAATTGCAGGCATGTGCCATCACACCTAGCTATGTGTAGTATTTTTGAGTTTCATCATATTTCAGTATCTAATAGAGTGAGTATTTTTGCTGGGTAGGAAAAAGGAGTGGGGCTTACCTGAAACAGTTACCTTCCTTTCACTCTTGAGATAAAGTGGTCTTGTTTATAAGCATTCAAAATACATGCTTCTGCACTGAATCTGTATACCATACAGCATTCAGCTAAACAAGGAACTTTTTTTTTTTTTTGGAAACAGGATTTAGCTTTGTAGTTAGTTCAGGCTGACCTTGAACTTGAAGCAGATCCTCCTACCTCAGCCTCCTGAGTGCTAGGATTACAGGTGTGTGGCACCATGCCCAGCTAAACAAGGAATTTTTGAGAACTAATGAGATTCTTTTTTGAGAGTTTAAATTTGGGAATATAATAGAATAAATATTTGTCAGAATATATCAGTTGTATTTCTAAGTTGATTCCCAGGCCCTGTTTAGAAGACAGGAAGTAAGAGCCCCTGAGGCAAGGAATGAATTACAGGTATTTCTGGAGAAGCAGAGTCAGGATTTGGGAAGGTGAATAAAGGGTGGTCCTGTTGCCTTTTACCTAGAATCTACTCCTATCAGAAACTAGGTTTCTGAGAATGGGCCTCAGAGGCTGACCTTGGTTTCAGATCTCAGGTCTGTCACTTATTTTGTGACCTTGAACATACCAGCTAACATTTTAAAGTCTGTTTCTCCCTCTATTTCAGTTGTGTGTGTGTGTGTGTGTGTGTGTGTGTGTGTGTGTGTGTGTTGGTTGGTATTTTGTTTGTTTTTGGTACCAGGGATCAAACCCCAGACCTCACGCTTTTGAGGCAGGTGCGGCACCGATGAGCTACATCCCTGGCCCTGGTATCTTCTTTGTTTGTTTGTTTGGTACAGAGGATTGAACTTGGGTCCTTGCGCTTGCGCAGCAGGCAGCGAAACCACTGAGCTAAATCCCCGGCCCCCTGGTTTTGTTTTGTTTTTGTTTTTGTTTTTAGTACTGGGGATCGAACTCTGGTCCTTGCAGCTTGTGCAGCAGGCGGCGAAACCACTGAGCTAAATCCCCGGCCCTTGGTATTTTGTTTTGAGACAGGGTCTCACTGTGCTCCAAGATGGCCTCAGATTTACTGTGTAGCCCAAGCTGGCCTTAAATACACCACTTTAGCCTCTCAAGTGCTGAGATTACAGCTGTGAACCACCAAGCACACCTCTGTTTGTTTATAGTATGAATACAGTAACTATATACGTTACGGGGTGTGAACAACATTTAAGCCAAACATGAAAAGTAGTACAGAGAGGTTGCTTCTTTCTTAATTTACTCTCCCTGCCCTATTCTGGGCAAGAGATGTAAAATTCTTCCCCTGAAGAAAGCTGAGCAGCTGCAGAGAAATTTTAGAAGTGAAGAGGCCAGAACAGAGTCCAGATGTCTCTATCCCATCTTTAGCCCAGTACACACAGAAACAATCTTCATTATGGTTCCATTACATTATCATTCTAGTGGGGATTTATGCTTTGGTTATATACTTCACAGGATGCAGATTCTCTGGGGGAAGGGAGCACATTAAGAGAAATAACGGATGTGAGGTAAGAATTTGATTTCCTTTGATTGGAAAGGGAGAGCAAGGGAGCAGCAGGTGTCTGGTGTCAGGAAAGGGGAACAACACGTTGCAGAAGACACACTTTGCCTGAAGTAGGTGCCAAAGGCCTGATGCATGGGCCTAGCAGCTATACCAAAGGACAGGTGTCATTACAGGTATGTTCTCCTGGGGCTCAGGCTGTTGACTTTCGAGTAACTTGTTTCCCATCACCTCAGCCAAAGACCATACCTGATGGCCCTGGGCCAGCCCAACACTCATGAGGGTCAGTGAGGCAGGCTGATCATCTGGGTACACAGACTTCCCCAACTCCCTCCTCAGTTGAATTAGTTACCCAAGATAAGGTGATCACCTGGCTTCTTGGCTTGTCCTTTAATTCTCCCCTCTGACTACTGTCCCAGTGCCTCATCTACTTTGGGACTTGGAAACATTGATGGTTTTTTGAGACGTGTGGCAGAGAGCTCCATATTTTGCCACTTGAGATTCCAACCCAGCCTCTCTTGGCCCTGTAGGTCCCCACTATAGCCAAGTTTGTAAGCCAAGTTTGATACTCATCAGTATCTAGGGATCTCTACAGGCTTTTTTTTTTTTTGGTACCGGGGATCAAACTTGGGTCCTTGCACTTGTGCAGCAGGCAGTGAAACCACTGAGCTAAATCCCCGGCCCTACAGGCTTTTTTTTTTGTGGTACCAGGGATCAAACTCAGTACCTTTTGCTTGCAAGGCAGGTGCGGCACCACTGAGCTAAATCCTGGGCCTCTACAGGCTCTTTTGCCTTGCTCTTCTGCAGCTTTGGATCAGTGAAGCTTTTAGTCTTAGCAGATTTCTTACATAGGTAAAAGAACACCAGGACGCTCAAGAGTAGGTTTTTTAGGTTTCCTAAAAAACCCATTTGTGCCTTATTTATTGGAATCGACTGAGACATGCAGAATGCCACAGGAAAAGCTAACAAAATTTTGAAAAGTTAATCTCTCCTAAGTTTCAGTTAGTAAGCTGAGTTACCAAAGCCCACCTCATAAAAGGTTAAGGGGGTTAAACTTTGGGGTAAAATTGAGTGCAGATCACCTAAGAAAATGCCTCACACACATAGGATACAGATTTAAAATAGGTTCTAAGACCAATGACTATAGCAAAAAGATTTCTTCCTTAAGTAGTACGCAATAGGATTCCAGTAGCATGTTATTCTCACAAACTATGATAAAATACACAGTGGGTCCTCTGCCTAGGTTCCGTGTCCATGGATTCCAGCAACTGTAGGTTGAAATCTACTTAGGCCTGTGATGGTTGTGTATGTACTGGTCATGAGTAGACTTGTCTTTTCTTGTTCTTGTTATCTAAACAGTACAGTATAACAACTATTTACAAAGCATCTACACTGTATTAGGTGTTATAAATCATCTAGACATGATTTGAAGCATACAGGAGGATGTATGTCAGTTATATAAGGGACTTGAGCATCTGGATTTGGGTATCTGGGGGTCCTGGAGCCCAGCCCTGTCCCCACAGATAAGAGGACAGCTGGATTTGAGCTTATCCACAGGAGATTAAAATTGAGTATTCCATCAAGATGATTAGCTAAGATTAAAACTTACCATTAGTTGTCAGAGAAGTGCAATTAAAGCTACAATGAGATACCACTTAACACTAAAATGACTAAAAAGAAAGACTTGAAAACACCAAATATCAGTGAGAATGCGGAGCAACTGGAACTCATTGCTGGCGGGAATGCAAAGTTGGAAAAATGAAGCAGGCCCTGTGGTCATACAGCCTAGCAGTTGCACTCCTGCAAGCAAAGGCCTATGGCAGCCTTATTCATAGTAACAACACCTTGGAACAACTCATGTCCAGCAATCAGTAATAAACTGATACATCTGGAAGATGTAAGATTATAGATTATAAGAAAATAAGCTGATTTATGCAACAACACGGGTCTTGAGTATTATACTAAGTGAAAGAAGCCAGAAACAATATACTTTCTGATTCCATAACACTAGAAAAGGCAAATTACAGTCACAGAAGGCAGATTGAGGGTTGTGAGGTACTGGAGATGGAAGGAATTGCCTATAAAGGGTACACTGGAAACACTTTAGATCTTGGTTGTGCTTACATGATTGTATAGTTGCTGAGGCTCATCAAAGTGTACACTGAAAATGTGTGCTGTATATGAATAAATAAAGCTCTCTTTGCCCATCCCTGCCTCAGTGCTAGAGACTGAAGCAGAGCCTCACAAGAGCGAGGCAAGTACCCTGCCACTGAACTATACACCTAGCCCAAAGATGATTTTAAAAGCTCAAGAAGTACAATTTCATGAGACACAAACTAAAATGAGATAACACTGGAATAATTAAGACTCAAAAGGCAGCCGAGACCAAATAGTTTGTACAACAATTGGAGTGTGCATACACCACTGGTATGAATGTAAAATGATGCAGTCATTACTGTGCACTAACAGTTTTTTTATAAAGTTAACATGTATCTACCAAGGATCCTGCAAAACGGGGGAGAAATGAAGTCACATCTAATATTTTCATTGTAGTTTTATTCATAGTTACAAAAACTTGAGAACGATCCAAATGCCTTTCAGTAAGAGATCAGATAAGCTGGTGTGGAATGCTCAACAATGAAAAGGAACAAACTACTAACTTATGCAACAAAAGCATTGGGTTGAGTGAAAGAAGCCAGACAGAAGGGTGCATAGTGTGGTTATGTGGAGTTAAAACTGGAGGAACTAGTCTATGGAGATTGAAATCAGAAGGATGGTTGCCTTTGGGAGTTAAAAATATATTAACAAAAGAAGAACTTTCTGGGGTGATGGGAGGGCTTGCTTCATTCCTGACTGGGTTTGGTTACCTGGGGGATGCACTTGTTAAAACTCAATCGAACTGCCTATTTAAGCCCTGTGCATTTTAACGTAAGCACTTTAAAAAAAAAAATTGAGGGCAGCTAACACAATCATTTTAAAGGGAATGATTCTGTTGTGTTATTTGCAGTGTTGTGCAGCTACTACTTCTGTGTAGTTCTAAGATATTTTCCAAACCTGAAAGTAATCCCTTTGGCCATTAAACAGTTGCTTTCTGGGCTGGGGATTTAGCTCAGTGGTTCCAGCACCTGCTGCGCAAGCCCAAGGTCCCAAGTTTGATCCTCGGTACCAAAAAACAAAAAACAGTTGCGAGTCTTTCTGCTTCTGTAGATTTACATATTCTGGATATTTCATATCTATAAATAGAATAAGATGTGACCTTTAGTGTCTGCTTTATTTCACTTACGATATTTTACTTTATAACATGTATCAGTTCTTCATTCCTTCTTATGGCTGAATAGTATACCATTGTAAATAACACAATTTGTTAATCCACTTATCCATTGATAGGCATTTACATTTCTTATTTGTGGATTGGTTGGTTTGCTTTTGTGGTACTGAGGATTGAACTCGGGGCCTTCATGCTGAGTACATCCCTAACTATAACAGAATCAATAGGAACTATGTATAAATTTTAATATTATTTAATATTAAGTAATATATTATAATATATCGATATAGCTTTTAATATTTATAAATTATTGAAGGGGGCTTATTAGGCAGTCTTAAGTCTTGGCTGTCTGTAAGATCAGAGAGGCAAGAGAATCCACAATGCTGGCTGCATGCTGGAGAGCCAGAGGATCCAGGAGCTGCTCAGCCCAAGAAGACAAGAGATGCAGCCCCATCCAAGGTTGAGGACCTGGAAGATCACTGGAGAGTCACAGGTACAAATTTGCATGGAAGGCTAAAGAAACTGGAAACCTAAGAGACAGATGTCCAAAGCCAGTGACAGCAAAGGATGGTCCTACTCAGAAAAACTGGAGCTCTTCAAAATGGGCACACTTTGGGCACATATCTTTCACTTTTTATTCCACCCAGGCTACAAGCCTATTGTTTGGTGCCACCCACAGTAGGGATGGATCCCCTCCTCCCCCTGCTCAGTTTTCTGGCCTATAGTCATCCACAGAAACACTGAGAACTGAGCTTTACTAATCTTCTAGGCAGTTCTTAATCCATTCAAGTTGACATACCATGATTAATGGTGATGATCCATCCTTTGTCAACTTTACAAATAAAGACATCTCTTTAAATCATACTTAATCTTCAATAGCATGTTCACAATTATGCCTAACATGATACAGCTATCCTGAATACAAACAGATTTACTAATCCACTCCCCAGAATAGAAGAGAAAGTTATTCTTTGGGTGATGCTTGCTTTTCTCCTGACATTCCATAACTTGAATATTATAATGTAGACTTAACACTTAAGTGCTGGTGTTAAGCCAATAATTGTTATGTTATAAAGAAGGAAAACAAAGATATCTGCTTAGTATGTGTTTATATGCACAAGCATATTAACAAAGTAGAAATGAAATAGGTACTCATGACAATTACAATCCTCGTTTTTGTAACTGGCCATGCAATTGTAGCTGGTATGCATACTTGCTGTCTTGTACTACCCATTCTGTCCGTATTCCTTTGGTATTTAGCAAGTACCTCAGCATGTCTTGGTTCTTTACCTTGTGGAGTAACTCATACCTTCTTTCCTGAAGATTCTGTGCCATTTGTTACCCTGCCTGGATTGTTGTAGTTTCCCACTGACCTTAATTTACAGAGTGTGGTTGATAACATACCCTAAAGGGGGCTGGGGATTTAGCTCGGTGGTTCCTGTGCCTGTCTCGCAAGCACAAGGTCCCAAGTTCGATCCTCAGTACCAAAAAAAAACCAAAACATGATTTGATAACATACCCTAAAGGATCTCCTGCACTCTAAACATATTCTTTCTGACCTCCATTGTGAAGTAGTAGTCCAAGTTCCCCTTGGTAGTCTGCATCAGTTACCCCCACCAACACCATAACTCCCTTTTTAGATTGTTGACTCAGAGATATGAGGAGCCCAAAATAACCAGGGCAGTTATTGTTGTGCCTCTTGGTAGAAGTCTTCCCCCTTCAGGAACTAAGACTTTAAGGCCAGCAGAACATAAGTTCATGGGAACAGGAAGCAAAAATTTTGCTAATGGGGTACGGTATGTGGTACCATTCCCATTTATACCCCTTGATTCCTACACCCAGGAATCCTGGCTATGGGAGAAACAGTACCATATTTGGGTTGCTGATTCAGAGCATATACAGCTTTCTGGAGAACCTTCCCCCAGCCCTGCAAGGTATTGCCACCTACTTGGCACTGTAACTGCATCTTCAAAATCCCATTTCCACCATTCTGTTAATCCAGCTGCTTCTGGATGATAAGGGACATGGTAAAACCAGTGAATTATATGAGAACAAACCCATTGCCACACTTCTTTGGCCATGAAGTGCATTCCTTGATTAGAAACAGTGCTATGTGGAATATCATGATAGTGGGTGCAGCATTCTGTAAGTCCATGGATGGTAGTTTTGGCAGAAACATTATGTGCTGGAAAAGCAAATCCATTCCCAGAAAACTATCAGCTCTGTTAAGGACAAAGTGCTGCCCTTTTCATGATGGAAGTGACAATGTAATCAACTTGCCATCAGGTCACAGGCTGATTACCACAGGGAATGGTCCCAGATCGGGACTCAATGTTGTTCTCCGCTGCTGGAAGATTGGGCAGTGGCTGTAGTCAGGTCATCCTTGGTGAGTGGAAGTCCATGTTATTGAGCCCATGCAGAACCTCCATCTGTGCAGCCATGGCCACTTTTTTCATGAGTCAATTGGGCAATGACAAGTGGCTGAGTAAAGAGGTTGACTGCTTGGCACAGGGCAGGTCATCCTAGCCAGTTGATTATCCAAGTGCTCTTTAGCCAAGTTCACTTTTTGGTGAGCATTTACATGGGACACAGATACCTTCACACCCTTTGCCTGTATGGAAAGTTCTATTCACGTACCTCTTCCCCATATGCCGTTGTCACCAATTTTCCAGTCATGTTTCTTCCAAGTCTCTGTCCATCCAGCCAGAATGTGAGTATACTGTATAGTCACACAAGTCACCATTTTTTTCCCAAGAAAAATGTACGATCAAAGTCTTGCTCACTGTGAAGATTTTCCTTCATCATTGTCCTTCAAGGATGACCTAGGAAGGGACTGTAGTGCTACAGCTGTCCACTTCTGGGTGGTACCTGTATAATGTGGAGAACTATCTGTAAACCAGGTCCTATCTTCTCTTCCTTTGTCAGCTGATCATAGGGTACACTCTAGGAAGCCATAGGTGCATGCATAGAGCCAGAGTCAAAATAGCAATAGGAACTATGGGCATTTGGGCCACTTCTTCATGTAACTTACTTGTACCTTTCAGACCTGCCCTGGGCTGATCATGGATATACTACTTCCATTTGATGGTGGACTTCATGATTTGGTAGATAAGATAGCACCCAGTTCATGATAGGAGTTCAGGTTGCATGGTAACCTGGTGTCCTGTGGTCAAGCATTCAGTTTTTACTAGGCCCAGCAGCAGACTAGGAGCTGATTCTCAAAGGGAGAGTAGTTGTCAGCAGATGGTGAAAGAGCCTTGCTCCAGAATCCTAAGGGCCTCTTTTGTGACTCACCTATAGGGCATGCCAGAGGCTCCAAACTGTACCTCTTTGTGCCACTGATGCATCAAATACCTCTGGATCCTATGGCCCAAGTAGCAGAGGAGTCTGCATGGAAATCTGAACCTTTTGCAGAGCCTTATCTTGTTCTAGGCTCCACTTGAAACTAACAGCTTTCTGAGACTTCCAGGAAGATGCCAGAGTGGTGAACAGTATAGAAACAGCCTCTCTGAGATTTGGTGTCCAGGTGCTGGAATATAGCAATGTGAAGAAGAGAAAGAGGGAAGTGGGTCCCTGGGATTCAGCAAGGATCTGAAGTGAGAATTGAAGCCCATGGAGAGAGAGAGAAGAGAGACCACAGCACAGAAAAAGGTGGTGGCAAGTGACACCTCCCTGAGTCCTGGCTCACTGTGAGAGGGGAAACTTGAACCTACAGAAGCATAGTGAGTATAGGCCACCCCAGAAGCTTCCATAGAGAAATGCACCAGTGGAATGGAGCAGTGGATGCAGCAGACTGCAGTGGCTAGTGAGTTATTCAGGTTCAGACATCCCCCAGGAGAGGGCTATTGGCCAACAGCCATCTTGGAGAGAGGCCAACTGAGCTCAGAACTCAGCACAGCTGTGGGGTGGCTCCATCTAACAGCTGCTAGTGTCATGGAGAGGCAGAAATGAGTTCAACTCAACAGGTCAAGGAGCCAAGTTCAAGCCAGCAGAAGGCAAGGGAGTGTTGCAGCCTGAACAAATTGGGTTCCAGCCTCACAACCAGAAACCAGCCTGAACTTTAGTGGAACTAAAGGTGCAGGGTTGCTGGGATTACCTGGTACCCTACTGTAAATCTAAGGCTGGCTTGCTGAGATTAATCAGCACAGATCTGGGCACTGTCTGTCCGCTCTGTCTACCAGTGACAGCAGACAGGCCCTGAAATGAACTTTTTTTTTTCTTGTTTTTGTTTTTGTTCTGTTTTTTTTTTTTTGGTACCAGGGATTGAACTCGGGTCCTTGAGCTTGCACAGCAAGCAGTGAAACCACTGAGCTAAATTTCCAGCCCTTGTTCTATTTTTTTCTTGATTGTTTGTTCTTGTTTTTATATGAGTGTGAAAACTTTCTAGTTTTTTATTGTTGTTTTTCTGTTTTGTTGTTCTTTTTATTTCTTTCTTCTCATTTTCCCTCCTGTCTTCTTCACCAGTTTCCGAAAGTTCTTCCTTTGTCCTCCAGCCTTGCTTCTAATCTCTTCCTCTTCTATTTCTCTATTTTTCTGCCTAGACCCTTTTAAATTTTCTCCCCTGAGGGCAAAAGAGTCATATTAAGGGAATATTTACTGAATACAATTTTCTTGTTTGTTTTAGATTTTGTTATGTAATGACAACTATACTTCATGTGGTTAAAAGTGAGAAATTAATAGTTACCACAGTTCATCATTTTCTAGGCTGTGTTTGATGATACTGTTATTGCTGATTTTACTGCTTTAGCCAAGGTGACTTAATTGTGCTAATCTGTTGTTCTTGGTGTGTCAAGACTGAGGTTTCCTAAGTGTCATGAACAGTACTGTAGGCCAATGCCAGAGAACCAGGGAGTAGGCCAAATAGGCCGCAACTTCTCATCTCCAATAAATTGAAGAGGTAGGATCTTGTAACAAACTCAAAACTCAAAAGCCAGCTACACCTGGAAGACATCACTGAGAAGTAGTCATTTCCTAAGGGTTCTAAATACTAGCCATAAAGCTACCTGTTATAAGGAATTTACAAGCATCAACCCAGGAATTAAACTAAAAATAATAGAAAATGAGAAGACATTTAAGCAAGATGCAACCCCAGACTTCCAGTTCATCAAAGGCAAACTCGGGGCAATGAGATGGAATGATTCAAAAGCTACCTACCTGGGGCTGGGGATTTAGCTCAGTGGTTTCACTGCCTGCCTCACAAAGTGCAAGGTCCCAAGTTCAATCCCCAGTACAAAAAAAAAAAAAAAAAGCTACCTACCTGGACTCTCTGAAATGCTAACAGTGGGAATAACAAATCAGATGAATGAGGCTCTAGAAAAAATCAAATCAGAAATAATTTCACAAATAACTACAGAGATAGTGACCATAATGAAAGTCATGGTTTGTGACTCTAGAGCAGATACAGATAAAAAAAAAAAAAAAGAAGAACAGAAGAGCTTAGGAGAATGATGGAAACTATGAATGTCCCACATAGGAAAGAAATGGAATCTACAAAACAGATTCAAACAGATATCCAGCAGATTAAAATTCCATTGAAAGTATATGCAGCAGAATGAGCCAATGTGAGGACAGAAATCAGATATTTAAGACAGGATTGTGGTTTGTAATCATGAAAAGAAAGATTTCTTAAAAATAGCAAGGGAAAAAGAAAAAGAAAAAAAAATAGCAAGGGACCAGGCCAGGGATTTAGCTTAGTGGTGCTGCTGCCTGCCTTGCAAGTGCAAGGTCCTGTGTTTGATCGCCAGTACCAAAAAAAGTTCAAAAATGGCAAGGGACCACAAAAGTATCAATCCAATAGCTGCTAGATGATGCAAAGGAGAATGACATAAGATTGATTGGAGTCAATGAAAAAGCAGGAGATAGTACAAATGACAAAAAATCTGTTCACAGAAGTAATGGCAGAAAATTTCCCAAGCATGGAATAGGAATTTGACATTTAGGTAAGTGAGCCTTATGGAACTCCAATTAGTCATGATAAAAAAAACTACACCAAGACATGTAATAGTCAAAATTCCAGAAACTCAACAAAAGAACAGAATATTAAAAGCTGTTAGAGAAAAGAAACAAATCACCTATAAAGGAAAGCCCATCAGAATCACAGCAGACTTCTCAACACAAACTCTCAAGTTTAGGAGAGCTTGGAGTGAAGTATTCCAAACCCTAAAAGAAAACAACTCCTAGCCCAAATTGGTGAACCCCACAAAACTATCTTTCAAAATTGATGGAGAAAGAAGATACTTCCATGATGAACACCTGAAAAAATTCATGACCACCAGACCAACACTCCAAAATGTTCTAAAGGACATTCTAGAAAGTGATAAGGACTACAACACCATGAACCCCAACAAAATGAATCCACCAAGCAAGGCAAACTGGGGAAAAAAGAGAACCAACAACAGGAAAATGACAAGGATAAGTCAATACATATCAGTTATAACCATCAATGTAAATGGTCTCAATTCAGTCAAAAGAAACAGACTGGGAAGAATGGATCAAGAAGCAAAGCAAGATCCAACAATATGCTACATACAAGAGATACATTTAATTAAATTCATAGACTGAAAGTCAGAGGATGGAAAACAATAGTCCATGTGACAGGAAACAGGAAGAAAGCATTGGTAACTATTCTATTTGCAGACAAAGTGAATTTCAAGCCGAGTGATTAAGAGAGACAAAGATCACTATATCCTTGTAAAGGGAACAATCCAAGAGGAAGAGATAACAGTCATAAATACATATGCACCAAATACCACTGCACCCAACTATATAAAACAACTATTAATGGACATGAAAAATAAAATAAGCACTAGTACAAGTATAATGGAGGACCTCAGTACCCCCACTGTTAAAAATAGATCAACTAGACAAAAAAAATCAAAATATCAGAACCACACCAGACTTTTGAACAAATGGTCTTAGTACATGTCTACAGAGTATTCCACCCCACAACATCAGAAGACACATTCTTCTCAGCTGCAAACGGGATGTTCTCCAAAACACACCACATACTAGCTCATAGAACATGTTTAAGTAAATGCAAAGGAATTGAAATTATCCCATGCATATTATCAGACCATAGTGCAGTGAAATTGGAAATCAATGGCAAAAGAAACCAAAAAAATTCATAAACACATAGAAATTAAGTAACACCCTCCTAAAAAAACAGTGGGTCCCAGAAGAAATTACATAGTTTCTACAATTAAACAATAAGGCCAATACAACATACTGCAACTTATGGGATGCAATGAAAGAAGTCCTCTGAGGGAAATTTATAGTGTTGAATTCCCAGATCAGGAAAACAGCGAGCTCAAATAAACAACCTAATGTTGAACTTCAGGATTCTAGAAAAAGAAGAGCAAGCCTAGCCCAAAGCTCATACAAGGGAGGAAACTATAAAAATCAGAGCAGAAATGAATGTAATGGTGACTAAGAAACCAATACAAAGAATAGATGAATTGAGCAGTTGGTTCTTTGAAAGATTAAATAAAACTGACAAACCTTTAGCCAACCTTATCAAAAAAAGGAAAGACTCAAATCCATGCAATTAAAATGAAAAAGGTGAAATCACAACAAATTCTGCAGAAATACAGAAGATTATCACTACCTACTTTGAGAACCTGTATTCTAAAAAGATGAAAATCACAGAAGAAATGGGCGGATTCCTAGATACATATGAATTACCAAAGCTGAATCAAGAAGATATAAAAATTCTAAGTAAAGCAGTATCAGTCAATGAAATTGAAGATGTAATTAAAAACCTACCAACAAAGAAAAATCCCAAGCCCTGATGGATTCACTGCCAAATTTTACAAAAAATTTAGTCGACCTAATGCTGCTGCTTCTCAAACTCTAATGAAATCAAAAGGGAAGCAATACTGGAAATTCATTCCTGGAAGCAAGCATTACCCTGATACCAAAACCAGAGAAAGATCCAACCAAAAAAAGAGAACTATAGGCCAATTTTCCTAATGAACATAGATGCAAAAATCCTCAACAAGATACTGGCAAACAATGTGGCAAATCAGCAAAAAGATTTTATACATCATGACCAAGTAGGATTCATCCCAGGGGTGCAGGGATGTTTTACAATATTCAGATCCATAGATGTAATACACCATATTAACAGAGCCATGGACAAAAGCTGTTTGGTCATCTCAATAGATGACCAAAAAAAGCATTTGACAAAGTCCAAAACACTTTCATGATAAAAACCCTACAGAAAGTTGGAATAGATGGTCTTTATCTCAGTCTCATAAAAGCCATCTATGGCAAACCAACAAGCAATGTCATACTAATGGACAAAAACTGAAAGCTTTCACTCTAAATCAGGAACAAGACAAGGATGTCCACTATCACCACTCTTATTCAATATAGTTCTGGAAACATGGGCCATAGCAATTAGACAAGAGAAAGAAATAAAAGGAATAAGGATAGGAAAGGAAGAAGTTAAATTATCATTATTTGCAGTTGACATGATATCCTCTACATAGAAGACTCCAAAAACTCCACCAAAAGACTTCTAGACTTAATCACCAAATTCAGTCACATAGCTGGATACAAAGTCAACAAACTCACTAAGAGAGAAATTAGGGAAACAACACCTTTCACAATAGCATAAAAAAAAATGAAATACCTATGAATCAATATGAGGAAGGAAGTAAAAGATCTTTGCATGGAGAACCTACAGTACTCTGAAAAAGGAGATCAATGAGGATATCAGACAATGGAAAGATTGTCTTGGGTAGGAAGAACTAATATAGTGAAAATGGCCATAATTCCAAAATTATTATACAGATTTAATGCAATTCTGATCAAACTACCAATAGCATAATTCACAAAATTAAAAAATATAACCCCTAAAATTCATTTGGAACTAGAAGTGACCTAGAATAGCAAAAGCAATTCTGGGCAACAAAGGCAAGGCATTTCCCTGACTTGAAATTATAATACAAAGCTACTGTGATAAAATAGCATGGCACTGCCATAAACAAAACAGACCCAAGGATCAATGGAACAGATTAGAAGATGCAGAAACAACTCCAAACACATTCAGCCACCTTGTGTTTGACAAAAGAACCAAATACCTTCACTGGAAGAAAGAGCTGCTTTAATAAGTGGTGCTGGAAAAACTGGTTTTCCACATGCTGAAGATTAAAACCAGACTTATACCTTTCACTGTGCACTAAACTAAAATAGAAATGGATCAAAGATCTAAACATTAGGCTTCCAGTGGGTGTGCCCACACCTGTGTAAACCACAGGAGGCCCACCTGATCTCAGGCCTGAGGGATTCCTGCCCCGGGGCCCTGAGCAACTGGAGGAGAAGGTGAGGAGGCCCCATCTAGGGTAACGCAAAGAGAATGAAAGAAGTAGATAATCTTGAAAGTATAAAGGAAGAATGGATTTGTGAAACAGGATCTGACAATCAACTGCTTAGTGATAATGGACAAAGGAATTGTAAATATTTTGTTGACAACCTCTTTGAGGAAGCTCAGAAGGTTGGAGCCAAATGCTTATCCCATACTGAACAGAAGAAACAGGTAGATGTAAGAATAAAATTATGGAAAAATGGATTCATGATGATTTTAGAAGTTATTCTGATAGTACAAGTCAGCAGTTTCTGAACTCCATCAAAAAGGGGGAATTACTGGCTGGTCCGAGTGCAGTGGCATTTACAAAAAAGGGGAATTATGTTCAGAATTACAGGGTATTTTGATAAGGAGGAGGTGGATGTTAAAGTTGAAGATAAAAATGAAGCATGTATATCTACAAAGCTTGCATTCCAACTCTTCTCAAGGCAGGGGCACAGACTGGGAAATGCCACACCAAAAATTGTTTCTAAAATAAAGACTATTGAAGTTACAAGTAAAAGAAATTTATCTGCTGTTTCACTGAACAACTTGGAGTCCATCACTAATATACAGATATGGTTAGCCAAAAATTTAACATTTCTCATAGGGTAAGCCACATCAAAGATTTCATTGAAAAAAATCACAGGTCTCTGAGAAGTCTGCCTTTCTCCCTGCCAATGGCACTTCCTTTCTGCAGATTGCTGGATGAGATGGTCACTCTGGAAGAAGCAATATACGGAATCCTATAATCCTTCAGAGACTCAAAAACACTTCTGAGCCTTGTAGAGAACTTTCCTAGGGTTGGTTTCTGAGAGACTGGAAACTTTGCAGAAACATGATGGGTAGAAGTGGACATTGAAATGTGGGAGAAAGGCCAGGGATTTTGCTCAGGGGTGCAACGCCTGCCTCGCAAGTGCAAGGTCCTGAGTTAGATCCCTGGTACCAAAAAAACAAATAAATAAAAAAGTAGGAGAAAGGAGAAGTCAGATTTGCTAGATTTCCCTCACCTTAAAATGGCCACTACATATAATGGCTGCCTTCTCCTTCCCATCATGCCCGTCCTCCTGCCAAAGCCCAGTTCCAAGATGACTCCCTTCCCATGATTCAGTGTTTCCCCACCTAAACCTAGCCCCCAAATGGCTTCTCCTGCCAAAAGACAGCCTTCTTCCCAGCATGCCCCTCTTCCCACCAAAAGATACTTGCTCTCTTCCTGGCAACCAGTGATGTCACAGGCTCCCCCAATCCCCTGGTGGTGCACCTTACAAACCCTCCAATCCCTCACTGTCACATCTCCCAATCCCCACCCAGACTCTGTAAAGGTGCTCTAGCCCCTGCCACAAGGCTGCAGTCTGTTCAGAGGCAGCCTGCCAGATTGTCCCTCCAATAAAGGCTTATTGTGGTACTGATGTGGTCTTGATTTTCAGCTCTTTTACCTGACAAGATTTGCTGGACTTTGGGATCTAGTGATATTTAATTATCTCCTGAGCATGGTTTTTTTTTTTTTTTTTGGTATCAGGGATCAAACTCGGGCCCTTGTGCTTGGAAGGCAGGTGGTGGAACCACCGAGCTAAATCTCTGGCCCTCCTGAGCATGGGATTTTTAATAATTACAAGTTAGGAAAGTAACTATGACTGGAAGCTATATTTCTCACTTTTTTTTTTTTTCCCTGTACTGGGGATTGAACTTGGGACCTTGTGCATGCGAGGGAGGTGGCAGCACCACTGAGCTAAATCCCTGGCCCTTCATCACATTTTTTTCCAAAAGGCTACTCAGAAAAATACATGTATTTTCGAATACCAATTAATCCACATAAAATATATTAAATAACTATCTCTAGAATCTTTTTTTTTTTGGTACCGGGGATCAAACTTGGGTCTTTGCACTTGTGCAGCAGGCAGCGAAACCACTGAGCTAAATCCCCAGCCCCCCTTTTCTTTTTTTTTTTGAGACAGGGTCTCTCTATATAGTTCAGGTTGTCTGTGAACTCACTGTGTAGCCCAGGCTGTCCTCAAACTTGCAGCAATCCTCCTGTCTCAGCTTCCCAAGTGCTGGGATTACAGGTGAGTGGCCCCACACCTGACTTCTAGAATCTTAATATGGGCGGGCCATGGTAGTGCACACCTGTAATTCTAGCACTCAGGAGAGGAAGGAGGATCACTGTGAGGTTAAGGCCAACCTGGGCTACACAGTGAGTTCAGGGACAGCCAGAACTACATAGCATGACCCTGTCTCAAACAAACAAGATACTCTCAATATGGTAAAAATTAATAAAAATGGACTTAAACATCATTTCCAAACAACAGATATTTATTTAAATGTTAGCTATCTTAGAATTTTTAAATAGCAATCCATTAAAAATTATACACAGCAGGTTAAAAGCATCAGTGTAATTATTTTGTGCCTCAGATATAATCAGAAGTCTGGGATGAGCTGGATATAGTGGTGCACATCTGTATTGTGAGTTCAAGGCCAGCTTAGGCTGCATAGCAAGGCCTTGTCCCAAAACAAGACCAAAAAACTGTAGGATGACTTGTTTTCACCATAGTTGTGTCTAAACCTCAAAGTTTTCTCAGTTTTCCCTCTGTGCTGGCAAAATATATCAAATATTTATTGGCATATATAAATTGTATTTTCTCATAGTAAAATTGTGCAGTTTAGGATAATGTCAATATTAATCTGCCTACTTACCTTTCTATACTTTCTAAATTATAGAAAAAAATTCTCTCCAGAAACCCCAGTTCATTCTTTTTCCCTCAGCACCCCAAAATTAGAGATTGGTTTTTAACTAATGTTTGGGATTAGCCATTTATTTGCTACCATTCACTTAGAATATGAGAGTTAACCTTTGTGTTCATTGAAAGATTATACATCCTCAAAAATAAAAAAACAAATATTTAATTAAAATACTAAAATTATAGAAACATTAAATCTTCAAGAAGATAGAATAGGTAGAACTTTTGAAGATATTGGTGTAGGCAAAGACTTTATGAACAAAACCCTGATTGTACAGGAAATATTACAAAGAACAACTGGGATCTCATTACATTTAAAAGTGTTTTCACAGCAAAAGAAACCATCAACAGAGTGAAGAGACAACCCACAGTGTGGGAAAAAATTTTTGCCAGCTGTTCCTTAGACAAAGGACTAATATCTGGAATATATAAAGAACTAAAAATCATATTCCCCAAATTTAAAGACCCAATCCAAAAATTGGCATCTGAAGTGAATACACACTTCTCAGACAAAGAAGTAGAAATGACAAGTAAATATATGAAAGAATGTTCAACATCACTGTTCATTCGAGAGATGCAAATTAAAACAATGCTGAGATTCCATCTCCAGAAAGAATGGCTGCTATCAAGAAATGAACCAATAACAAATGCTTGTGAGGCTGTAGAGAAAAAGGAACCCTTCTCCACTTTAAGAGTGTAGACTGATGCACTCACTGTGGAGCAATCAGTGTGGAGATTCCTCAAATAACTAAAATGAGAGATTGCATTTGACCCAGATATTCCCCTTCTTGGTATCTTCCCGAAGGAATTAAATGCATCATACCACAGCAATATATGCATAACCATGTTCATAGCAGCACAGTTTGTAATAGCTAAATATTGGAAACAGCTCACATGCCAAATGCCCATCAACAGATGAATGGATAAAGATTTTTTTTAATACAATAGAATACTACTCTGCCATAAAGAAGCAAAAGCTTGAGCCATTTCTTGGTAAGTAGATGCACCTTGAGATCGTACTCTTTTTTTTTTAAGAGAAATCCAGAGTGCCTGTTTCATTCCTTCACCATACGACATGTTGTCAAATAGTTTTATCTCTCTCAATCTCACAAGTAAAAGGTAGCATATCTAATTGGAACTCACAGTTCTCTTCCATAGGGAGATCTTTGCATATTTTCAGACATTTTTTCTAGTAATTTGTTCCTATCCTCTGCCCACTTTCCTCTTCACCTACTGGTCTCATTGATTTGTAGGCACTCTATATATGAAGTGAATCAATCCACTGTCAGACACATAGCCAATCTTCATGTGTGCTACTGGCAGGAAGCTCAGCCAACACAGCTTGAAAGTCATTCTGCTACGTGTCTGATACACTGTGTTCATGTTCCTTAAAATCGAAGAATGAATTCTAGGAACAATGGAGGTTAAGAGTAGGAAATATTTATTGAGGGATAGACAACTGCTGGCTGAGAGGGACAGGAGGGGACCCAGAAAGTAGGTTGCCTAAGACCATACTCTGAAATGAAATAAATTGGACACACATGTTTAAATACTGCATTGTTTCTCTGATGTGAGAAACCAAAAGTGTAAATAAGGACCAAAATGTATGATAGATTTTGGGAAATGGGAAGAAAATGTTCAAATGAGAGGGGGAGCAAGGGATGGAGGAGAGGGAAAGGAAGGAAGGGACAAATAACGAGAATAGAGGGAGAATGGAAACAAAGCTTTTGTAAATAAGGAGGTAAGAGGGGTTGAAGAGAGGGTAGAGGAATGGGAAAAAAAGAAGCAAGACATATCACGGTACAAATACAAATTTCCTATGATGAATGTTCTAGTTATGTATATCTAAAATATATCAGTAAGAAAACCCTAAAAAAAATAAACAGAAACTAGCAGCTTCCTGAATCACTCGGTACATGGCTGGAATAACACACCCAAGTACAGAATGTGTTGAGTCCAAAATCCAAATAGGCTCACTAGGTATTATGTCTCCTTGGTTGTGGAAGGGGCTGATGCAATAACTTATCTTTCACCTTAGAAGGGAGATGTCTATATACCTCACACCACTTGCCTGAGATAGAGGGCCCATGAATTTAGTTAGATTTATTTCTCACCCTCTGAAGTGCAAATGGTTTACCAACAAGTCCAGAGTGGTTGCTACCTCTTGTTCACTTGATCCAAACTGTATACTGTCATCCCGGGTGATACCTTGTGGAAGATAAAGATAAGATACCCTGAGAACTAAGTTGCAATACAGGGCTGGGGTGTTGATATACCCTTGAGGCAGGTTGGTAAAGGTGTATTTCTGGCCTTGCCACCTGAAAGCAAATTGTTTCTGGTTGACCTATGGATATATAGAGAGAAAAAGACATTTTTCAAATCAAATGGTACCTGGTACCAGGAGATGTATTGATCTGCTCAAGCAAGGAAACTACATTTGGAACAGCAGCTGCAATTGGACTCGCTATTTGATTGAGTTTGTGAAAATCTACCATCCTTCTCCAAGATCTATCTGTCTTCTGCACAGGCCAGATGGAGAGTTAAACGGAGATGTAGTGGAAACCACCACCCCTGCATCTTTTGAGTCCTGAGATGTGGCACTAATCTCTGCAGTCCTTCCAGGGATGCGATATTGTTTTTGATTTACTACTTTCCCAGATAGAAGCAACTCTAATGACTTCCATTTGGCCTTTCCCACCATAATAGCCCTCATTTTTTGTGTGTGTGGGTTTTTGTGGTATCTGGGATTGAGCCCACAGCCTTCACACTGAGCTACATCCCCAGCCCTATTTTTATTTTTTATATTTGAGACAAGGTCTCACTAAGTACACTTGAGTTGCCCACACTAGATTCAAACTGGCGATCTTCCTGCCTCAGCCTCCCAGATTGCTGGGGTTATGGAATGTGCCTCTGTCCCTGGCTGTTTTGTTTTTGAGATGGGAACTCACTATGTTGCACAGGCTGGCCTTGAACTCCTGGCTCAAGTGATCCTCTTGCCTCAGCCTCCTGAACAGCTGGGACTAAAGACACACACCATAGCACCTGGCTGGTTGTTCTTTTTGACTGTTGGGAATGGTGCTGCTATGAATCTGTGTATACATGTAGTTGAGTGCCTGCCTTCAATTCTTTTGGGTGTTCTGTTATTTTTGTAGCGCTATCTTTATAAAAAGTACTGCAAACTGAATGGCTTAAAATAATGGAGAAATTGTCTCATGGTTCTGGAGGCCAGAAGCTCCAAATCACCATGTCAACAGGACTGGTTCCTTCTTTCTTTTTAAATTTAATTAATTTTTTAAAATTAAACTTTTTTTCCCTTTTTTTTTGTTTTTTTGAGACAGAGTCTCACTGTGTATTTCAGGCTGGCCTTGAGCTCACTGTGGAGCCTAGGCTGACCTGGAACTCATGGCTATCCTGCCTCAGCCTCCCAAGTTCTGGGATTACAGTGTCTGGCTAGGACTGGTTCCTTCCGAGGGTGGTGAGGAAGAATCTGTTCCATTCCTCTCTCCAAGCTTCTGGTGGTTTGCTGGCAATCTTTGGCATCCCTCAGCTTATTGTTATATCACCCTGATTTCTGCCTTCGTGTTCACAAGGCTTGTCTATGTGTGTATGTCTCTATATAACTCTCCCCTCCCCATACTACCTCCTTTTTTTGAGATGGGAACTCACTAAATTGATCAGGCTGACTTCAACATGGTACTCCTGCCTCATTCTTTTCAGTAGCTCGGATCTCAGGCATGTACCACCTCACCCAGCCAAATTTCCCTTTTTTATAATATACAATCATAGAGGATTAGGGGCCCACCCTACTCCAGTATTACCCCTTGTCTCAACTAATTACATCTGCAATAAACTTATTCACAAGTAAAATCATATTCTGAGGTACTGGGGGACCAGCACTTCAGCGTATGAACTGGGGTGGGAGGTGGGAACAAAGAATTCAACCTGTCATAGATAAAAGCATACGAGTGGAGTCCCCAGGTTAGATCAGCTGTTAGCAATGCTGGGGCAATGGCATTATTAGCCTTGGTGTGCAATGCTCTGCCATAACCATGATAATCATCAGAGTACATAGTATGGTTAGAATGGAAAGACAGTTTGACATCCCAAATCTAGGTGCTCATTGGTAGAGGAAAGTAAACTTTAAGACACATCTATGTTGTTGGGAAACCAACTCGGAATCAGGATCCATGAGCCCTATAGGTGCCAGGAATATCAACAATCACCAGAGCGTGTCACTGAGATCAACATTATTAATTATTCTTGCCTACTTGGCCTCTACTCAAAGGGAAAAGGCTCAAATCCCTGGAGACAAAAAAACATTTTTCTAAAACGCATATCTGTCTGAGACAAATGACCTTTCTAATGAACCATGACATTAAGAATCAGGATCATCACCCAATGATAAATGTAAACGAATAGTATACCTAAAATGTACCAATAAAAGAACTTAAAAAAAAAAGAATCGGGATCATTGGCATTAAGAACCTCATCATACTATGTTTCAGAAGAGAAATGGCAGTCACTGCAAGAGATATACATATTTTATGAAAGCAAGTGCAATTTGTTCTGTACAGTAGATGCTCAAGCAAAGTAAATAGCAGCTATTATGTAGATGTTTCTATCATAATTTGGGCAATATTCTCAGTATAGACAATTTTTCCCCCCAAATGCTTCAGTATTAGTATTATTATTGATTTTTTTCAAATAAGAAAAATGAGGTTCAAAGAGGTTACATGATTTGTTCAAAGTTAGTGAATGCATGTACTATTTTCTAGCACTTGTAGAGGTTGCAGGTTTCAGAAATCAGTGGGAAGACCTGGACTGAAGGCAATGTAGACAGGCAAGAATGCTCAGAAGCTGAAAAACATGGCACTAAATTAACTTATCACATCATTCTTGCCACTTTCTGAAGCAGTTCTGGAAATTCTTTCGTGAGTATTTTTATTTTTTTT
>NW_004624823.1:6262358-6277788 GCF_000247695.1 Heterocephalus glaber | reverse complement strand
CAGAGTGTTCCATCTCATTTCCCTTTGGGGTTGCTGTAGGTGATCTGAAAGTCTGGTTTTGAGACTTATTTATGTGTTTTCTCATTTCGACTGAGGGGGGCAGAGGGTGCTGTTGGCGCCCACGTGGATTACCTCCTCTAAGCTGGGAGAGGTGGGACAGGGGCCAGGAGCCGTGGTAGGGATGGTGGCCCAAAAGCCCTTTCCTCTGGGCTAGGAGCAGCGGGAAGGATGGTGGCCTGGAAGCCCCTTCCTCTGGACCAGGAGCAGTGGGAGAGCAGCTCAGAAGCCCCTACCTCTGGGCCAGGAGTGCCGGGAGGGATGGTGGCCCAGAAGCCCCTTCCTCTGTGCTGGGACCGGCGGGACAGAAGGTGGCCCAAAAGCCCTTTCCTCTGGGCTGGGAGCAGCGGGAGAGATGGTGGCCCGGAACCCCCTTCCTCTGGACCAGGAGCAGTGGGACAGCGACTCAGAACCCCCTACCTCTGGGCTGGGAGCCGCTGGACTCAGTACCATGGTCTGGTGGTCCGGTGTCCTCTGCATCTTTGTAGTGTGGAACCAGGTGGCTGTACAGAGGAGCGGGGCGGGGGGGGGGGGGGGGTTCCAGTGGATTGTTGCCAGAGTGCAGGCTGATTCAGCGTGTTGGTGTCATATTTAAAAAGTCATTGCTAAATGTAAATCATATGAATTGCTTCCTTGTTTCTTCTAAGAGTTTTATAGATATAACTCTTAAATTTAGGTCTTTGGTCTACTTTGAGTTAATTTTTATATGTAGTATAAGAGTCCAACTTCATTCTTTTGTGTGTGGCTTTCCAGTGTTCTCAGTACCATTTTTTTTTTTTTGGTACTGGGAATCAAACTCAGGGCCTTGTGCTTGCCAGGTAGATGCTGTGCCACTGAGCTACATCCTGGCCCTCAGTACCATTTATTGAAGAGACCATTCTTTTCTCATTCAGTAGTTGTGGCACCCTTGTCAAAAATCAGCTGGGGATTTAGCCCAGTGGTTCCACCACGTGCCTTGAAAGCACAAGGTCCCGAGTTCAATCCCCGGTCCAAAAAAAACCAGTTGATGCTGGGCCTGGTGGTGCATGCCTATAATCTCAGCTACTCAGAAGTGGAGGCAAGAGGGTGACAAGTTTAATACCAGTCTGGGCAATTTAATAAGAATCTGTCTAAATAAATAAATTAATAGGGCTGAGGATGTGGCTCAGCCCTCCCTGAGTTCAATTCCTCATACCAAAAAGAAATCAATTGACCATCAATGTGAAAGTTTCTTTCTGGGCTCTCAATTTTATTCCATGGATCTGAAAATCTGAACATCTGAAAACTTATGTCCATGTCATGAGCTTTGAAATCAGAAAGTACAAGTCTTCTGATTTTGCTTTACTTTTTCAGATTTTTTGCTATTCTGAATCCCTTTAAAATCTGTATGTATTTTGGAATTTTTTAAAAAGCCATTTGATAAGAATTGCATTTAATCTGAACATAGCAATGAGTAATATTGGCATTTTAATGACATGATGTGTCTCTTCATTTATTTAGGTCTTAATTCCTTTCAGCAATGTTTTAGTTTTAGTATACAAATCTTGTGCCTACCATATTTATTTCTAAGTATTTTATTTTTGATATTATGTAACAGAATTGTTTTCTTAATTTTCATTCTGGATTGTTCATTGCTGGTGTATTGAAATACAACTGTTTTGGA
Source organism: Heterocephalus glaber (assembly GCF_000247695.1). The sequence continues at coordinate 6,276,089 of NW_004624823.1, read as the reverse complement.
GTGTGAATTTTGTATCCCACAACTTTGGCTTGCAGTATTTTTTTTTTTGTGCCGGGGATCAAACTCGGGACCTTCCACTTGCGAGGCAGGCGGTGGAACCACTGAGCTAGATCCCGGGCCCCTAAAATTGCCTTTTTCTTAATTCAGCATTTGTTTGGTTGCTATATATGTTTGTTCTCTAGAATTCTGACAACTTCTGGGGTTTTTCCCCCCAGTATTGGAGTTAAGCACTTCACTGCTGTGCTATATCTTTCTAGCCCTCTTTACTTACTTACATTATCTTTTATTCTCATAATAGCCCTGTACAGATTTGAGATAGGTCTTGCTATGTAGTTCAGGTTGGCCTTCCACCCTCTATGTAGCCCAGGCTGGCCTAGAACTTGTGGCGATCTTTCTGCTTCAGCCTCCTGAGTGCTGGAATTACAGGTGTGCACCACTAGGCCCAGTTTGGTCTGTATTAGTCTTATATAATCACTGAAAATTGAAACTCATCAAGAGTTTTAACTGTGAGGCTAGGGATGTAGCTCAGTGGTGCCACATCTGCCTGGCAAGTGCGAAGTCATGAGTTTGATCCCTGGTATCATAAAAAAAAAAAAGAGTTTAACTGTGATACTGGTTAATACTGATTGTCAACTTGATGAGATTAAGAGGTAGATTAATTGCCGGAGAGGTGATTGGACTGAGAGGGCACTAATCCCATGGATGCATGTGTCAATCCACCAGTGAATTCACAGCTAAATGGGCTAAAAGGATCTGGGTCCTGGTTGGAGGAAGTGGGTCGTGGGGTGTGACTTTGGGTCATAGCTGGTCCCTGGCCCCTTCCTCTCAGGATCTTCCCCTGCTCTGTGCTTACCAGAGGCCATGAGTTTTCATTCACCACACCCTTCCAACGTGACGCTCATGGAGCCAGGTGGCAACAGACTGACACCCCTGACACTGTGAGCCAGAATAAAACATTTCTTCATGTAAGTTACAGGTATTTACCCCAGGCTCTGGAAAGCTGATGAATATAGATCTCTTGACCAAAGTTTCACAAAGCCAGGATTAGAAACCATGTCATATGATTATATAATCTATGTTTTTTATTCCTATGATCATTTTCTTATTCTGAAATAAATTATTTTTCCCCACTTTGGGTTTTTTTTTTTTGGATACCAGGGATTGAACTCAGGACCTAGAGCTTGTGAGGCACACATCAGCACCATTGACCTAATTCCCAGTCCTCCCTTTGGTTTTTTGAGACAGGGCTTTGCCGTGTAGTTCAGGCTGGCCTTGAACTTTCATGATCTTCCTGCCTTAGCCTCCCAAGTGCTGGGATTATAGGCATGCACCACCACACCTGACTAAGAAATTTATTTTTGAAAATGCTAACAACATACAGGAAAGTATGCAGAAGAAAGTAAAAGTCACATATAATTTATCATCATTATTAATTTTGATATATATCTTCCTAGAGATCAACTGTTGAAATGATTTTGAAACAACAAAATATCATCAGCATTTTAATGAAACCTGCTCTTTCCACTATATCAGACTGGCTCTGGTTCCAGTGATTTCTTTAGCTCAGGGTATGAGCTCCATGCGAGCACTCACAGTGTCACACACGCCCCTGGTGCTCACTTCCATTGTGGCCCAGACCCACGAACCATGCAGTGGTTTCATTTCATTTCCCCTAGGAGAGAGATGACACAGCAGAGGCCAAAAATAGTCAAATATTTGCTTTGTAAAAGTGGAAGCTTGGACATATGATGAAATAGGAAAATATATTAGGCAATTTTCTGTATTCTGAGGAGTAGGAGAGCTACCTGAGGTAGTGGATGGGGATGCAGTGGAGCTGAGGTCCACTGACACAAAGTCAGTGTGGGGCCCTTGTAATTGCCCAGTGTCTCATTTCTGGCTCTGGCTTTATAAGCTTATGACTGGGGCAAGTGACTTTTAATCTCTGTCCCATGTGTTCCATTTTAAAATATTAGGATCATTTTGTTTTGCTTTCTTTTTTTGAGACAGGATCTCGCTATATAGTTCAGATTGGCATTGAACTCACTATGTAGCCTAGACTGGCCTCCAACACACAGTGATCCTCCTGCCTCAGCCTCCTCAGTGCTGGGATTACAGGCATGCACCACCATGCCTGGCCATTAGGATAATATTAATCCTTAGAATTGATATAAGAACCTCAAAGTTCTCCGCCAGAGGCTCTTAGGAGCCAGGAAGGAGGGAGGGACAGAAGGAGAGGAGAGAGAGACTTGAGAACCCTCTGGTCAGGATTAGGGGTACAGGGTGCATCCGGACAAAAACAAGGATGCTTCCATCAATGGCAACATGGGCCAATAGCTGCTGGGGACCAGGTTGTGACCCTGACATCCACTGGGCATGGTGTAATCCATCAGAATTATACCCAACCCTGAGGAACAGAAAGGACAGACACAATATGCTATTCTGACACTATCTACTTGGAGTTAGTGGAGGCTCCACAGGTGAAGGGCACAGGCTCCAACAGGACTGCCTTCACTTCATATATTGGTCCCAAATTTTGTGGTGGCCTTTCTTATCTTCAACCAATTGGCTACAAATTTAGAGGTGCTCACAAACCTCTTAAGTAGACTCACAATGACTCACAACAACAGCAAAGCTGTAATTACTGCTGTTGTTTGTCCCCCAAGGGCTCACGTATTGAAAGCTTGGTCCCCAGTTGGTGATGTGAGAGGTGGCAGAACCTTTAAGATGTGGGACATAGTGTCAGGTAATTAGGTCACTGGGGGTGCTGTCCTCAGAAGAGACAGACACTGGTCTCATGAAGTGTCTTAGTTGTTCCCATGAGAGAGAGTTGTTACAGAAGAGCAAGCATGATCCTGGGTTGCTCTTTGGCTTCTTGTCTCCCCATGAGATCCCTCCCTCTCATGTGTGTTCTCACCAAGAGGCCATCCACCATGCCATGAGCCAAGGGCTCAAACAGATGGGACTTCCCAATCTTGGATTTTCAGCCTGCGAGTAAAATAAACCTCTTTTCTTTATAAAGTACCTAGCATCTGGTATTCTGTTATGGCAATGACAAATAATAATTATAGTTTTCTGAAGGCTATAAATCAGAACCAGCCAAATGAAGAGAGGTTTGGGGTGAGGGATGGATGAGTCCAGAGTCCAGAGCTTCTATGTCCTCTGTCCGTGGAATCAGGGTACATCACCCTCTCAGTACTCCCGTGTGTTCACCAAGCAGGTAAAGTTTGAGCATTGGTATCCAGAGTCTTTAGTGGGATTTCATTATATAGCTATGATTGAGCTCAATCTCCAGTTGCCTTTCCTTCCCAGAGGTTGGGGTATTACCACCTGAGTTAATGCACCAACCCTCTAATCTTGTGGACCCGGAAGATCTTTTCATCCCCACAAGTCTTTATGCTGAAACTACCAGGGCGCCCATTATGAGTACTAAAGACACTCCCATCAGGCAGGAAATCCAAGGGTTTAGAGTTAAATCTCAGGAACCCAAGGCAGAGAGCCAGACAAATATTTTCTATACAGCAGCAGGTATCTCTAAATGCAGCAATAACTTTCTGTTATAAAATGGGATGCCAAAGAAGAGTCCGCCAGACTCAGAAGGCCAGCAAATATTTTTATTTTTATATTTTGAGATAGAGTCTTGCTATGTAGTCCAGGGTGGTTCAACTTCTTGATCTTCCTGCCTCAGCCTCCTGAGTGCTGGATTACTGGAGTGTGTCACTGTTATGGCTTGTGTCTAGATGTCCCCCCAAAGCCTCATTCGGTCATAGTTGTGGCTCTTCAGAGGTGGCTGGATCTAGAGTACAATGCTAGGATTAAGGGTATAAATGCTACCCACCCTAAGGGGGTAACCCTGGACAAGATATAAGGGACAGAAAGAGGCTTGTCCTTTGTCTTCTGCCTATCATAAAACTTTTCTCCTCTGTGATGTCCCTCTGCCATGCCATCCTGCCTTGGAGCCAGCCAACTATGGACTGAAACCTCTATGAAGTAAGCCACATAAACCTTTCTTCCTTTAATTTTGGGTGTAATATGTCTTAGCAGCAAGAGAAAAGTAACTAAGACGGCCACAATGCCTGGCTAGCACATAGCCCTGAGGTTACTCCTGGAATGTGGTACAGTAGCCCTGCTTGGGATAACAGTGAGCACACCCCTCAGAGATGCTAGGCTCACTAGGCCTGGACGACTCTGCTTTGATCCAGGACGGTGATGTTATATAGGGCCGGGCAGTGAGTTCTCCCTTCTTATGGATCCTCACTCAGTCTCTGGGTATGAGGGCAACAGGGCTCTCCTCCCACCTTCCCATTTCTGCAGTAGCAATGTTCACATTGTCTCCTCCTCCTCCCACCTCAATTCCAGTGGAAAGAGCTTTAACCTCAATAGCTGAAGACATAGGTACAAAATCTGGCCCTGTCTCTAGCTGCTCTATGAGCTTCATTTTTTAAATGCAGCCATTCCGGGAGACCATGGCAGTCACATGCGTTCATATGACAAGGACTTCTTTCACACAAGGACAGGATTTAAGAAAGTATGGCCTGGCTCAGGGACAGACACAGAGATGGTAGAGGACAGGAAAGCATACACCCAGTTTGTTTGGGATGATTAAAACTTTTATTTTAGGAGTGCGTGGTGGTGCCTGAGCCACTGAGGGAAGCCGAGGGCCTCTTCTTTGCCAATTTTGGGTCCACTTTGAGTGGCACCACCAGCTCGGGCCCACGGGGAAAGAGGTACACACTCTGAAGAGGTTGAGGGACTTGGCCAATGCCAACAATGTAGAAACAGTGCAGCAGCTGCTGGATGATGGTGTGGACCCCAGTGGTGTGGACGCCAAGGGCTGCACCACTTCTCCACTTTGCCTCCTGCAATGGCAATGACCAGATCGTGCAGCTGCTCCTGGACCACCGGGCCGACCCCAACCAGCGCAACGGGATGGGGAACACACTGCTGCACCTGGTGGCCTGCACCAACCACTTCTCTGTCATCACCACACTGCTGCGAGGAGGGGCCCGCATGGATGCCCTGCACCTGGCCAAGTCCAAGAGGAACAACCTGCAGGAGGGCCACTCCCAGTGTCTGGAGGCTGTGGTGCTGGAGGTGAAGCAGATTATCCACAGCGAGGACCTCTGTACTCGCCTGCAGATGACCAGCGCCAAGGAGCAGGTGGATGAAGTGACCAACCTGCCAGCCAGTTTCACCTCCCTCAGTTTGCAGATGCAGAACATGGAGAAGAGGTAGCAAGAAAGTCTCCCTGCCTTCCTGAATGGCCACTGCCCTGCGCTCTGCTCCTCATCACAAAGGAAAAGCCCAGTGTCTTGAGACTTTGGTGGACACTTCCCTTGGATGTACTCTCCATAACTCTGGAGTCACTTCCAGTCACTGTCTGTCATCTCTGTGGACTGGAGGGAGCAGGCCAGCCTCTGCAGCTGCACCTCAGCAGTGGCCCATGCAGTGGCTCAGCAGCCTACACTTGTCATGGCCTCTCTCACAGGCTCCAGACCTCCTCTGTGTTGTTCCTGGCTGTGAGCTGGTTGCCATGAGCTGGCTTAGGAAGGGGACCCTCAGCCCAGGGGGCAGTGGTGGCCTCTGTCCTGGCCCGCACCTCTCACCAGCACATAGATTTAGGCTCATCGCCTGACTTCATTGAATTTCTCTGGTTAGAAGGGGAGCCTTGGAGACACTCAAACCTTACCAAGGTTAGGAAGGGCCCTGCTGAGCCCAAGGCAGGAAGTCCCTGGCCCTTTGCCCCAGCTGCAGGAGCACCAGGAGGGTGGAGCCGTCTTGTAGCTTTCACTGTCATTGGGTGATAGCTGCCGACGCGTGGGAGAGCCCGGGTCCTCATCCCAGGAACCTGTGACCCTTACCTTATCTGACAAAGAGGCTTATGGATATAACTAAGGATCCTGAGGCAGACAATCCCGAATTACCTAGATGGGCTGGATGTAATTGCAGTGGGTGAGAGAGGAAGTAGGAGATGTGTTGATAGAAGCAGGAAGTTGAGAAAGGGTTCTGGAACGAAGGCTGCCCACCTTCAGAAGCCAGAGGCAAGGAAACCGCTTCTCCTCTTGGAACTTCCAGGAAGCACTGGCGCTGACAACCTACCTGGACTTGAGTTCAGTGAGACGGATTTCAGCGCCAAGCCTCCAGAACTGTCAGAGAATAAATGTGTCATTTTGGGGAAAAAAATTATTTTAAAAGATTGTCAACTGTTTTCTCATAAAAATTCTGATTTCTGGCTTCTCTTTGAAAGTCTAAAGGTCTGGGGACACCAGGCCTGCGTTCCCGTATGGCAGCAAGTGGCTGAGACTGGTGATAGCTGTTCTGCAGCTGTAGCCTTCAGTTGGCCCAGTTTCAGACAGCCCACTATTCTGGTCACTGGCCTGGCCTGCTTCAGTTAAAGTTACTGGGCTTTTGGGGCCAGGGATTTAGCTTACTGGTTCTGGCGCCTGCCTCGCAAGCACAAGGACCTGAGTTCAATCCCCGGTACCAAAAAAAAAAAAAAAGTTATTGGGCTTTTGACCCAAGGCATGGACAGTGCAGAAGTAAATGTATATATATTAGGATTTTTAAAATTCGTTAAAAAATTCTTATTTTCTATATCAGAATTGAAGAAACAACTTAGGTGGCACTTAAAACCTCTGGGGAAGCACTGTGTAGAATTGGCCTTGCTCTGCCTCCTGCCTTGCAAACACAAGGTCCAGAGTTCGATCCCTGGTACCAAAAAAAAAAAAAAAAAGAATTGGCCATGCTGTTACGTCCCCAGTCAGAGAACAATCAAAGTCCTGAAAGTTTCCCTAAGACCAGTACCCCTTCCTGGCTATCGGAAAGTGCAGCCATTAAAAGCCAGTGGAGCTGAGTGTGGTGGCGTACACCTGTAAGCCTAGCACTTGGCGGGGTGAGGCAGGAGGATTGCCATGAGTTCAAGGCCAGCCAGGCTGAACTATATAGTGAGACCCTATCTCAAAAATAAAAAAAAAGAGCTAGTGTAGACTTTTTATGGTATCAACAGATCTTCTACACTCCAGGCAGAGCAGGAAAGAAACCAAATGCTTTGCTTGCTCGTTAGTAAAATAATGTTCACAATTCTGTTTTGGGAGGAAACATTCTTGCTTGGATGTGGGTTTAGACTGCACAGTTTGAAGGGAAAGACAAGTAATTTACTTAGGATGAGATGTTTACTTTTATAGGTCAGGGGTACCTCACCAGCAGACTCGCTGCCAGCTTCCTGGGTAGGGGCAGAGGTGTGTACTGGAAATGAGACCAGAACCGGAGGGGCTGCCTTCGTCTTCCAAGAGCCAGTGCCCACCCCCTGTATATCCTGGATCATGGGCCAAAACTTGGGTCCAGCTACACCCCAACAGTAAGACTCTGAATCTTATTTGTGTGCAGCAGGCTGTACCCTGCTGTCAGTTGCTCTTTTCAGACTGTGCTTTGCCCCAAGTGACTCTCTGTTATAGACAACAGTTTGCTCTGTTTTAAGTGCAAATGCCGAGGCAGGATCATCTGGTAACTTGTCTGCAAATATTGGACACACTAAGCTTATCTTTTAAAAAACATGACAATTCCCAGATACATAGCAAATCATAAGCCACAAACTAATCAATAAATTAATCATACTTAAATTGATCAAAATTAAATCAGGAACACACAGACATGTGATGTATCATCAGAAAACCCAGGACCACGATCTCCATCAAACCAAATAGCAATGCAATGCCTTCACCTGGATCCCAGGGAAAGAGGGACACCCACCACTGGGACATTGCAGTGATACACACATTGACCCATCACGTCATCAGGTCACCTGGTGAACACATCATGCCTCACAAGGGGAACGTGCAACAAATGCCAGCTCGCTGCCCCCCAGCTTGAGCTCAGCTCAATCCCCCTGCTCCACGTGGCCACTCTAACTGCTTGCCTTCTGGACTCAGGCTGTGACTGAGTCATCGGACTCTCTCCTCAACCCGGAGAAGCTCTGCCTGATCTGCAGTTTTCTCCTCTGTGTGCTCTGGGCCTTTGCTTTCAGTCCTGCCTCTTAGAGTCCCGTAGTCACTGTTACCATTTCTTAGCCATTCTAGAATCTAACATAATTGTGTGAAGTTGAGGCGTGCCTTGAGTGTTACACGTATTAGGAATTAAAAGATGGAATAAAAGAAACTGAGGTTGCCCAACTTCCTGGCTACTGAGGGAAACCTTGAGTATTTGGCCAGATAAGGCTGATGAAATTGATGCAGCCTGTGACTTCATTGCTATTCAGTAAATTCTGACATTGTGGAAAGACACAAACATGCCTGGTCTATGTTAATGGCACACCTGACTTTGGGGGAAAGCATCTAAGGTCCTTCCGGGAAGAAGTGGGCTTTCCTGGGCCAGGAATATAGCTCAGTGGTGCGGTACCTGCCTGGCAAGCACAAGGTCCTGAGTTCAATTCTCGGTACTGGAAAAAAAAAATACATAGCTGAGGAGGAATTTTCCTCAACAAAAGAAGTGGAGGTTCTTTTTTTGTTTGGTTTTGGTTTTGGTACCGAACTCAGGTCCTTGCGCTTTCGAGGCAGGCGGCTGAACCACTGAGCTAAATCCCAGCCCTAAGTGGAGGTTCTTCAACTAGAAGCCAGACATCATTTTAGGAAGCAAGTTTTCATAAAGTTCAAAAGAAGTTGTCCTCACAGCATGGAATTGAATAAGCCACTTTAAAAAAAACAGATATTTGGGGGCTGGGGATTTAGCTCAGTGGTTCCGGTGCCTGCCTTGCAAGTACAAGGTCCCGAGTTCGATACCCCTGTACCAAAAAACCCCCAAACAAACAGATATTACATGCACATGTTACAAAACTCAGGGTCCACAAGTCATACTGTGTAGGCATGCGTCTGACCCCTCTGTCCCAGAAGCAGCTCTTAGCACAAGTTTTCTTATGTACCCTTCCAGAAATATTCTATGCATATGCAAACACTGGTAGCCCACTAAAATACTATTCTATTGGACTTTTTATCTTGTTTTTTTCGAGACAGGGTCTTGCTATGTAGTCCAGGCTGGTCTCAAACTCATGGTGATCCTCCTGCCTCAGCCTCCTGAGTGCTGGGATTCTGGGTGTGTGCCACCACGCTGTACTATGTATCTTGGATTTTTTATTTAAAATCTTTATATTAAAGTCATTTCATAACACCATGTTTGGGGCTCAATGGTACTATTCTTTTTTTTAAAGCTGTAAATGATTCCAATGTATGGATTAGTTAGTCATCTACTGACAGGCATTTATACTGTTTCCAAAATTTTCTTTATATTTACAAACAATGGATGTGTACAAACAGTAGATACACACACAATCTGTATTTATGACTTTGCAAATGTGCATGTATGTACAATAAATCTGTAGAAGTAGGATTGCTTGTTCAAGAACTAAGTGATTTAAAAGTTTGAAAGCTCTGTAGCAAGCTAGGCATGGTGGATGTATGCTTGCAATCCCATAATATTTTGGAGGTCCTTGACTATGCCTCTTTCAGAAGCTAAATCAAATAAACAAAAATAAAGTTATAGAGGATTTAAAAACAAAATTAATAAATTAATAAACAGAGATTACATATTTTAAAAAAGATAACATGGAACATTCAGAAAAATAAAGTTCTAGACCATCAAAACCACTTCAATAATTCTATAAAGCATGATAAGTATATACCACAATGTAATGCAATAACATTATAAATTAATAACAAAGGAATGGCCCCTTTCAAAACAACCTATTTATATTTAAATAAAATTGCCTTTCTACATGACTCTTAGATTCAACCAAAATGAAAATTCCAAGCTGGAAATGAATGACAAAAGAAATGTATTAAATCTGACTAGATGTTTCCAAAATAATATCACATGAAAAGATATAGCATTCAATGCACATATTAGAAAATAAGAAAGCATCAGTAAGCAGTCTTTTTTTCAGGTGCTATGAATTGAACCCAGGGGCACTTTACCACTGAGCTACATCCCCCACCCTTTTTTGTTTGTTTGTTTGCCATACCAAGAATGGGACCCAAGGCCTTCACACTGAACTACATCCTTAGCCCCTTTTTACTTTTTATTTTGAGACAGAGTCTCACTAAGTCTCTGAGTTCCCCAGACTGGGTTCTAAGTTGCAGTCCTCCTGCCTCAGCCTCCCAGGATGCTAGGATTACAGGCATGTGCCACAATGCCTGGCACCTGTCTGCTTTTTAAATTTTATTTTGAGGTAGGGTCTCACTAAATTACCTAGGCTGGCCTTAAACTTGCAATCCTCCTGCCTCAGCTTCCTGAGTAGCTGGGATTACAGGCATGTGCCATTGTGCCCAGCAATTTAAAAAAAATTAAAAAATATAAATACTAAGAAATGAGTTGAGGCAATGAGAGTGGAGTGCATGGAGTTTCTACTTCTGTTAATGCAGGAATGGACTTTCCGAGAATCCCTTGATAAACTGAATAAACTATGAAAAGCATTTACTCGAAGACATCATCGTCAGTGAACAAACAAGGTAATGAAGAATCTCCAGGCAAGAACCAGAATACAAATCCAGATGTAAAGCAGGTGTCTGGGACCACTTTCCTATTAGTGACCTTTCCCGCTTGCAGAAGAGGAAGCTGAGGACCTGAACGGGGAGCTTCTCCCGTGCAATGAGAAAAATCAAGTCCAGGGTCTCGTGCCTGATCCGTAGGGTGGGATGGAGCAGGATGAAAGGCTGGAAGTGGATGTGCTTCCCGAAGGACTGTCCCTTGGCCCTCAGCTTCACGGCATCTCACACTTGAAATTGTAGGAAACTGATGTTAGGTTGCTGGTACTGTCAGCACTGTCTGAATCAGAAGGAAATCTTCCATGAGGAAAATGAAATCATTCTAAATCTCAAACTAATTCTACTTGAATACAGCTGGGCATGGTGGCACATGCCTGTAATCCCAGTGCTCAGAGGCAGAGGCAGGAGGATCTCAAGTTTAAGACCAGCATGGGCTACATAATAAGACGTATTTTTAAAGTTGAATACACTTTTCACATACTATCAAAAATAACCAGGCCCAGGAAGAACTGTGACAATGTGAACAAAAACTCTCCAAGCTGGGCATGGTGGCCCATGCCTATAGTCCCAGCATTTGGGAAACAGAGGCAGGAGGATCGCCACAAATTCAAGGCCAGCCTGACTACATGGTGAGACTCTGTCTCAACCTCCTCCAAATAAATAAGTAAATAAATAAATAAATACTAAATAAATAAATAAATCTAGCTCTCTAGAATCAATGGACAGTATAAACTGTCCTGCTGTCTTACATGGATTTAGGATAGTGGAGTTTTAAAAAAATTATACTCTGTAAAACAACTATTCTTATAAAGTTAAAGAGGATATAAAAGAGAAAGAAATTTTGGCTTAAAATCAAAGACTGGTAAAAAAGACATAAATTTGAAAAAACTAATCAAATTGAAAATGTAAAAATACAAAATAAGATTCAATGCATGTATTTTCAAAAAGCTAAGAAAAAGATTTTTTTTTTCCTTTTTTTTTGGTGCCAGAGATCGAATTCAGGTCCTTGCACTTGTGAAGCAGGCAGCGGAACCACTGAGCTAAATCCCCAGCCCTAGAAAAAAGATTTTAAAAAATATTCACATAGAAAATGTTTAAGGAGATTATTTATCCTCATTTAAATATTACACATGCATACATGTATTGAAACATCACATGGTAGCCCCTAAATATGTACAATTTTATCCATTTAATTAATTAAATTAAAAAGCATTAAAGGAATACATTAATTAGCAGATTAGACACTGCTGAACTAGAGAATTAATGAATTAGAAGCTATAGAAGATAAAAAGGAGCTGGGGACATAGTTTGGTGGCACAATGTATGCTTAGCATGCATAAAGTTTGACCTTCAGAACTACAAAAATAAAAACAAGAAGACAGGATAAAATGAAAAAATCTAACACAAGTATCAGTTAAAGTCCTAGAAAAAGAGAAAGACTGGCTGGGGATTTCACTCAGTGGTTCCGTGCCTCACAAGTGCAAGGTCCCAAGTTCAATCCCTGGTACCAAAAAGAAAAAAAGAGAGAGAAAGAATAGGGAGAAACGTGTTTGAACAGATAATGGCTGAAAAACTCCACAAACTGATGAAAGACATTCAGTCATACATTCAACCATTAGCAGGTAGGCAGGCACTTTTAGGGGCAACTTCCTTGTGTTAGTCACTTTCTCTTCAATGGAACAAAATACCAGACACTGCAACTTAAAGGAGAAGAGCCAATTTATTTTGGCTCATGGTTTTAGTCCTGTGGGTCCAAGGCAGGAAGGCTCAGTGGAAGGATCTGGCAGAGGAAAGCTGCTCATGTCATGGCAGCCTGGAAGCAGAGAGTAAAGGGAGGAGCCCAAAATGGAGATAAACTCTTCCAGGTCATGCCTGGTGACCCCCTCTTCCTGCCAAACCCACCTCCTCACAGCAAATCAGCAATAATGACCATGTAATCCAGTCACCCTCCAAACGCAGAAGGTTTGGGGAGCCATTTCAGATCTAAACCATAATACTGTACTTGTGGGAGTGGAAAATCTATTGCCCCCTTTGAATGATAATATGCTTTCAAAGTTGTTTCTTGTTGTTGTTTTGAAACAGGATGTAAAGAAAAACAAGACCCCGGGGCTGGGGATTTAGCACCATGCCTGCCTTACAAGCGCAAGGTCTTGAGTTAGATCCCTGGTACTGGGGGAAAACAACAAACAAACAAAAACCACCCCCTTCGACAAAATGTTTAAAAGCTGGAACTTCTCTTTGTTCAACCCTCAGCCATTTTGGACACAGAGTCCATTGAGCTAGTATATACACCTTAAATAAATCCTCCTGACTCCCATTTGGTTCTCCTGTCTCTTGGAATTCTGCAACAGCTTGTTTTAGGTAAGACCCTTCAGCGAAACTTACAAGAAACCAGCCAAAATCACCAAGTCACTCTGACTCATCTTTTTTTAGTATATGTGCTGCCGAAGCAAGCACTCTGACTCATCTTTTTAACATGACTTAGAGTAAACTTTGCTCATTACAATATTAAATTCTTCACCCAGAGGCCTTTTAAGCCACCGTTTTTTTGTTGAACATGTGATCTATGAGCTAAAAATGAGAATGCTCATGAATGTGCTTGCTTTTACATGTGATGATCATGTGAGGAAACCTTGCACAAGTGTTTCAATACCTGAATACATGTGTAATGTTTAAATCAGGAGAAGTATATCTATCATCTTCATCAGTTTTTCCTGTCTGAGGATGTATCTGTTTTCCAGTAAAAAGCTTCTTTTATTTGGGAAGCACTATCCTTTGAGAATTAACTCCAGTGTACTTACTGGCCATGAATAACAAATCTCTCTCCATCCCTTTATCTCCTGGTTGTGCTTATTGCTTTGCACTCACCAAAAAGTGAACACATCACTTTGGGTTAAAACTATGAATTCTAGGATGAGGAAGAAACCCACACCCAGTCGTATTGGCTGTCAATAGTTTTTCCAATTTAGTAGCCCTTTTCCCTTCTGACTGGCTATAAATAAATTTCTCAAGTGCTCTTGGACCTATTTTACAATCCTGCTGGCTCCTTCATTCATAGGTTAAATAATCTTTGACCTTGTGTTTATTTTATATTTTTTAACTTTTCAAAAACTATACTGTAACGCTGTGGGCATCATAGCAAATTTTTAGAAAAGGTGCATTATGGAGGTGTGTAACACCCACAATTATTTTTTAGTATTTC
>NW_004624823.1:6237219-6250306 GCF_000247695.1 Heterocephalus glaber | reverse complement strand
GCTGTAGTTTTCAGTGTAGAGGTCTTTTGCTTCCTTTGTTAGATTGATTCCTAGATATTTCATTTTTTTGGATGCTATTGTAAAAGGAATTGTTTACTTAATTTCTCTCTCAGTGAGTCTGCTATTTGTGTATAAGAAGGCTATTGTTTTTTGAGTGTTGACCTTGTATCCAGCTATTCTACTGAATCTGTCAATTGTCTAGAAGTCTTTTGGCAGAGTTTTTTGGCTCTTCTATGTAAAGTATCATATCATCAGCAAGTAATGACAGTTTAACGTCTTCCTTTCCTGTCTTTATTCCTTTTATTTCTTTCTCTTTTCTAATTGCTGTGGCTGTTTCCAGAACTATATTGAACAGAAGTGGTGATAGTGGACATCCTTGTCTTGTTCCTGATTTAGTGTGAAAGTTTTCAGTTTTTGACCATTTATTATGATGTTGGCTGTTGGTTTTTCATGGACATTAGCTCTTAATTTTGTTTTATTTTATTATTATTATTATTTTGGTACTGGGGATTGAACTTGGGTCCTTGGGCTTGTGAGGCAGGTGGCAGAACCACTGAGCTAAATCCCCAGCCCTTAGCTCTTAATTTTAACTTGTGACATCATTTGGACTGCTCAGTGCCTGAGGATCTCAAGTATGGTGACACATAGCATACCCATTATATAAGTTGTAAGAAATATTATTACTTGATTGCTTAGCTCATGTTGGCTTGATATGTATATCTTATCATAAGTAGCTGGAACGCAAGAGAAAGGCAAATTCCTGGATCATAAGGAATTTATTATCATAAACAAAATGTTAGAAGACATGTACAGTCAGAAGACATGAATATATTTTGTATACCAGAAAAGTAGCAATAATAATTATTACAATTATATGAAACCTTATGTCCTATAGTGTAGTGTGGTACCAGAAGGATCTTTTAAAAACACCTTGTTTTGTTTTTTTACCAAAAATTTTGTTTTGGAAGATGACCAATATAAACATATCACAATAACATATTTAGAACTTAACCCTTTGATGATAACCAATATAAACACTTTTTTCAATATAAACATTTTATAATAACATATTTGAGCAATGTTTATGGGAGTATGTTTTTTTATAAGGCTATGAAGATTATTGGGGCTTTCATTAGTGAACAAAGACCAGAAATAACTGTCTTTTTTAACCAGTAAAAACCAGATTGTAACAATTAACAAATTATCTGTAACCAACAAGTATATATATATTAAGTTATTGAATGTAGACAGCAATATGTATTACAATAAAAATTAATCTTTGATGTCATTTTGATCAGTTAGCAACCTGGGAGAAAAGAAAGGCATGTCTTTAATAACATTTATCTATTATAAGATAGACAAACATATAAGACAATTTATAAAACTAGAGTGCATTCAAATATATTTGGCCAATTTGAATTATAACATCTCTTTTAACTAAGACTAGTCAAAACTTTTACAGGTCAATTAACCGATCTCTTGTAATTAGAATTAAAGGGAATAAAAGCACTTTATGCCTATAAATGTAACCCCTTTATAACAAACTTGGAACCAGCAAGCAAACATATTTTTTGACAATTATTTTTGTATATGTTTTTTATGTATGTAGGCCTTTTGGTCTTGTCTATCTCTCTATCTTTTTAACAAGACAAACATATACAAACTTTTTATGTCAAAAGTTTTATCTGTTTTACTTTGTAGCCTTTTAAAAATATTTATCTTTTATCTTATTTATTATAAACCTTTTGTTATTGTTGTTGTTTTTTTTTTTGGTACCAGGGATCGAACTCGGGTCCTTGTGCTTGTGAGGCAGGCGGCAGAACCACTGAGCTAAATCCCCAGCCCCTATTATAAACTTTTTGTAACCTGTTTTAGCTGTTAAAATTTTAAGTGTTTTTTTATCGTTATAGCAACTAGGCTCACCTCAGCCGACAGTCACTGGGATCGGGGCACACAATCCCCTGAGCCTGCCTCTCGCTCCTTGAGGCCTGGGAGGACTGCAGAGGTCTCCCAGGCACAGGCAGCCAGGGGGCCAGCAGCAGCAGCTCGGGCCTCAGACCGTTGAGCCTCCCAAGCTGGCGGCAGAAGAGCTGCCCCACTGGGAAGCCAGCAGCCACCAAACTTGGCTTTTTTTTTTCCAGGAAAAAAATTTTTAAGATCCCCTGGGAAAGACACAGGTAGAGGGATAGAGGGATGGAGAGGGCCAGAGAAATTATGTCTGCAGATCCCTTTTTTTCCTGGCACCCGGGATCCCTTTCTTTCTCCGGTGTAGCACGGAGGGTGTGGGCAACCAAGTCTCAGGAGACTGGCTAGTATGCGCCGGAGCCGTTTATCCCCTAGAGGCCAGGATGCAGGGAAAAGGGGTGGCCATTTTTCATCCCCTCTGTGGCCCTGTATTGAGCTTAAAACTGGACTGTGGTTGCTTGGTGCCACTCGGGCCTGCACAGGTCGAGGAGGGAGAGGGAGAGGGGCTGGTACTGGGAAGAAAGGGCTTTTGAGCCAAAATCTGGATAGGCCCAATTAGAGGAAGATGACAATGACCTGGGAGGAAAACAACAGGGCCCTGATGAAACCATGTAGGGCTGGAAGACAAGGTAAAAGAAGGGACACAGAAAGGGCATTCAGAGGGAGAATAAGAGAGACCTGAGAATAGAGTGGGAATTCCCAGCCTGATGGAGTCAGCAAAGATCTTTAGAAAGAAGAGAAGACCTGTCACTAATGAGCATCGGGCAGGAAAGCAGTTGTGGGAGGGGGAGTCCCAGCTGCAAGAGATCGGCTGCAATTCAGAGAAAGAAGACAGGTCCGAGCATTTGGGGACAATGGGGTCATCCGGACATAGAGAAAATCCCCTAGTGTTTATGTGGTACACCCTTGATGTCGAGAGACAAAGGGAGGGGTGTACTTCTGTGGGAGGAACCACTCAGTCAGTCCACTGACTGGCCTTGGGCCTCTCAGCCTCTTTAAGGACCATCCAGGCTTTGGGGTGTATTTATCTCATCGCAACAGCACCCTCATGGCCATTTTTTAGACTCGTCCAAGGAATCGCAATATGACCTCACTTAGATCTCATAACTGAGGGGAGAGCATTTCCCCTCTTTGTTGTGAGACATGGATGGAACAGTCTATAGTTTACAGTGTCTGTTATCATTTATTTATTCATTTAGAAGCTAAAACATTTTAAACCCATCCCCAGGGGAGATTTTTCAGATTGGCTGACTTGCAGCCAGACCAGACCACACCAGACCAGACCAGAGGGCCACCTTAGTCAGCATCCTGACCTTAGGAGGGGCCCCCGGGAATGCCTTTGTCAAGGACTGTTTCTCACCAGAACCAGGAGGATCCTTACCTTCACACTAGACCAGATGGACTCCGGAGAATTTGGAGGGTGTCTCAGGCATCTCTGCAGTCCCCTCAGTGTTGGCAGTGAGACTACGGGGCCCTGGAAGTCTCAGAGGGTGCCTCCCCTATAGTTGCTGCCACACAGGGGAGGGACCACAGTGAGGCCAATCCACCCACTGTGGCCATCTCGCTGGGGCCTCTAATATGTAATGGGGCCAGGCGAGATGGAACTACAGAGATGTGCCACACTCTGAATTAAATGGAATCTTTTATTATAAGCTGGCTGATCCAGAGCAGGTTCAGGCCTCTAAAAACTCTGAACAGGGCCGGTGATTCAGCTCAGTGGTTTCGCTGCCTCGATCCCAGTACCAAAAGAGAAAACAAAACAAAAAACCTCTGGACAAAGGAAAGGCAGTTTGCAGGGTCCTTTTAAGGGCTCTTTTATTTAGGAAGGGCTCAGGGAGAGGGGAACCACAAGCAGAACTTCAGAGGAGCAGAACTTTGCTAAGTCAGTGGGAGTGGGGACAGTTTTACATAGTTTAGTTAAAACAAAGTATCACACAGGTGGGGCTCTTTTGTTTACAAGCTAGTAAAGATAGGGCCAGGGATTTAGCTCAGTGGTTCTGCCACCTGCCTTGAAAGCACAAGGACCAGAGTTCGATCCCCGGTACCAAAAAAAAAAAAATTGTGCAAGATAGCATAGTTGCAGACTCACACAGGATGCAGTAGTTGCTCTGTTATATGTTAACCGAGGGGGAGGAAGGGGAAGAGGACCACCTGGAATCACTTAACTTTACACAAATAGAGCCAGGTTAAGAAATTGCTCCCTATGCACCGGGCTCCTCTAGACCAAGAAACTTGTCCTGTAGAATCCCCCTCTTTGTTCAGTTTCTGGAACTGTGAATCCACTGGGGCAGGGTGGAGGGTTTCTCTGGAGATTGCTCAGGATTAGCTCTACAGCAGCAAGTACCAAAGAAATTCTAGATGGCCTTAAGAGGAGGAAGAGGAAGCAGGACAAAGGCAGGAATGTGAGTTTTTTTTTTTTTTTTTTTTTGGTACTGGGGATTGAATTCAGGACCTTGCGCTTGTGAGGCAGGCATGGTGCCACTGAACTTAAATCCCCAGTCCCGGAATGTGTGATCTTTTAAAGGAGAGCCCAGGACTGCAATTTCAAATAGCTCTCTAAGGAACCTGCGCTGCCGCATGGGAAACACATTAAATTTCCCTACTATGTGTGGCTGGTGTGAATTAATGAAGAGCAGACATCGTAAAACCCAGGTAGTAGACCTACTGAGGAAGAGGATGTGTTTCAGTGATCCACTTAGGTCAGAAAGAATTCATTTGGTTGTCATTCAAACTGGCCTAAAGGATAAAGCAGTTCTGTTGGTTTATAGAATAGAAAACTCCAATAGTTGAGTTTCCTTCAGGTGTACTTTTCTTAATTTGCTTTGATTGTCTTAATCAGTTTTAGATTACTGTAACACAGTACTATACCCGAGACTGGTACTTTCTAAGGAAAGAGCTTTATTTAGCTGACAGTTTTGGAAGCTAAAAGTCTGAGACCATCAGCCCTTTCTGGCAGCCTTTGGAGCAGGTCTTCTGGCTGTGCTGTGATATATGCCATGACTGATGTGTTTGAGAGAGGTTACATGGTGGGAAAGGATGAGAGAGACTGGGAAGGGGCCAGCCTTGCTCTTGATATAACAGCTCACTTTTGTGGGAACTAATTTATTTTTTGAGGCCACCGTTAATCCCTTCACTAGGGCAGTCTTGACTCAAACTCCTTCTACTAGCCCCATTTCTTTCAATAATTGGGGACCAAGCTTCTACCACATAGAGCTTTGAAGAAATAAGCTGTATCTAAAACACAGCATTCTGCCTGTGACCCTCAAAGTTCATGTCCTTCTCACAGTGCATCAATTCCATGCCAACAGTCCCAACAGTCTTAAATGGTTTGAATGCCAACTCAAAAGTCCGAAGGCAACCTCCTTCCAGCTGTAACCTTATAAAATGAAAGCCAGGTGATCTATGTCCAAGACACAGTGGCAGGACAGAGATAGAATAAACATTCCTACTTGAAAGGGAGGAATGGGCCAAATGAGAGGAGTCACAGGGCCCCAGTAAGACTGAAACTCAGCAGGGCAGAAATTAATCCCTAAAAATGCAAGTCCTGCCCCTGTGGACACAGGAGCGGGGGATGAGCTGCCAGGGCCTGGGGCAGCCCTGTGCCCATGGCTTTGCTGATGGAGGCCATGTGAGGGCTCCTTCTGGTTGCATGAAGGTATCTGCAGCTTTCTCAGAGAGGTGTTCCATGCCACTAGTTGCCCTGCCTTTCTGGGTCCTTTCTGTGTCTCCATTTTTGTAGCTCTATTAAGCATTTAATAGAGACTCTGGTGGGTTCTGTCCCCATGGCAAATTTCTGCCTGGCTACCTAGGGTTTTTTTTTTTTTTAAAAAGTCTTTGTAGAAGATGCCATGCCCAGTAGCTCTTGGATTCTGGGTGTCTACAGAACTGGCACCACGTAGACTCTGCCACAGCATATAGCTTGGAACTTTTGGAGCAGGACTACATGCCACATGTGAGTCCATTTGAGCAGTGGCTGGGTGGCCAAGTGCAAGGGCCTCAGGTGGCCCTGTGCAGCAGTCCCTACGTGGGAGTGTTTCCTTGAAACCATTCTGCCCGCCAAGGGCCTGGGCCTAGGATAGAAGGGACAACTTAGGTGATTTCTGGGGTGTGCTCTGGTCTCTCCTGGTGTCCGGATGCACAGCACCCACCTCCCTTTTATCCACTGCACCCTTGAACATTTTTTCCTTGGCTCTTTACATAAACAAGCTGTGGCTGTTTTCTTTTTAATTACACATGCAAGGCCCTGGATTGCTCTCTAGCACCACAATAAATAAATAAATATTTAAAAAGTAAATTCTACCTCTAGGTCATTCCCATTGCTCCTGAATATTACCATGTGCAGTTTAAAAATCACCCAAGTTGCTGGGGATTTAGGTCAGAGGCACTGCACCTGCCTTGCAAGCACAAGGTCCTGAGTTCGATCCCTGGTACCCCCCCCAAAAATCACCCAAGTCATTTTTGTATTTTGCTTAGAAATTTATTTCACCAGATACCCCAAATCATCAACCTTAAATTTGGCCTTCCATGGAGCCCTAGGACATGGTTACAATTCAGCTATTGTCTTTGCTATTTCATAATAAGCATGGCTTATTTTCCAGTTTCCAGTAAGACATTCCTCATTTCCGTTTGAGACTTTGTCAGGATGGCCTATATTGCCCACATTTCCATTGGCATTTTAGCTCCTTACCAGTCTTTTTGTCTTTTGAGCCCTCACCTGAATTGTCCACAATGCTTCATTTTCAACACTACAGACCTTCCTTATCTGTTCCTCCTACCTAACTCTTCCAACCTCTGCTCATTACCCAGTTCCAAAATACTTTCACATTTTCAGGTTTCATAATAGCAACAACACCACTCCTTGGTAGTAGTTTTGTATCTTAATCCATTTTGTGTTGCTACAGTGAAATTATCTGAGACTAGTTGACTTAAAGAGAAAAGAGACTTGTGATTCTGCTGGCTGCAAAGTCTAGACTGCATGGTGTCAGTGTCTGGCAAGGACCTCTTGGCTGTGTCACAACATGGCAGAGGACCAGGGATTTAGCTCAGTGGTTTCGCCGCCTGCTGTGCAAGCGCAAGAACCCGAGTTCGATCCCCGGTACCAAAAAAACAAAAAACCCCCACAAACGACATGGCAGAGAAGCAGCAGGCTTCTCTGCAAAGAGAGAGGTCATATGGTTAGAGACAAAGCAAGAGGCCAGGCTTCCTCTTTTATAACACCTGATCTCAAAAAAAGAAACTAATCCATTCCTGCAAGACTTGCATAAGCCTTTCACGAGTGTGATCATGAGCCAGTCACTTCTCCCAAGGTTCCGCTTCTTAAAGGTGCCCCCCACCATTGGGGACCAGCACAGGAGCCTTTGGGGGACAAAACATATTTGAACTGTAACCAAACTGATGAAGCTATCAAATGCACAGTTTTGTTTTTCTGCAGTTTTTTTGGCTGTGCTCTTTTGCTGAAGTGGGCTGACCAGCTTGGCCAGGGTTAGTTGCCTATGCTTGAACCGATCACAATATTGAAATATCAAGGAGCAAAATGGACACACTTTAATGAGCTTAGCTTCATGCAGCCTCTGGGCAATCTGTAGCAATGTTTAATCCACTCCTAAAGCTGGGGTTGGGGGTCCCTTCCATCCAAAAGAGGTGGCTACCAGATGAGGGGAGGAATGGAATGGGTGTAGGCCCAGTCAGATGTCCTGTGCCAAAACCCATGGTGCTGGGAGTGTTACTCAGTCGTGGAGTCCTTGTCTAGGACACACAAGTACCTGAGTTTGATCCCCAGAATGACACAAATAAACACAAAACAAGCAACAACGACGAAAACCACATCCCCCTGCATTATCATATATAAAAATAACAAAATCAGGGCCGGGGATTTAGCTCAGTGGTTCCGCCGCCTGTCTCGCAAGTGCAAGGACCCAAGTTCGATCCCCAGTACCAAAACCAAAAACCAAAAACCAAAAAACAAAATCAACTTAGGGAAGCATTGTAACACGTAAGGGAAATGCCAGTATGTTTCTCTTTCCTAACAAAAATAATGTTAAGAGCCGGAGATTTAGCTCAGTGGTGCTGCCACCTGCCCCGAAAGTGAAAGGTCCTGAGTTCGATCCCCGGTACCAAAAAAAAAAAAAAGACAAAAATAATGTTAAGAATGCTGGAGGGTCTGGGGCTGTAGCTCAGTGGCAGAGCAGTTGCTTAGCATGCATGAAGCACTGTGTTCAATGGAAAAAAAGTGATAGAGAAAGGAAATATGAACATATGTTAAATATATATGTAAATGCATGTAAAACTTTTGTCTTGCAAAGATGTGGGTCCTGAGAATGATGATATGGTATCTATCCTGTTGTTCTTATTGTGGAGAGCCTGGGCTGGGGGCTCCTTCCATGGCCCCTAGTGCTCTGTGCACTTATTTGTCATTTTATGTGTCATTTTTCTTATCATTACCTGTTTATATGGCTTAGATTTTGGGCTATGAGGTCCCAAGGGCTGGGCCCACATCTTTGTCTCCTCTGTTCTCTGGGGCTAGGCACAGGTTTGGTGCCAGGAGAGGTAAGTAAGGAGTGGTGATTATATCTGGGGTAAACTTGTTTGTGACACTTGTCTTCCCAGCTTCCTGATCTAGGTTATTTGACCTAAAATAGAAGGAAGGAGAGACAATGAGGGAGGAGGGCAGATTGGTCAAACCTGGCCCTTCAGTCCTCAGTGCTTCTAGTTCAGAAAATACATTTTGTCAGCACATTCAGCATGGGCAAATTATTGGGCACTGACTCACATTGGCCAAACCCACAGAAATAGCTCTGTGGACTGCAGTGCCCATGTGTTTCTTTAATGAGGAGATCAGTGCTCCCAGGGATCGAAATGCTCCATCACACAGAAATGCCTTGTTCTAGTTTCTTGTTGCTGCATAACAAATTACCATGCCCAAGCGCTAGGGTTATGATTTTGAGGGTCAGAAATTTGAATGGGCTCCATGAAAATGACTTATCCCTGTTTCATGATAGAATGTGGCTTCATAGCTAGGCATCATGCCACACGCCTGTAATCCTAGCACTTGGGAGGCTGAGGCAGGAGGACTGCCACAAGTTTGATTCCAGCCTGAGCTACATAATGAGTTTGAGGCCAGCCGGAACTACCTAGCAAGACCCTGTCTCCAAAAAAAAAAAAAATATATATATATATGGCTTCAGCTCAAATGGCTGAAGATGGCTGGGATTGCTTAAGGTCAGCCATATGTCTGAGCCTCAGGCCTGGCTTTTGGCTTTTGGCTGCCATTGTCACATCTGCTGGAATGGCCAAGATAACTTTGTTAGTGGCATGACTGGTTCCTGGGTGGTTTGGCTGAAACAGCTCACAGCTCAATCTCTCAGAGTCACTCTCTCTCTCTCTCTCTCTCTCTCCCCCTCCCTCCCTCTCCCTGTTTTCCCCCACCCTATACCCTTGGACTTCCTTATAGCTTCCTTATAGTTTGGACTTCCTTATAGCATTGTGCTCTTAGGACAGCCACTGTTACAAGCTTCTGGCTTCTTTTTTTTTGAGAGGTGGTCTCACTATGTAGACCAGGCTGGCTGAGAACTTTTGGGGATCCTCCTGCCTCAGCCTCCCAAGTGCTGGAATCACAGGTGTTCACCACTATGCCTGGCACTTCTGGCTTCTTGAAGAGTGAATGTTCCAGAGACAGAAAGTAGGAGTGGGCAATTTCTTGGGGTTAGGGTTAGGATTAGGTCTGAAGATGGATGGGCCCAGCAGCATTTCCACTGGAGTTCATGCATCAAAGCAGCTATAATGCCCACCAAGTCTCTAAAGAAGACAGAGACCTTCACCTTTGAAGGGGAGGGGTGACAAACAATCCATAGTGATCTTTAATCCAGCACACCCTCTTCTGAGGACTCAGGTATCAAGAGGAGAAATAAGTAACTGTTATTTGGTAACGCCTTCTAAAAGTGGCTTCACCAAATCAACATTACTGGGTTTTGGGTTGCTCTTCTCTCTTTCTGGAGGTAGATTCCAGGTTCTTCTCATCTTTAATTGAAAGAAACAAGCAAAAATCAGAGGCAAAGTTTATTTGAAAAAGTGAAAGTGAAGAGAGAGAGAGAAACTGGCTCTGCAGAACGAGCTTGGGCTGAGTAAGAGGAAAAAGCAAGTTAAAAGTATACCCTAGAGGATGGAGGGGTAGCGCTATCACGAGGAAAGCCAGGATGGCAAGCTCTTCTTGGCATCTGTATCTTTTATACTGTCCAAATCTCAGGGAAACCCGTGAGAACTTCTACATCCGGGTCCTGAGAGGTGGTGCTGGGATCCTGGCTTCAGGCTGTCGCACTGTCTAGGCCATTCTATTGAAAACTTGCTCCAGTTCTTGTGAGAAGCCTATGTTTAGGGCTTTGGGAACTGTTCTGTGCATGTGTCTGGGATCT
Organism: Heterocephalus glaber; assembly: GCF_000247695.1. The sequence continues at coordinate 6,239,933 of NW_004624823.1, read as the reverse complement.
CAGACACAGGCTGCACCTACTTCCCCAGCCAGTTTTGCCATGTCCTAATCTCTTGTCTCATAACTACATTAGTGAACTGCTTGGTTTCAAAGACGCAGAATTAAATGGATGGAATTGTATGGGGGGAAATTCCACCTCTGCCTTGGAGAAGCCTGGTTGAGTGTGCTTCTCTGATGCCTGTCCATCCGGGTAAGTATCTCTCCCCTGGGTAGTGAGAGATGAATCGAATGCTGCTGAAGTCTTGCTCTCTGCCTCCCCTCCTGTGGTTTTAGAAAGACCACCTGCATTTGGTTGACATATTCTTTCTTTGGTTGATTAGACCCATTTTCTTCCCCAGTGATCATGGTACAGTTATGCCTTCCAGAGATCATCGTCCTGGACCGGGGACATGAATATTGCTTAGTATCACCTGACAGTCATTTGTGATTGTTCATGTAGATATGCAGAATTTGTTGCTTCACCTTAAAGCATTAGGGATGGAAATTTTTTTCAACAACTTGCTCAGCCTTTAATATTTCATCACAGACTCACCAAATGTAAACTTGTTTAGGTATAGTTTTCTTACAAGTATAAATCCTGAAGATGCAAAAGGAGTTTTTAGCATAAATACAGAGAAGAGAAAATAAGGATCACGTTTACATTGTCATTTAGATTTCCTTAGGGCTGGGGATTTAGCTCAGTAGTTCTGTCGCCTGCCTCGCAAGTGCAAGGACCTGAGTTCAATCCCCTGTACCTAAATAAATAAATAGATTTCCTTGATTTACACAAAGGAAACTACATTTGGTTTAGATTCCCCAGAGATCAATTGCTTTGGTCTCTTTCTATAGTGATATAGTAGTGAAATTTGCTGTTTGAAGAAAGTAGCCTGATTCCTGTGGTTATCTCCTTCTCTCTCTCTCTCTCTCTTTTTTTTTTTTTTGGTGTTTTGAGACAGGGTCTCTCTATGTAGTTCAGGCTGGCCTTGAACTTTCAGCAATCCTCCTGCCTCAGCCTCTCCAGTATTGAGATTACAGGCAGGTACTACTATGCTGGGCCTGTGGTAATTTCTGTGTGTAGGAAGAACACATCTACTCTAGGACCAGCTGTACTTGTAGAGATCTTTAATCTACAACACCCTTTAGCCTCCATTAACTGTCTTCTCAAATTGAACCAAACTCAATCAGACCAATCTGGTTTGGGGTTGGCTACAAGCAGTATTGATAGACACATAAACTCTGATGAGCAGAAACAACACTGCACCCTTAGAAAATCCAAAACGTTTTCTTCAGATTCAGAACAATTAAGTGAAACCAAACAGAACAAATAAATCACATTCTTACTGAGTTAAGTTTGATTTCGGGGAGCTTTAAAGATTTGTATATTTCCCCCTCAGAATGAGCAAAATTAAAATTTTTAGTCTACTTAAATTGCATTAGGGTGAAAATAAAAGCTAAGCAAGAAAATGACAGTGAAATACCCATATGTCACATATGAGACAAAATTGCCTTCCAAAACAATATACTAAAAAAAAATTTCAAGGTTAAATAGAAAAAAACCTTATAGAGGCTTAAGTTTTTCTAATGTATTTACAATCAGTTTAATGTATAATTTTTGACTTGATTTATATATCATAGTTTGCCTTTTCCACTAAAGTTGAAAAAAATTTTCACATTTTTCCATATGTAAAATAGTATTTGATTATTTAAAACCTATACAAATGATATTTATTACTAATTATTAGTTTAGCCCTCATCAGTATATTTTCTGTGCTTTTTTTTGTTGTTTTTTGAGATAGGGTCTCACTATGTAGCCCATGCTGGCCTTGAACTCATGGTGATTCTCCTGCCTCAGCCTCCTGAGTACTGGGATCATGGGTGTGCACCATCACACCTGGCTCTGTGCTGCATTTTAAAATTATGTAAACAAATTACTGTCGCGATCCATGGTTGTTAGAGATCAGTGCTCAGTCACCAGTGTTTGGTGATACTAAGTGCAAGTGATATGAAGTCTATGTGTGTTGTCACCAAACTTCTTAGCTGTTTTGTTACTGTCTCTATCGACTTCTGTTTGTCTCAGTCATTCTTCTTGACCTGAGCAAATCTATTGTTCTTTTTGTTAGCATCCTTCCTCTTCTCCAAAAGAGGCTGTGTTTGGATGCACTCAAAGGTTCGGAGAAGCTGGCTATCCATAATCAGCTAGACAAGTAGACTGATACCAAACAGAAACAGGTCAAGAAGTAATGTGAGGTGAGTGAATGCTAGTGGCAGGGAACCCCACTAGAATCCCAGCACAGGGGCAAACAATTCACCCTGTATGATGTTTAAGTTAAATTGCTCAGTGGCCCACTGTGCTTATTTGTTGTAACTCACTGTCTAGTAGCATCTGCACAGAAAATGTTAACAGATGCCAGGAGGCCAACATGTGAGCAATTTTCCCAGGCAAATGAGTAAACACTTGAAAGATGCTTTTCAAAAAGTTTATTATTAGACCCATTATTATTAGATTCATTAAAAAAAACCACTAGCTCTTCCATCTGGCTCAGACATTGTGCAGTTGTGATCAGTTTTCATCAGTTTTTTATTAAGTTTGTATATATTTCTCCTTCTGCTGCATGTCAAGCATCCTTAAGAGTAGTAAGTCCATAAAGTTTTTTGGTATTAGGGCTGGGGATTTAGCTCAGTGGTTCTGCTGCCTGCCTCACTAGCACAAGGACCTGAGTTTGATCCCCAGTACCA
>NW_004624823.1:6226487-6237119 GCF_000247695.1 Heterocephalus glaber | reverse complement strand
AACTTTTTTCTATGGTACCAGGGATCGAACTCGGGTCCTTGCGCTTTTGAGGCAGGCATCGGAACCACTGAGCTAAATCCCCGGCCCTCTTGAGAAATACTTTTAACATTAGTTGTAAAGTTTCCAAGGTATTTATAAGCTTGTCCCAGGTATGTTGTGTTTAGGATGATTTACATTTGTTTCATTAAACCTATGTGAGGCTTTTAAATAAGGTTCAGGAAAAATCTCCTCAGAGTTCTGATCAGCACCAAGTTTGTTGATTTTATAAGCATATCATCTATTTCTGTTGAGCTACAGTGTAGTGACTCTGAAAATTTAAAGGTGGCATAAAAATATTCTTTAATCTGAATATAAACATTAAGTACTGATTGAGACATGGAAAACTTCTTTGGGAAAGACTGCTTATCAAAATCTGGATCTTGAAGGCCTCACTGTACTGCGAGCAGTGGTGTAGTGGCCCGGAAGCCTCCTCTGTGCTGAGAGCAGTGGAGTCTCCAAAAGATGTGGAATCCTTTGCATCCATGTTGAGACACTTTCCTCTTATACAGATGGGACCTGCCACGGATACACTAGTCATTGGAAGAATCTTTCATGTTGTGGAGAATGATCTTTACATAGATTTTGGTGCCAAGTTTCACTGTGTATGTGAAAGACCAGAAGTGGATAGAGAGAAATACCAGAAAGGAACCAGGGTCCAGCTGCGGCTCTTAGATCTTGAGCTCACTTCTAGATTCCTGGGAGCAACCACAGACACAACTATCCTGGAGACGGATGCAGTTCTCTTAGGACTCCAGGGCAGCAGAGACCCAAAACCTAAAGTGGAACATCATAAAAAAGAAATTAACTTTGCTTAGTACATTCACACCTTCATTGAACCCAGATTTTCAGCAAGAATGTTATGAAATTATGAATAAATAATTGCAGGGGATGTAATAAATGAAAACTGTAATGATAAAAAAAAAGATCTGGATCTTGAAAGAGAAATTTGATGATAACTATGGAGTGTAAATTTTTTTTTTTCATTGACAATAGGACTGGGGGGGCTGGGGATTTAGCTCAGTGGTTCTGCTGCCTGCCTGCCTTGCAAAGCACAAAGACCCGAGTTCGATCCCTGGTACCAAAAAAACCCCCCAAAAACTCAGAGGTGATAGAAAAAATGTGCATATTTTGGGGCTGGGGATTTAGCTTAGTGGTTCTGCCGCCTGCCTCGCAAGCACAAGGTCCCAAGTTCAATCCCTGGTACCCAAAAAACAAAAAAACAAAACAAGACAATAGGGCTGAGGGAATAATTATCTTTGGCAAAAATATCCCTGAAAACTCCACCCCATTTCTTAAGCAGTATTGATCTCTTATTTAAAATAAAAAGTTTTTAAAAAGTCAGTTCACTGGAACATCACAAGCTTGCAAATTGCAGTGAGATTCTTTAGCTCCAAGACAAGATCAGGATCTGTGCAATAGAGATGAATGAGTTCTAAGGACAGCAATTAACTTTTTCATCTTTTTTTTTTTTTTTGGTAGTACTGGTGATTGAACCCAAGCCTTTACACTGAACAACATCCCCAGCCTTTTTTTTTTTTCGGTGGTCCCAGGGATCAAACTCAGTACCTTGCACTTTTGAGGCAGTCACGATGCCACTGAGCTAAATCCCCGGCCCTTGAGTGAAATATTTTTTATAGCCATCAACTGTTTCATGCGTACTTGACTGGGGCTGCAATACTAGTCTTGCATGTTTCTTTCTTTGTGTTCAGTAATAATTTTCAAATGTTTCATTACCCAAACAAAATAAATATGCAAAAACCAGTAAGCAGGAGAGAAATTAATAAGATCCCGAATTCTTTTATTTTTTTTCTTGGTACTGGGGATCGAACTTGGGTCCTTGCATTTGCGCAGCAGTCGGTGAAACCACTGAACTAAATCCCCGGCCCAGATCTTGAATTCTTAAGACCTCCTGTTCTTCCTCAAGAACAGGTTTCAGTACAGTTTCATTTCTTTCTTCTGGAATTCTATCATGATTATATACATATTCTTCTCAAATTTTACATTGTTTTGCTTTTGCAGAGCAACCCTGAAGGTTCTCTGTTGTACTTGTTTTGATGGTGTTTCGCCTATCTTGTCAGAATGGTTTAGAATGCTTTCCCAAAAATCGTTGCGATCATACATGGGGATTTCTTTAATATCCTTGAAGGGTTTAGGAAGATTTTCTATCATTAACTAACAAAACCAGTATTGACAACCCTGGGGAAAGTATACTTTCTCTAATTGCTTCATAGTTTTTAGGGTAGAATAATACCTTTTTGCACTCATCTGTTCTTTTAGCTTACTGTGCATTTCCAGCCCTGGAAGATATAACTGTAGCTTTCCTACTACAGATGGAATATTCCTCTGCTGAATTACACATGGAAAATTATCTTCTATTTGTACTACTGGAACCACCTCTTTTTCAGCATTTTGAAATTTTTGGTTGGCATCAGTAATTTGCACCTTCAAATTTTCTGCGTTGGTCCTTAATTTAAAGAGTTCTAAGGGCCAGGGGTGTAGCTCATTGGCGTCGAGCCTGCCTGGCAAGCATAAGGTCCTGAGTTCGATCCCCTGTAATCCCATCTGCAAAACTCATGGGCAGTGTTGGTGTTGTGATCTGCAAAATCCACTCATTCTTGGGACGATGTCCAGATCCTCATGGCTCTCTGCCCTCTTGGCTGAAAGCTGAGGAGCTGGCCAGGGATGGAAATTTGAAGCTAAGTTTTAAGGTAAAAAATGTGTGGAGTAGCTTAGCAATTGCAGTGCCAGGATTTTATCTTACAGATAAATTATTGTGGTCAAAGAGGTATTTAAAAATATTCAAGGTAACCAGGCATGGTGAAACACACCTGTAATCTCAGGAATTGTGAGGCTGAGGCAGGAGTATTGCTACAAGTTTGAGGCCAGCCTGAGACCTTGTTTCAGACAAACCAACCAACCAACCAGCCAACCAAAACCCCTGTATATATATATAATTTTTTTCAAGGTAGCATTATTTGTAGTTAGGAAAGATTAGAATGGCTTAAATGTCCCATGGTAGGAGACTAATTAAATTAAAGTACATCCATAAGATGGAATTTTAGGCAACCATTTAAAAGGATATGGGTGATCTATTACACTAACATAAATTGCTTGGGAAGAGTTGGGAAGAGGGGGCCGGGGATTTAGCTCAGTGGTTCCACCGCCTGCCTCGAAAGCGCAAGGACCCGAGTTCGATCCCCGGTACCAAAAAAAAAAGTTGGGAAGAAAGTAAAATACAGAACTATATAATATGCCATCCTTTGTGGGCAAAGAAAGGGTGTGAGGAATAAATGCACATAGATATGCTTGTATGTGCACAAAAAGTCTCTGGAGGGATGGAGGCAGAGCTTAGTGGTAGAATGGTTGCCTAGTATGTGCAAGGCCTGAGTTCAATCCCCAGCACTGAAAGAAATAATAAATAAATAAATAAAATTTTAAAATCACACAATAAAAATGTATATGTGTGTTTGTAAGTGTATCACACACACTCATAGGAAAACTATGTAAGGAGGGCACACAAGAAACTGGTAACAATGGTTGCTTCTGTGTAGGGTGCTAGGCTCTGGAGGGCAAAGTCAGTTGGAAGAAAGACTTTCCTATCACTGCATAGCCTTCCATCCTCTTTGATTTAACAGTATGCATTTGTTTATCGCCTTTCATGATTTAAAAAACAACAGAAGATGAGAGCAGGAGATAAAAAGCCAGATGATCAAATGCAACTTTATCTGACACAGTATCTGGGCTCTTATCCCGTCCCTTCCCATCCTTACTGCTGTTGGCATGGGCCCTTACTTTTGATGTCCACCTGCATCCTCCCTTCAGCTCTGCATCTGTTGCTGATCATCCACTCCTGTCCTCGTCACACTTGCTGTTGGTCCCAGTCTGTCAGGGCTGCTGGACAAAACTGCTGACTTAACTGTGCTTTGCCTTGGAGCTGTGTGTAGGAGGTGGGCAGTGGAGGGCCTCCTGGAAGGCATCCCAGGCCAAACCTTGTCTTGGATTCCTGTTGCATCCTCATCCCCTTGCATCCCATTGTTTCTCTGTGTCAAACTTAGAGGGAAATTCTTACCATCTGACTCTCTGATACATATCTTTTCCATCTTCCTGCATAAAAGCAGACATTTTTCTGATTATTGGAGTAATGGCTGCACACGTGCACAAAAATAGCTTTTTGCAGGGTTAGGGGTGTAGTTCAATGATAGAGTGCTTGCCTAGCATGCACGAAGCCCTGGGTTCAATCTCCAGCACTGTATTAAAAAAAATCAAGGTGCCAAGTGGGGTGGCACATGCCTGTAATCCCAGCACTTGGAAGGCTGAGACAGGAGGATTACTTTGAGTTTGAGGCCAGCCTGGGCTCCATAGTGAGTTCAAGGCCAGTTTGAACTACATGGCAAGACTTTGTCTCAAAAAAAAAAAAAAAAAAAATCAAGGAATAAGCTATTAAAATATATACATATAAAACCTTTAAAATATGTCTAATTTACATATCCAATATGTTAGTTCAGTAATTTATGTTTGTAATTTGAAAATAAATACATTTTGTAATATAAATATTACAAAAATATTTGAAGCAAATATGAGAAATTAGAATTTTTTTAATTTGGGAGGGGTGAGCACAAGGATATTATAATGGTATTTGCTTGAATCTTCATTGCTAAAATACTCATAATAAAAAATGCAAGTAATTTGGTTCATCATGAGTCCACATGGTGCCTCGGGCTTGTTCTGGTCTTGGATGAGGTCACTTGAGGCAAGGTATGGAGCAAGGAGAAGCTGGGAATTCTGTTAATTCTTTAGCACCTCCTGTTACTTGGAGATGTGGATTCTGCTTGGTTGAGAGGCTGGGGTGCACTCCTGGTTACACTTTGACAGCACCAGGACTGTGCTGTCCCAGTTGCACTGCCCTGTTTGTGACTCAGTATGGGCCTTCTTTCTGCTCTCTGTCAGCCAAAGAATGGGCTTTGCCTGACGTTAAGTGGCTCCTGTTTATCCACTGAATGGGTGCCAGCTTTTAGGGCTTGGTGACTTGGTTAGTTGACATTGGTAAGACAGGGCAGCACTTGTAAATTCACTTTGTCAGGGCTGTTTGGCTAATCAAGCAGGCCTCTAACTGGCAGAACATCAAAATGCAGTTATCAATTTTGGGAGGAGCCTGCCTATAATCCCAGCATTGAGGAGGGTGAGGCAGGAGGATTGTCACGAGTTCAAGGCCAGCCTGGGCTACACAGTGAGTTCAAGGCCAGCCTGAACTACACAGCCAGACCTTGTTTCAAAAAAAGAAAAAAAAATTGGGAGGTCAGGGGGTGGATTTCAGGTAATTTTCATGTTCATTTCTTCTTTTGGTAACAACTTTTATTTTCCTTCCTTCCTTCTCTCTTCCCTCCACTTTCCTTCCTTTTCTCCTTCTCCCCCACCCCGTCTCTCTCTGTCTCTCTGTCTCTCTCCCTCTCCCTCTCTCTCTTTCTCGCTCTTCTTTTTTTTTGTGTGTGGTTCTGGGGATGAACCCAAAGCCCCATGCATGCTAGGCAAGCACTCTACTACTGGGCCATATCCCCAGCCTGGAAACGGTTTTATTGAGATATGATCACAAACTATACAGTTCATTCTCTAACACTTATATGGTTGTTAGTGTATTTATAGTTCATACATTTGTGCAATCATCATTCTGGAAAGAAACTCAGTACACTTTAGTAGTCAGTCATTTCTCATCTCTCCCAGCCCCTGGTGACCATTAATCAACTTTCTGTCTGTATGGATTTGCTCATTATGATCATTACATGTACATGCAGTCATTCAGTATGAGGTCTCTTGGGACAGGTGTCTTTTACACAGAATGCTTGCACAGTTCATCCATACTGTAGTATGTATCAATACTTTATTCGTTTTTGTAGCTATTCAGGGATATACCACAATTTTGTATCCATTCATCTACTGATGGATATTTGGGTTGTTTCTACTTTTTTTGGCTTGGTTTAACTTTTTAAGTTTTCAAAACACACACACTTCAGAGCTGAGTTTCTTAGAGTTTCCAAGGCTTTGAAAACCTGAAAGCTATATGGCACTTATCTACAGTGTAGTGGCACGTGCCACTGGTGGCACATGCCTTTAATCCCAGGACTCTGAGAGGCTGAAGCAGGAGGATTGCAAGTTAGAGCCCAGCCTGGAGAACTTAGGACACTGTCTCAAAATAAAAAAGGGCTGGGGATGTTGTTCAATGTGAAAGCTTAGGCTTTGATCCCTATTATATCTCACACACACACACACACACACACACACACACACACGAGTTTATGGATGACAAACATATTGAATAAGAGTCCAGCTCTTCCCCCTGATTCCTAGCTGCTGCACATCTCAGTTTATGACTCCTATCCTTGGAGGAGGCAGATTAGTGCTTTTCTGGACACCATACCTATGCTTTAGTTAACAGTGGCTAGGGGCTGCTTTGAGTTATCTACCTTTAACGTAGATTAGTCGCCATGCACCTTTGGACTTAAATAATACAATTTCTTTTTTTATCTGATGAGAAAATAAATATTAAGGTCACATATGCAAGCCAAGACCTGGCACATTTAACTAATAAAGATAAGAGACACTTAAATTTATTACATACACAGTGAAAAGCAAGGATAAACCAAAGATCCTAGCTCCCCAAGATCCTTGTCTTCCATACCCAGAAAGACTATACCTAGACTCAGCCCAGCACTGTGGGAGACCAAGGCAGGAGAATCACAGATTTTAGTCCTGCCTGGGAAATTTAGCAAGACCCTGTCTCAAAATAAATAGAGAGGGTGTGGTGGCACACATCTATAATCACAGTACTCTAGGAGGCTGAGGCAGGAGGGTTATACAGTAGAGCCCAGCCTGGGCAATTTAGTGGTTTAGAAAGATCCTGTTTCAAAATAAAAACATAAATAAAAGGGCTAGGGATAGCTTAGTGCAAGGACCCTAGGTTAAATCCCCAGTACTGAAAAAGGAAAAAAGTTAACATCCGAACATGGGGACAGATGGCTGCTCTGTGAGTGTAGGGTGTCCTAGGTGCTGAGAAGCCCCTTCCAGACCACAGCTAAGGGATCTTATACCCTGCATTTCTTTTCTGAGGGAAGCAGAGCCAAAAGCCTTAAGTCTCCCCAGAACCCAGGAGGGAGGCAAGTAAATGCTCTCTTGTGCCAGCTTCCGAGTGAGATGGGGAGGTGAGGAGGAGGAGAAAGAGGTGACCTCACAGTGGCTCCTTACGGGTCAGGTTCTGGGACAGTCACAGTGTTCTGCCAAAGCTCACAGGCCATGGTTCAGGTCTTGGCACACGTGTACTTTCCAAGGTTGACAATATGCAGCCTCTCCCCTACCCATTGGATGGTTAGATTGACTTTACTGATATGGCTCCTAACCAAGGTTCTGAGGCTATTTTTGGTTTTTGTTTGTTTTGGTTTTTTTGGTACCAGGGTTCAAACTCAGGACTTTGTGCTTGCCAGGCAGGCACACCGCCACTGAGCTACATCCCTAGCCCAAGGTTCTGTTTGTTGCTGACAACATTATACAAACATATGCACAGCTATGACTCCGTGCAGTTTGTTCAGCCTGGCAGCTGTTTGGAGCACGACTAGAGCTGTGACCAACTCCATCTGCCTCCCTCGTGAACCAGCTGACAACTTTGGAACAACTTGTGACAAATAGACAAGAGGCCAACAGTACCGGGATGAGACCAAGTCAGAAGTGAATCTTTTTCTGTAATTTTTTGGAGGGAGTCCCTGTTAGGGATTGCATTGTGTGCCTCATGCGTGCTAGGCAAATATTCTACCACTGAGTTATAGCCCCAACCCAGAAAACTAATTTTGTTCCTTTTTTTTTTTTTGGCACCAGAGATCGAACCTTGCACTTTCGATCCGGACCTTACACTTTCGAGGCAGGCAGTGGAACCACTGAGCTAAATCCCCAGCCTAATTTTGTTTTTTGGAGGCAAGGTCTTGCTATGTAGTTCAGGCTACCTTGAACTCACTATGTAGCTCAAGCTGGCCTGGAATTCATGGCGATCCTCCTGCCTCAGCCTCCTGAGTGCTGGAATGACAGCATGCACCACCACACCCAGCTTTTGTTCTATCATTTTTTTGTGGAGGTTGAGCCTTCCTGAAGTGAGTGGTTGTTGAAAAGTTCCTACAAGTTCTTAGATTTACCTTCTTCAGTGACCAGTGGTCAAATTGAGGTGGTGGCAGTAGTCTAGGTTAGATGCCCTGGGGACAACAGCTGAAAGAGGGATCAGTAGTCTCTTTCTCCATCCCTAATCTCCTGAAGTTGGCCTCGATGTCTTCCAAGGAGAGTTGCTTTCCTTCCTCAACCACGTCATCAATTTAACCATCCCTACAGCTGTGTCTTCACCCTTTGCCCCAGTGCTTCTATGTCTTACCTGCATGTGCATCCTGGTTTGTCCCAGGCTTCTTTCCTTGCTTGGCTCCTGTTGTCCTAGAACATTTCCAGCCCTTGACACATGAACCACGTGAGGGTCACCTTAGGAGCTGGCACTTGATATTCATAGTCGTTGTCATCACTATCCATGATTGCCCAAGACTGGCAAGTACAGGTGGTGGCAAAAGAAGCACCCATTTTGAGCCATTCACTTTCTGCTACTTAAAAATTCCAGTAGCTTGGCCTTTCATTGAATAGGCATGGCAATAGAATGAAAGAAGCTGATTATGTGTTTTTGGTGTCTTTCAGCCTATCAGGGCCTCTTCCCTCTTCCTTAATCTCTAAAAATTGTGCTAAATGTGAGATGCCCTCTGGCAAATTGCCACTTCAAAATCCAAATTAACTTCCTTTTTTTTCCTTAGATTTTTTGAGACAGGGTCTCACTTGTATAGTCCAGGTAGGCCTAGAACTCATGGAATCGTCGTGCCCCAGCCTCCTGAAAGCTGGGACTACAGTCATGCACCACCATACCCAGCCCAAATTAACTTGGTTGCCCAGTTAATCTTCAATTTCTCCTTAAAGAGACCATTCCAAGCCTGGCGTGGTGGCACACCTGTAATCCCAGTGCTGGGAGGCTGAGACAGAGGATCATTGTGAGTTTGACACCATCCTGGGCTACATAGTGAGTTCAAGATCAGCCTGAACTACATAGTGAAACCCTGTTTCAAAAAAAAAAAAAAAAAAAACCAAACAGAGCCAGGGATTTAGCTCAATGGCACCATGCTTGCCTCACAAGCACAAGGTCCTGAGTTCAATCCCTGGTACAAAAAAAAAAAGAAATAAAATAACAACAAAAAAATGAGACGGCTGGGGATTTAGCTCAGTGGTTCTGGCGCCTGCCTTGCAAGTGCAAGGTCCCAAGTTCAATCCCTGGTACCAAAAAAAAAAAAAAGAGAGAGAGAGATTTCAGTGGCACCTGCTGCCTGGGAATGATAAGGGGCATGAAAGATCCAGCCAGTGGCTCAGTAACTTCCTGCTGCTGGATACTTTAGTCTGATTGGATGCTTTTGGGGAATCCAAATATGTAGCACAGTGCATCTATGGGTCCTTGAATAATCACCACATCTGCTCTGTGGATGGAGATGGCGGTTCTGTACCTACAGTGTGCACTGTAGTCATTGCCCAGGGATGCTCTTAGGATAGGGCAGGGAACCTAATATTTTGTCAGGACAGTCTGAGTCCAATGTCCTTCACTGTGTGCTACAAAGTTTCCCCTGCCAGTGGCCTGTGTGGCTTGCAGCCTGAGCATTTTGCCAGGCTGCCTTGGTCTCACTAGCTGGGATGTTCAGGCTTTGTTTTGTGGCCCAGGCTTGGCTAGCACATGAGTTACAGTGCCTTTTGCAGTGGCATACCATGTGGCAGTGGTCTGATTGGCTTGTCAGTCCCACCAGTGTCCATCCTCAGGAGACCTTTTCCATGGGCTTCCGCTTGGGATCCCAAATAGGGACGAGGATCTTGTGTGATCCGATGCCATTATGTTCATCTCTGAAGAGGCTGAGCCTTGCTTATCCAGTCATCCACAGCCAGGCACCAGCTCACACTGCCAGGAAACAGTGAAAAGGAGCTTTTTGGTGGGTGTTTCCTAGGACTGGTGTCATAGCTCTTCCCACTGGATCACACTCCTCCATGCCAATTTTAAACAGTTTTCCTTGAGTCTGACAAGAACAGCAACCCAGTACTTCCTTTCCAGTGGCCTTTGACTTAGCTGATCCCTCCATGAATGAGGCTGAGTAATCAAGAACTTCTGTGTCCTGAAGGCCCCGAGAAACACAAGGTCCTAGCATAAACCACTTAATGCTCAATTTACTTTCTCCCCTCCTCCTTCTCCTCCTCTTCCTCCTCTTCTTCCTTCTTTGTTGAGATTGGGTCTTGCTGTAGTTGAGTCTGGTCTTGAACTCACTATGTAGCCTACACTGGCCTCAATCTTGAGGCGATCGCTCCTCCTGCCTCAGTCTCCCAAGTGCTGGGGTTATAGGAGTGCACCACCATGCCTGGCTGTTTACTTCTTTTTTAGCTATACCACTTCCATTTGGTGAGGGAGGCTTTTTATATAGGACAACTTCTTCTTCTTTTTTTTTTTTTTTTTGGTACAGAGGATCAAACTTGGGTCCTTGCGCTTGTGCAGCAGCCGGC
>NW_004624823.1:6208443-6220517 GCF_000247695.1 Heterocephalus glaber | reverse complement strand
AAAATTTTATTTTATTGTTACAGTTTAAATATACATAATAATTACATTCATCAAAGGGAGTTTGTACCTGTACATAATATATCTTGATTTCTCTTTTTATCATGGTAGCTTTGTAGTATAATTTCAAGTCAGGGATTGTGATAACCCCACCTTGACTTTGTTGCCCAGAATTGCTTTTGCTATTCTAGGTTTCTTCTGGTTCCAAATGAATTTTAGGATTGTTTTCTCTAATTCTGTAAGATATGTATTGGTATTTTGATCAGGATTGCATTAAATCTTTATAACAGTGTTGGAAGTATGGGCATTTTCACTATATTGGTTCTTCCTACTTAAGAACAAGGGATGTCTTTCCATTTTCTGATATCCTTGTTGATCTCCTTTTTCAGAGTACTGTAGTTTTCCATGTAAAGGTCTTTTACTTCCTTCTTCAGATTGATCCTAGGTATTTCATTTTTTTGGATGCTATTGTGAAGGTGTTGTTTCCCTAGTTTCTCTCTCAGTGAGTTTGTTATTTGTGTACAGGAAGGCTATTGACTTTTGAGTACTGACTTTGTGTCCAGCTATGCTACTAAATTTGGTTATTAAATCTACAAGTCTTTTGGTGGAGTTTTGGGGAGTTTCTATATAGAGTATCATGCCATCCACAAATAATGATAATTTAACTTCTTCCTATTTTTATTCCTTTTATTTCTTTTTCTTGCCTCATTGCTCTGGCTCTTGTTTCCAGAACTCCATTGAATAAGAGTGGTGATAGTGGACATCCTTGTCTTGTTCCTGATTTAGAGTGATATCTTTCAGTTTTTGTCCATTTAGTATGATGCTGGCTATTGGTTTGTCATAGATGGCTTTTATCAGATTGAGATAAAGACCATCTAATTCCAATTTTCTGTAGGTTTTTTGTTTATCATGAGTGGGTGTTGCACTTTGTCAAACTTTTTCTGCATCTATTGAGATGGTCATATGGTTTTTGTTTTTATCTTTGTTAAAATGATATATTACTTGTATTGATTTGCATATGTTAAACCATCGCCGCATCCCTGAGATGAATCCTATTTAGTCATGGTATATAATCTTGATGATTTGCTGCTTTCTGTTTGCCAGTATCTTCTCTTTTTTTAAATCATGGCCAATTGGAGTTCTATATCACTTATATGTATATCAAATTCTTTTTTTCCTGTTTGGGGAGTTTTCTGCCATTACTTCTATAAATGGGTATTTTATGTCATTTGACTCTCGCTTTTTCATTTACTCTAATCAATCTTATGTTATTCTTTGTATCATCTAGCAGCTGCTGGATTGATTTCTCATGCTATTCCCTTGCTATTTTTAATAAATTGTTCTTTTCATGATCACCAGCCACAATCCTGTCTCCTAGATCTGATATTCTGTCCTCACATTGGCTCATTTTGCTGTGTATACTTTCAGTGGAATTTTTAATTTCCTGGATATCCGTTTGAATATGTTTCATGGACTCTATTTCTTTTCTATGTTAGGCATTCATAGTTTCATCATTTTCCTAAGCTCCTCTGTTCTTTCTTTCTTTCTTTCTTTCTTTCTTTCTTTCTTTCTTTCTTTCTTTCATCTGTATCTGCTCTAGAGTCACTAACCATGTCTTTCATTATGGTCACCATCTCTGTAGTTATCTGAGAGATTATTTCTGATTTGATTTTTTCCAGAGCCTCATTCACCTTATTTGTTACTTCCACTGTTACCACTTCAGAGAGTTCAGGTGGGTGCCTTTTGAATCATTCCAACTCATTGCCCCCTGAGTTTGCCTTTGGTGAGCCTGAAGTCTGGGGTTGCATCTTGGTTAAGTGTCTTCTCATTTCCTTTTTTTTTTAAGTTTAATTCCTGGGTTGATGCTTATAAATTACTTATGGAAGGTAGCTTTGTTGCTAATATTTAGAACCTATAGGAAATGACAACTTCTCAGAGATGTCTTCCAGGTGTAGTTGGCTTTTGAGTTTTGAGTCTGAGGGAAGATCCTACCTCTTAATTTTATTGCAGATGAGAAGTTGCGGTCTACTTGCCCCAGTCTGCAGTTCTTTGGCACTGGCCTATAGTATTTTTTAAGACCCATAGGCAATCTCAGTCTTAGGAGGAACAACAGATTAGAATAATTATGTCACCTTGACTAAAGTAGTACAATCAGCAATAACAGTAGTATCAAACACAGCTTAGAGAATGACAAACTGTGGTAACTATTAATTTGCCACCTTTAACCATATGAACTAGATTTTTGTAGCTATATAACAAAATCTAAAATGAGCCCAGAAAATTGTATGCAATAAATAAGCCCTCCATATGACAATTTTACCTTTAGGGGAGAAAATTTAAAAGGGGCTGGGGAAGGGAAATAGAGAAATATTACAGGAAGAGATTAGAAGCAGGGCTGGAGGACAAAGGAAGATCATACAAACTTTGTTAAACTGGTGAAGAAGACAGGAGGGAAAGAGAGAAAGAAGATATTGATACAGAAAAGTTTTAGATAACTTAATAGATTGAATATTAAGGTAGTTGTAGAAGCAAAATAAGTAATGCGTTCTTTTAAGATTTGCTTTTCCTGTAACTCCTTGTTTAAGGTGAGGATTATCTGACTCTAAGCAGTAACTTCATTAACCTAACAAAGTTACCGTGCCAGGGTGAATTTACAATGTATATGGACTATCTTGTGTCTGTGACTTGTAAATAGGAACTGGAATTATATTTACTTATCAAAGACCACAAGGGATGAGATAATGGGTAAAAAGGACATAAAAAGGGAAATGCTGAACAAAGGGGGCGGATATTGACCAGACTGGTTTCTGGCATTCCCATCCGCTTGCGAGAAGAAATTTTATTATTTTATCCGAATTCTGTGTCTCTGTGTATTTCTTTCCGAGATTTCCATAACAATATGAAAACAAATAGAACAGTACAACAACAACAAAAAATAGAAACTGTGTTCACACTCATACAAAAACAAAAACAAGGACCTTGGGTGTAGCTTAGTGGTGCAGTGCCTACCTGGTAAGCATGAGCTCCTGAGTTCGATCCCTGGTACAAAAATAAAAAATAAAAAAAAACAGAACAAAACAAGAACAAAAACCAGAAAAGAGGGGGGGAAAGAAGAAGAAAGTAAAAAAGAAAAAAAAGTCCAATTCAAGGCATGTCTTTGCTGTCACTGGCAGACAACATGGGCAGACAGAGTCCAGATCTGACCTAATTAATCCCAGCAATCCAGCCATAGCTTTATATTGGGGTAGTGGATAATCCCAGAAAGTGCTCAGCACCTTTAGCTCCACTGAAGTTCAGGCTGGTTTCTGGCTGTGAGGCTGGAACTGGATTTATTGAGCCTGCAGCAGTCCACATGCCCCCTGCTGGCTGGAACTCTGCCTACTGACCTCCTGCTGGCTTGAGCTTGGCACGCTCACTTCAACACCAGGAGCCATTTAGATGGAGCCAGCCTGTACCTATTGTGTGTTCTGAGCTCAGTTGGTCCCTCTCCAAGATGGCTACTGGTCAAATGCCCTCTCTTGGGTGACATCTGAATCCTGATAACTCACCAACCACTGGAGTCTGCTTCGTCCATTGCTCTGTCCCCCTGGTGTATTTCTTTGTGGAGGCCCCTGGGGTAGTCACCGTGTGTCTGCAGCTTTGACTTGCCCTTCCCATGCCATGAGTCCAGGCTGTGGGAGAAAGCGCTGCCTGTCTCCTCCCTCCTTTTCATTGATGTCTTTCTCTTCACTCTCCCTATGGACTTTAATTCTTGCTTCAGATCCTTCCTGCTCCCAGGGGCCCACTTCCGTCCTTCTCCTCCTCACACACTATATTCCTGTGTCAGGACACTAAATCTCAGAGAGGGTCTTTCTCTGTTACTCACCATTCTGCCATCTTCCTGGAAATCTGTTGGTAGGTTTTTAATTGCATCTTCAATTTCATTAACTGATATTGGTTTATTTAGGATTTTTTATATCTTGTTGATTCAGCTTTGGTAATTCATATGTTTCTAGGAATCTGTCCATTTCTTCTGTGTTTTCCATCTTATAAGAATACAGGTTCTCAAAGTAGCTATTGATGATCTGGATTTCTGCAGGATCTGTTGTGATTTCACCCTTTCATTCCTAATTGCATGGATTTGAGTCTTTTCTTTTTTTTTCTTTCTTTTTTTTTTTTCTTTATAAAATGGCTTGTTTGTTTGTTTTCCAGTGGTAAGGATCAAACTCAGAGCCTTCAACCTACTGGGCAAGCACCACACCACTGAGCTACATCTCCAGCCTGAAGGGTATTCATGTTGGCCTGTATTTTCCAGAGCCTATCTCTAGGATATGAGAGAAGATTGAACTGTCCCCAAGTACCCATTGAACAGATTTATCAATCTGTTAATGATAAAATGAACTTCTAATGTTTTTCTGTTACAAATCCAGGCCAGGTTACAGTGGCTCCAAGCCAATTTATAATTTCCCGTCTTGTCATCAGTGGGTGCAAATAGAAGATGGGAACTCTTCTGGGTGTACCCCTTTTGCCTTAGCATGTGAAGATCCATCTCAGCCAGCCCTGCTCAGTCCCCACATACTCTTCCTACAGTTTCCTATCATCAGCTAAGGTGTTCATGGCTAGGGTCTGCAGTGAACCAAGTACATCGTTGAGAAACTGTCTTTGGTAGCTAGGGAATATTTTATCTGTGGTCACAGCCTTGGGTCCCAGTGAGGCAATGTTGCCCTCCTGGTGAGACAGAAGAGTGAGCAACCACAGAATCCTCCTCTTGGTTTTGCAGAACTACCCTCTTTAACGCTAGACTACAATAGGACTCATCAGGGCACTCAAGGGGCCGTGATTGAGGATACTTGTCCCTCTAGTCACTGAAAACGTCAGTCCCATTTTTGCCACTTCTGTCCAGAATCCTGTTCCCTACATTGCTTGTTGGCTTCTCAATCCCTCTCAATTCTTGCTGTCTTTTTGGTATTGTGACTGTATTAGCTTTGGGGAAGAGGAGGGTCAAAAACCACACACACACTCAGGAGTAGGTGGGGCAGCTCCTCCCCTGTTTGTTAAACTGGGTCCTGTTGTCAGGCACAACTTCTGCCTGAGGAGAATACTGCTATTTTTTTTTTGGTTGCTAATAAGCAGTCTTCTTTGGCTGCCAGAGGTTCAGTGTTGTGACTCCAGTATTGTTTGGAGAAAACTACTTGGCAAGCAGGCTCTGAGTCCTTCATGCTCAAGCCTTCAGCTTGCCAGCCAAACTAAGCTTGTGTCGGCAACATTTTCCTAATGCTTATGAACTCACAAATATTTCCTACTGGCTACACCTCTTCACAGGTGGGAGGGGCCTGTAGGCCTGTCACTCACAGAATCACTTTTCCTTTTGCTCTTGCTTCTCTCTTCTCCCAGAAACAGGCCAAAGGGCTTTAACACAGGCATGGGGAGGTGTGTTGTGGCTGGATGCTCAGGGAATTCTGGAATTCCTGGTGAGTGCTGGAGAGGGGCAGCTCAGAGGGAGCAACTCTACTTTTGAGCCCAGCTTTGCATTTGCTTTCTGTTTCTAGTGGCTGTTGGCTCAAGCTTCACCAAATGCACTTGTAGCAGCCTAAAGCACCAGTCATGCAGCTGGTTGCAGTGCCACTTCTAGCTGCTTGCCTTACAAATGTTTATTGACAGAGTAAGTAGGACTGTTGGAAATGCCCTGGTCTTCTGCCCTTCTGGCCCCTGGGAGCCATGTCGTCCAACCTAAGGTCTTCCTCCTTAGAGAGAGAACCCCACTCACTTCAACTCCCATCCTTCTTCAGTCAGAGCATGCACTCTTAGATCCTGGTCATCTATTTTACCTTCTAACCTGGGCCATCTTGCCTTGTGTCCCCACCATCCTTATCACTTAGGCAAACCTTGGTGTATGTGAATGCATGCAAGGTCCTAAGGGCTCTGTGGCATGGTTACATGCTAGCAGTGTTGGGCTGTAACCATTACAAAGTCTCAAGCCAAACAGTTCCTGACCTTTTGACTGATATAGCCAGCTGTAGTTGACTGGGCTGAGAAAAAACACAGAGCAATGGTGCAGACACTTTATTTTTCTTTAAAAATTATCTAGGTAGGGCTGGGGATTTAGCTCAGTGGCACTGTGCCTGCCTCGCAAGCCCAAGGTCCTGAGTTCAATCCCCAGTACCGCAAAAAAAAAAAAAAATTATCTAGGCTAATGGTATAGCTCAGGGGTAAAGCACTTGCCTAGCATGTGAGAGGTCATGGGTTTGATCTGCAGCACCACAAGGAGAAAATTATCCTTGTTGTTTAAAAAAAAAAAATCACATAAATATGAGCAACATGGTAGTTATTATGGATCTCTACCATGTTTAGGAGAAAATACCCACTTAGACTTAATTGAAATAACTTGTAGAAGCAAAATATATCTTTTGTAGAGAAACCAGAAAATATAAAGAAAAAAAGACAATTCTGATCTTTCACAATCACGACACCCAGTACAAAGCCCAGTGCCTTGTATCCATAAAGGCCTAATAAGCATTTCTAAGATGAATACATAAATACACTGATGATCTTGCTACCAGTAGGCATTGCCCACCTCCTCATGTGTCACTAATGTGTATACGTGTATTTTTTTAATGAAAGCATAAATTTGCCATTTTTATTGAAAAATAAATCTTTCTTTTTTAATAATCACCCTTCTATCACAATCTTTTGGGTTGTTTGGTTTGGTTTGGTTTTTTGAGACAGAGTCTTGCTATGTAGTTTAGGCTGGTCTTGAACTTACTGTGTAGCCCAGGCTGGGCTCAAACTCATGGTGATCTTCCTGCCTCAGCCTCCCAAGTGCTGGGATTACAGGCATGCGCCATCACACCCAGCCTATAACAGCTTTTAATGGCAGAATAGTGTTCCACTGTATGGTTGTATCAGAATTTACTGAATCCTATCATTATAAATTTAGTTTTTATGTCTAAAATGTGATAAATATATCCATCACTAAATATATGTGTATATCCTCAGTTATTCCTTAGAATAAAACTCCTGAATGGAATTGTTGTGATAAAAAAAGAATTTGGCTTGATCTTTGTTATTCATTGACTGTCTTCCTCCTTCACATTTTGGGTGGGGTGGGGCAGGAGTCTTGGTGTCTCCTAGGCTGGCTTTGAATCTACAATCCTCCTGCCTCAGCCTCTTGAGTGGTTGGGATTATTGGCAAGTGACACCACAGCTGCTGTGAGGGTGTAGCCTGTTTTCTGTCCTCTAGAAAAGTAATGGGCAGGGCTGGGGATTTAGCTCAGTGGTTCCGCCGCCTGCCTCGCAAGTGCAATGTCCTGAGTTGGATCTCCGATACCAAAAATAAAAAATAAATTTAAAAAAACCTCTGCAAATATCATGGCTGAAAATAGTATGTCTTTATTTGTGAAAATGTACATATTTTCCATATAGATTTATTACTCCTATTTCTTTTATAAATTCCCTGTTCCTGCTTTTATGTCTATGTCTTTTTCCCCCAGTACTGGGAATTGAATCCAGAGCTTTACTCTGCCTAGCACTGAGATATTCCTGTAGCCTTTTAAATTTTCTTTTATTTTTACATTTTGAGACAGGGTCTTGCTAAATCACTTAGGCTGACCTCAAATTTGTGATCCTCCCTCAGCTTCCCAAGAAGCTGGGATTACCATCATGGCCACCACTCCCAGATTAAGTCTCGTTTTCTAACATGTTTTTCTAATTTTCACATGGATTTCAGCTCCCTCTTTATATAGAAAGCTTATTAACCTTTTACCATGTAGAATGCAAATACAAGGCCTGTGTCACCTTAGTGACACCGGTACATTCTGAGAATTTGTCATTAGGTGGTTTTTATGTTCATGTGACCATCACAGAACTTATTTACACCAACTATGACAGCTATTACACCAGTAGTCAATATAATTTTATGCAGTTTGTCATCCATCAAATGTCCTGTGTGGCGTTTGTATTTCTGGCTTGACCATTGAGTCTTTACATCAGATATCTTTGCAATGTGTTCTTTGGATTTGGGTGTGGTGTTACAAAGTCCTTGCCTACGGCAAGATTATGTAGAACATTTATCTGCATTTTCTTCTTGTCTTTTTGCAGTTCTTTTGAACTCTTTAACCCTTCTGGGATTAATTTCTGGATGCTGACATGAGGCCCATGAGAGACAGTGCCTGACCAAGGGGGTCACACACAAGAATGGAGCCTGTACCTGACCCACCAGGCCATGCGCTGTGGCCAGGGTTTAGTGCTGCCCTCAGAGCAGACACATTTTTTATTCTCTGTTTAGTGAGGAACGTGCTGGGAATGGGACCTGGGGCCTTGAGCACACTAGATATCTGCTCTACCACCGAGCTGCACCCTTAATGATGTGTACTCATTTATTTGTTCTTTCTTTGAAAACTAGGCTAAGATATCAAGAAGTGACATATTCTGTGACCCCTTGGTCCCTCTATCTGGTTATTATTCACTACTTACCATAAAGCCTTTTCTACTGATTTCTCATTTATGGAGCTTTGAACGATTCTCTGCAGCAGGTTGCTGGCCTCTGTCCCCCCCCCCCCCCCCCCGCCCTTCCCTGCTGCTTTGCTCCACCATACTCTCCCCGCCACAATGTTCTGCCTAGAAATTGTGGAGCCAAGACCTGAAATTGTGAGTGAAAATACGTAAATCTTTCCTCCTTGTGAGTTGTTTATCTCAGGAATTTGTCACAGCAACACAAAGTTGCCTAGCATATCTTATTTATCTAATGTTTTTCCTTTATGGTTCATGTCTTTGTTTTCAAGTCTAAGAATCCATTACCAAATCCAAGGTTGTAAAGTTTTACTTCTATGTTTTATTGAAGAATTTTATAGTTTTAGTGCTTACGTTTAGGTTGTCGACCTATTTAGAGTTAATTTTTGTACATGGAGTGAGATAGGAATCCAACTTCATTCTTTTGGATTTGATTATACAATTGTATCAGCACTACTTGTAGAAGAGGCTTTTCTTTCCTCATTGAATGGTGGATCCCTGGGTTCCCAATCCCCAGCACTGAAAAAACTAATCAATAATTTAAAAAAGAAGAAGGAAGGAAGGAAGGAAGGAAGGAAGAGAGAGGGAGAAAGAAAAAAGAAGGAAAGAAGGAAGAAAGAGAGAGAGAGAGAAATTTAGTTTTTACAGTTCTGGGGAGCAGCAGTCAGAGATCAGGGTGCTAGCTCAGATGGTTCCTGGTGAGGACTCTTCCTGGCTTGAACACAGCTGCCTTCTCCATGGCTTCACATGATCTTTCCTTAGCGCTTCTGCATAGAGGGAGCAAGTCCTCTGGGGTCTCTTATTATAAGGACGTTAGTCCTATCAGATCAGAATTCCTACCTTTATGATCTCATTTAACCTTAATTACTTCTTTAGAGGCCCTGTCTCCAAATACAGACAAACTTGAGGTTAGACTCACATTATATGAATTTTGAAGGGGCATAAATGTTCTGTCCATAACAGAGGCTTGTTCTTCCAGGCTTTTAAAACTAATACCCACCCTACAAGAGCCACTACTACCAGTTTCCTGTGTATTCTCTCCCCCAATTCTTGTCTGTCTCTGTATCTGCCTCTCTCCTATTCTTTGCATTGTCTGCAACGTGTTTGTTTTTTTTCTCTACTTGGTTCACTGACAGCTGATAAAAATATTAACTGAGTGTTTAGTGTGCCTAGCATTCTGTCAAGCAGTATGGGAGGCTATAGAGAAGTATGACATGATTCCTGTCTCTGAAGATTTTCAATCTAGTTGAAGAAATCCACCTTGAACTCATGGCATTCCTCCTGCCTCAGCCTCCCAAGTGCTGGAATTACAGACATGCGTCCGCACACCTGGCTTATTTCCTAATTATTTTGTGGCTGAATGCCATGAGTTCAAGATCAGCTTGGGATACATAGTGAGTTCAAGGCCAGCCTGAACTACAGCGAGAGCCTGTCTCAAAAAAAAGAAAAAAGAAGGGATGTAGCCCAGAGGTTCTGGTGCCTGCCCTGCAAGCACAAGGTCCCAAGTTCAATCCCCGGTACCAAAAAAAAAACCAAAAAAAAAACAGACTGAAAATTATCTGGGCCAGGGATTTAGCTCAGTGGTTTCACCGCCTGCTGCGCAAGCACAAGGACCCGAGTTCAATCCCCAGTACAAAAAAGAAAAAAAAGAAAAAAGAATTGGGAAACATATGTAATCCAGTTTGCAATCACCCAGTTCATGCCTCAGGAGGCAAACTCTAAGGGTAGGTCTTCTCTGCTGTGATTATGTTATACTCCTAGCCCCTTGAATGGTGCAGGAGGAACCACACAAGAGTTTAATGCAAATGTTGAATTAACTCAGAACTCTTCCTCTTTGGAGTTTCACCAGGTGAGGCCTAGTTCTTTCATTCATCCTGAAAGATGACCTCTGTTCTGCAAAGTGGCTCTTAGACCGGACCTGCCTGAGAAGGTCTGGGCTTTCTAACTGCTCGGGTTACCATGTAATGGGAGGCTCACAGGCACAGCACACATCTGTCAGCGAGTATTCTGCAGGCTTTCTAAAATAACTCATGTAAGTAGATTCCTGTTGAGTTCCACCAAGTAAACTGAGAAGTATGAAGGAAAAAGAAAGGAAGCACAGCTTGAATATAGGGAGAACTGTCCCAGAAACCGTCCCATTAACAGCCAGAGACTCTGGATTCCAGGAAAAGAGCCAGTACCCAGATGCATGGTCATTTTTCTTGTCTTTTTTTTTTTTTTGGAGACAGTGTCTTGCTCTATAATTCAGGCTGGCCTTGAACTCACTCTGTAGCCAAGGCTGGCCTCAAACTCAAAACAGTCTTCCTACCTCAGCCTCCCAAGCAATAGGATTACTCGTCTTTGAAAATATGACATTTTTTTTTCTGATTCCAAGATCATGGTGAAAAATCTGCAAAACAAATCACAGTATAAAGAAGAAAGTAAACTGCTATTTGCCACTAGTGAAATCACTTGTGACATTTTAATAAAAATGTTGCATGTAATTTTACTGGATCTTAGAAGGACAAGAAATCAAACTTTCAGATAAATATTTCTTTAAAAAGTTATTATTTTAAAAAGATTTATCTCAAATTAAAGAATTAAGGGACATATATTAAGAGGTGGGGTTGGTTTTGGTGCTTCTCAACCTGGAGCAACCCCTGCTCCTTAAGATATAATGTGTAGAGACAGTTTTTATTTTCTCAGCTTAGAGGCTACTACTGGATAGAGGCTAGGGACGCTGTTGCGTCATCTTGCATTGCAGAGGACAGTCTCCCAGAGCGTAGAATTATCTAGCCCTGAATGTAAACACAGTGGGAACACTAGTGCATTGCATAGTTATTGTGGTTTTAAAATAGCACATAATTTTAAAGGGCCTGAGTTGGTTTCCAGTTAAAAGGACACAGTCAGTTTATGAGAGGTTTATGACTATTAAGTCAGGGGTCAGTGTTATAAGTAAATGGTTAAGAGTGTGGCATCCGCCCAGGTAGTCTAGATTTGAACCCTTACTCTGCCATTTACCTGTAAAGTGACCTTGGGCAACTTCTTGTGCCTTAGTTTCCTCATCTTCAGATTGTGGTAGTGTTAAACCTACCTTACCTAATCTAGTGGGGGCTAAGTGAGCTGATATAAGTACAGTTCTTGTAACAGCATATGGTTTATGGTCAGCTCTATGAAAATATGTGTGATTATTGTTGATATCTTACACAGATTAGGTCTATTTTGGAGATAAGTCTCCTAAGGGATTTAATAGGGGGAAAAGACCTGTATATAAAATATTTTTTAAAAAATGGAAATTTGAAAAGTAAACAAGGCCAGGTGTGGTGATGTATGCCTATAATCCCAGCACTTGGGAGGCAGGAAGATCACTGTGAGTTCGAGGCCAGCCTGGGCTATACAGTGAGTTCAAGGCCAGCCTGAACTACATAGTGAGAGATCCTGTCTCAAAAAAAAAAAAAAAAAAATAGGGCTGGGGATTTAGCTCAGTGGTTTCGCCACCTGCTGCACAAGTGCAAGGACCTGAGTTCGATCCCTGGTACCAAGAAAAAAAGAAGAAGGAAAGAAAGAAAGAAAGAAAGAAAGAAAGAAAGAAAGAAAGAAAGAAAGAAAGA
>NW_004624823.1:6160365-6207261 GCF_000247695.1 Heterocephalus glaber | reverse complement strand
GGGAAGTGGGAGGGTTAGGAGAAAGGAAAGAAGGGAAAGGAAAAATTATGAGAAAAGAAAAAATGGAAACAAAGTCTTTGTAAATAGGGAAGGGTAGAGGGGTGAAGGGAGGACAGGAAATGGGGAAAAAATAAGAACCAAGATACATCATGTAAAAGTACAAGCACCCAATGATAAATGTAAATGTATTGTATACCTAAAATGTACCAATAAAAGAATTTAAGGGAAAAAAATTGAGAAGTTTTATTCCCACCACTGACTCCCTACCTCCTGTAGGAAATCATACTAGTGGTTCCTTATGTCTTCATCCAGTATTTCTCTACAAAGGTAGAAGTGTTGGGGATTTGTGGAAATTTTCTTCCAATGAACAGGCAGAATCAGTCAGGGTGGATTCTGGGCGATGAGGTGATCTATTGGGACCAATTGTGTTGCACTGGACTCGAGGGAATCCTTTTTTTTTGAGAGAGAGAGAGAGAGGGTCTTGCCATTTAGCTCAGGCTGGCCTTGAACTCACTATGTAGCCTAGGCTGGCCTCAGACTCCTGGCAATTCTCTTGCCTCAGCCTCCCGAGTGCTGGGGTTACTGGTATGCACCACCAACCCAGCTGAGAATCCAATTTTTAAGGCCACTAGTGAGATCCAGTATGACTGGTGTTTTTCTGGCCTCTAAATGGGGTGATGTTTTCTTTTGTAATCTGAACAATAGATCTCTTCTGTAACTTTAATGTCTTTTTACAGAAGACTTTCGGCCTAATTTTTGCACTGGAGCAGACCGTGATCCTCTCAAAATCTCTTCAGTAACAATTATGAAAGAGGAGTACCTGAGAAACCACCGTGTTTTATTATCTTTCAGTGTGGGGGTGACCAGTAAATTTTCTTTCAGATCTGTGGATTCTTTTGAAGTTTTGCCCTCCCAATAATAAAATGTATTTATTTTGTCTCACATTTTCAACTGTCAGTTTCATAGATATAATGAATATCAGTTGCCAAGTGCTCAAGAAATTCTAAGATAAATTTTTTTTCAGTGCTGGAGATCGAATCCAGGACCTTGTGCATGCCAGGCAAGCACTTTACTATTGCATCCTCAGCCCTTAAGGGAAAATGTCTGAGAATTACATTACCCAACCAACACTTTCTTTCTTTCTTTCTTTCTTTCTTTCTTTCTTTCTTTCTTTCTTTCTTTCTTTCTTTCTTTCTCTCTCTCTCTTTCTTTCTTTCTTTTTCTTTTTCTTTTTTAATATGTACCACATGGCTTAGTTCATATTTGGACTTTGCCTTTGTCATCTGTCTTTTTTAAAAAAAATTTCTCATCATGTTTCATTTTTCTGCTTATTACACATTTATCTTCATCTCCGTGAAGCTACAAGCTGCAGTAGATTTAAATGATAAGAAACTGTGAGCACTAAAGGGCTGTTTCCCTAATATGCTGGGTTCCAGTCTCCGCCTCCAAATATCCCATTCTCCCCTGTATCCTGCAAGGACCTTAGTTCCACCAGATGCTCATGCTTCTCAATATTCTTGCCCCTTGTGTGGCCATTTTTTCAGTATTCTGCCTCTAGAACCACTGGCCATACCAGTGCCTACCTCCCACATGGTGGACTTCTTGCCCAGCCGACTTGCTCTGGTGTAGCCATCAGATCTCCACCCTTATCCCAGCCCCTCTCCCAGAAATGCCTGCCCAGCTGGGCCCCAGTTATTCAGCTTTGGTTGAATCCCCACAGGTGCTGACCAAGGCCAAGTATGGTCCAATATGGACATCCTCCCTGGGCTCTACGCTCCTAGTGAACCTGGCCAGTGCCCCACTCTTGGAGCAAGTGATGCGGCAGGAGGAAAAGTACCCTGTTCGAGACAGTATGGAGCAATGGAAGGAGCACCGAGATCATCAGAGCCTGGCATATGGGCCCTTCACCACGTGAGCAGGGGCCTGAAGGGACTGGAACAGAGGGCCCCAGAGGACTGGGTCTACAGAGAGTAGGAACAGGACAGCCAGTAGGGTAATGGGCAGAGTGGGGTCTCCCTGTATCCTCTGAGCCCAATATTCAGCCTTACAAAGCAGTCCATGGGGTGGGCTGAGATGCAGGGACCATTCATTGGCTTTTCCACTAATACATTTACCTGTCTAAGTAAATGATTCACTTTGGACAAATGAATGCTCACAACAAGCCCATAAGTGGATAGCATTATTGGATAAAGAAACTGAGGTCCAGAAAGGTTTTATGTTACACGCCAGAGGTGACACAAGTAGCCAGCGGTGCAGTAGAGGTGCAGTAGATTTCTCCAGATCCAGAACTCAAGAACTTATGACCTGGACACTTAGGGAAAATGAACTAGCCAAAGGATGTTTTCAGGTGTCTTTCATGTCCATATATTCATCCTCCCGTTGCATGTTTTTTCTAGTTTCAAAACTAAAACAACTCCACTGCCCATATTTAAAGTTCTAGGAACAGGATACAGAAATGTCTGTTGTTTAAAATCTCTTTAGGGCCAGGGATTTAGCTCAGTGGTTCTGCCACCTGCCTCGCAAGTACGAGGTCCTGAGTTTGATCCCTGGTACCAAAAATACAAAATAAAATAAAATAATAAAATCTCTTTAACTTGATATCTGACCCTGAAGGCAAAGTTTAGATTTCATGTTTTCATCAGGCCAGGCCACCTCTAATTTAGCAGTTCAGATTTAGAATGGGAGCTGAATATTACATAGATTCCTCTGTGATCTACTTATATATTTTTATTTACTCTAAAGCCAATTTCCTAAATATATCCCTTAGGTATTTAAGAGCTATTTTGCAGCTGGTCATGGTGGTACATGCTTGCAATCCCAGTGCTTTGGGAGGCTGAGGCAGGAAGACTGTGAATTTGAAGCCAGCCTGGACTGTACAGTTAGAACCTGTCTAAAAACAAAACAAAATAAAATAAAACAAAACAAACAAAAATCAAAACACTTTTGCTCTTCTTGTTTTATTTTAATACGTATATTTTGGAAATCTCACTTTATGAGCATTGTTTTCCCAAGAAATGGCTTAACAACTCCAGAAATGCTTGCATTTAAGCTCTGTAAATCTGATTCCAGCTGTGGCTGGGAGTTTTACTCTTGGAACAGTACATATGCCCTTAAGTGATGATAAACAAGTCTATTTTGATTTTCATTTCTTCTTCAGCAAAACTTTTAGTTAATCTTTTTATAGCCTTCCCTGACACAATAAGCTCCTGGCTGTGGAGTTTTGTTTAAATAAATTTACTTTTTAAAGTAAAAATTGTTTTTTCTTTTTAAAACTTCATTAAAATTCAGTAGTAATATTTATCATAAAAATTTCAATGCACTCCCATGCCACCCTCCTAAGGTACCAGTGCTGACAATATGATGTGTATTCTTTCCTACTTCACCTAGAAACATGCAGATGTACATGCAAGATTTCCTCTCTTCTTAAAATTGAACCACATTGCATCTACTGCCTTACAACTAGATTTTACCTTTTTTTTTTTTTTTTTTTTTTGGTACCGGGGATTGAACTCAGGTCCTTGCACTAGCAAGGCAGGTGCCAGAACCACTGAGCTAAATCCCGGCCCAACAACTAGATTTTAAAAAGTAGATGTGGGGCTGGGGATTTAACTCAGTGGCACTGAGCCTGCCTCTCAAATGTCCTGAGTTCAATCCCTGGTACCCCCCCCCCAAAATAATAATAATAATAAAAAGTAGATGTGTACCCAGCTTGCTTAGGAAAGGTAACAGGTTTGGGGGGCAGCCTCCAACACTAGCCTCCATGGGAAGCATGTTCCCATCCCTCTGAGCACCCTTGCCTAAGGGTGGCCTAAGCCTCTCTGTCCCCTTGACCCACTGATCCAAGCAGAACACAAAGACTCAGAACCTGCAGAACCCAAAGTCCGCCCTAAAGTGGAACACCAGAGCTTCCTCTCATTTCACATGTGGAAGATTCTGGAATTGTATAATTCTAAGATACTTATAGTCTATATTTATTAAGAATTCACCGTATGCCAGGCACTGATCTATGCATCCTAATAACCTGAACAACCTTACTAAGATAGGCATTCCTATTATGCCCAGTTTACACATGGGGAAACTGAGTCACACTGGAATTAAGCTACCTGCCTAAGGTCACTCAGCTAGTGATCATCAGGCCTGTGATTTGATTCTAGATGCCCACTTTACTCACTTCCACTGTGCTGTTGTGAGGTTCTGAGCCTTTATAGTTCTGAGATTCTATTATTTAAAACCTGGTGATTGTATAATTCTAAATGCTGGGAAAATGAGATTTTCCTCAACTCTATGGAGCCTCAGGATGGGACGAGCTTGATTAAAGCTTATGTTTGTGCTTCCCCTCCATGTTCCACAGGGAAGGACACCAGTGGTACCAGTTGCGCCAGGCTCTGAATCAGCGGATGCTGAAGCCAGCTGAGGCTGCGCTCTACACGGATGCTTTAAATGAGGTGATTGATGACTTCATTGTTCGACTGGACCAAATTCGGGCAGAGAGTGCCTCGGGTGATCAGGTGGCAGACATGGCTCACTTCTTCTACCACTTCGCCTTGGAAGGTACCTTTGCTGGGAGAGGGGCTGGGAGCAGGAATGGGTTGGGGTAGGCTATGCTCCCCTTCCTAGTGCTCCCTGGATTCTGTGTCCTCTGACTGCCTCCTGTGATGGCTTCTGCATTTTCTAGCTATTTGCTACATCTTGTTTGAGAAGCGGATTGGATGCCTGGAACCCTTCATCCCTGAGGACACTGTGAACTTCATCAGATCTGTCGGGGTTATGTTCCAGAACTCAGTCTATGTCACTTTCCTCCCTAAGTGGACCCGTTCCCTGCTACCCTACTGGAAGCGATACCTGGATGGCTGGGATACCATCTTCCTCTTTGGTGAGGAGTCCTGGAGGGGCAGGGAAGAAGCTGGGTCTGGCTCCCTGGCCTGTGCCTCTCTTAATATGTCTCAGGACTTTCTCCCTCATGCCAGCAGCTGCCAGAGCAGCATGATCTCATCCTCCCCTGTTCTCCATTGCCCCTGCAGGGAAAAAGTTGATTGATCAGAAACTCAAGGAGATGGAGGCCCAACTACAGGCAGCAGGACCAGATGGGGTCCAGATATCCGGCTACCTGCACTTTCTGCTGACTAGAGGGCTGCTCAGTCCTCATGAGGCCATGGGTAGCCTGCCTGAGCTGCTTTTGGCTGGTGTGGACACGGTGTGTGAGCAGGCCAGCAAGGAGACCAAGGGCTTCCAGTTCCTGTTTGAACCAATTCTCTGTGATCCCCCGCCTGAGCCTGACCTTCATCCCTCCATATAGCTTCATTTCTTTCTATAACCTGGATGCAGTGCTAAACGGAAAATAGTCGTTCAGCCCAGCTGAAGCCAGCATACTGAGGATTGAACCCAGGGCCTTCCCACTGAGCTACATCCTCAGTCTTTTTAATTTTCATTATTTTGAAACAGGGTCTTCTAAGTCACTAAGTTGTCCAGGCTAGGCTCGAATTTACAATCTTCCTGCTCCAGGCTCCCAGAATACTAGGATTACAGGTTATGCCACTGCGACCCTGCTAGGGCTGGTCCTTTACTGTAAAGAGGATCCCACCATCACCTGCTGGGCCCCTTGCTCTCGCATATCTGGGGAGTTTCATTCATATCAATTCCAACTTTCTTTTCTTCTTCTTCTTTTTTTTTTTTGTACTGGGGATCGAACTCAGGTCTTTGCGCTTGCGTAGCAGGCGGCGAAACCACTGAGCTAAATCCCCGGCCCTAAAATATGCAGAAATAGTCTTTCTGTGGTATTTGTTTGTTTGTTTGTTTTTGGTACCGGGGATCGAACTCGGGTCCTTGAACTCAGGTCCTTGCGCTTGCAAGGCAGGCGGCGGAACCACTGAGCTAAATCTCCGGCCCCTAATTCCAACTTCCTTTAATGCAATGTAAGTGGAGAGTTGGAAGCTTTCCCATGAACACCTCTGTCTCTAGGGGACCCTTTTCCAGCCCTTTTATCATGTGGGGCTTCTCCTTGTTACCATCTCCTCTGTCTTCATCCTGGTGGAGGTTCATGTTTAGCATGAATGTCACCATAACCCTCATCCCTTTTCCTGCTATACTTGTGACTAATTAAGACTCTAATTTTGCATGCACCCACTCATGTACCTTCCCACCACCTAGCTGGCCTCTTCTCCTAGAAATCTCACTTCACTTTATCTCCCGTTC
Source organism: Heterocephalus glaber (assembly GCF_000247695.1). The sequence continues at coordinate 6,201,069 of NW_004624823.1, read as the reverse complement.
TCCCTCCTAGACATCCAACACGCTGACGTGGGCCCTGTACCACCTTTCAAAGAACCCAGAGATCCAGGAAGCCTTGCACAAACAAGTGGTGGATGTGGTACCCCTGGGGCAGGTGCCCCAACACAAGGACTTTGCCCACATGCCCCTGCTCAAAGCCGTAATTAAGGAGACCCTGCGGTAGGATGTGATTCCCAGAGCATAGGGTCTATGTGTGGGACAGGAACAGGAGGTAGGGCTGCTGGTGGGCTTCAGAGAGGGACAAGGGTGATGGGCAAGGGGCAGGGGCGCCAAGGACATAAGGGAGAACGAGTGAGACTCTGCCCCCTCTTGGCTCTGGAGGCAGACCCTAAACTTTCTTTTACCATGCAGCCTCTACCCTGTGATACCCTCAAACTCACGGATCGTCATGGAGAAGGAAGTTGAAGTTGGTGGCTGTGTCTTTCCTAAGAATGTGAGTGAGGCCGGAGAGCCTGAATGCCCAGCAGGGCCCACAGGCCTACACCAATGGATTCATGATGCTGTTCTTGCTCTGTAGACCCAGTTTGTGTTTTGCCACTATGTGGTGTCCCGGGACCCCAGCATCTTTCCTGATCCTGAAAGCTTCCAGCCTCAGCGCTGGCTGAGGAAGAGCAAGGTTGATACTCCTGGGGTCCAACATCCATTTGGCTCTGTGCCCTTCGGCTATGGGGTCCGGAGCTGCCTGGGCCGCAGGATTGCGGAGTTGGAGATGCAGCTGGTGCTGACAAGGGTGAGTGGGGAGGAGTGCAAGAGGCTGTAGGTCAGGGAGGGGTGAAGGGGTTGGTGGAAAGGAGAAGAAGGGAGGTTCAGGGCAGCAGTGTGAAGAGGGGGAGAGTGCCTGGAGAAAAAGCCCCCACTCGCTCCTCTGTGCTTTGTCCCCGCCAGCTGATGCAACACTATGAGGTGGTCCTGGCCCCCGAGACAAAGGAGCTGGAGGCTGTGGCCCGCATCGTCCTGGTTCCCAATAAGAAGGTGGGCCTGCGTTTCCTGCAGAGGCAGCACTGAGCTGGGCCCCTGCTTCCCTGGCGCTTGTCCCAGAGTCCCCAGCCCTGGCTTGGCAGTTGCTGGCCATAGACGTGGCTCAGATGAGGAGGGAGGGAAGACTGGGTAGGCTGGAGGAACTCAGTGCTCTTCTCACAGCACCTGAGCTTTTGCCATTTCTATCATTTTAACAGCAGATAAAGCCGCTCCTATCACCTTACTATTCTTGGGTATGACACAAAGTAAAAGATCTTCTACTAATTACGGGGGTCTTTGTTCTTTTTCTTTTTGGTATCGGGGATGGAACTCAGGACCTTGTGCTTGCAAGGCAGGTGTGGCACCACTGAACTAAATCCCCAGCCCTGTTATTCTTTTTGACCACCTGCATCTGAACCCTTTTCTGTGTTTGGGAAACACCCTTTATTAAGCACCTAGAAAGAGTGAGAGGTCCTGGTGCCTTTCTCCTTAGAACCTGAGAATGTCACACTCTTCCCCAAAACTCACCCAGAGGCCTTACTGAGGTAGCAGCAGTGTGGCACCCAAGAGTGGCACTGCCAGTGTTGCTTCCATTTTAGATAACAGAAGCCACCGTGCAGGTGCAGTGGCATATGCCTGTAGTCCCAGGTACTTAGGAGTGTGAGTCAGGAGGATCACTTGAGCCCATCCTGGGCAACACAGCAAGACTCCCTTTCAAAAATAATGAAATATAAATCACCTTCTTTTGAGAGAAAATGCTGAGTTTCTACAACATTTGTTGGAGGAGCTCTGGGCCAGGATGGAGCGGCCTCTTGTAGGCACTGACACGCTGAAGGACCCTGTTGGGCACAATCAGGAGAGTCAAGAAGCTACCACTACAACTGTAGAGCTACTGTGCATCACCTCAGTTTAAAAAAAAGATATATGGCCCTCCTTGCCTCTTGGTGCTCCTGAGTGGACTCAGACTTCTGTGAGTGACTCCCACCTGCCCTGGCAGCAGAAAGAAACTCCTTGCTCCCTCACTTTCTCCTTCCTGTAGATTCAGGGTCTCCCTGGCCAACTGTGGATCCCCTGGAGGGCACAAATCCAGTGTCTTTCTCTTTGGATCCCCCCCTCTGTCTAGCATCTAGGCGATGTTAAATAGAAGTTCGTTGAGTGGGAAGAGACTAGAATAGGAGGAAGGGAGGGGGAGGATGGAGGACACATCCTGTACGTCGAGAAGCAAACCTAGAGAGGTTCAGCAGGAATTTCCCATTATAAGAGCCTGGCCCTCTAACCCACATGGTAGTGGGCTCATCTGTGAGAGGTCCTTGTAAATGCAGAGGATGGGGGCTGGAAGCGGTGCCAGGATCTATGTCACAAAGGCAACCAGAGGGGATTTCTGCCTTCCCTAATGTGCCGAATTCTTCAAACCAGCAGGGCCCAGCTGCTGAAGCAACTTGAGTCCCCCACTGCCAGGGCTTGGATGGGGCCATCTGTGTGATGTGAGTTGGGATAAGAGTTTTGTAGCATCTGGGCAAGAGCGCCAGTGCTCACGATCTGCAGCCCAATGAATTTATAGGAGAATCGCCCATGAAAATCCATGAAGCCACAGCCATTGTGGAGAACAGCATGAAATTTCCTCAAAAACTTAAAAACAGAGCCAGCATATGATCCCACAATTCCACTACTGGGTACATATGTAAAGCTATTTGAAATCAGTATGTCAAAGAGACATTTTCATTCCATGTTCATTATAATCTATTCACAGCAGCCAAGGCATGGAATCAACAACCTAAGTGTCCCTCCAAGGATGAACAGACAAGGAAAGTGTGCTATATATGCACAATGGAATACTAGTCAGGTTTTATTTTTTTGAGACAGGGGTTTGCTATGTATTTCAGGCTGGTCTTGAATGCACTATGTAGCCCAGGCTGGCCTCAAATTTGCAGTGATCCTCCTGCCTCAGCCTCCCGAGAACTGAGGTTACAGGCGTGTGCCACCACGCCCAGCTGGAGAACATTATGTTAATCAGAATAAGTTAGGCAGTGAAAAAAAAATAAGTTAGGCACAGAAAGGAAAATACCACATGATCGATAGCTGTGGATCTTATAGAAGGCATCTGTAAAAGCCAAATTCATAGACATGGAATAAAGCGGTGCTTATCAAAGTCTGGGTTAGGTGTAGAAAGGATTTGGAAAATGTCTGTCAAAGGACATAAAATCTCAGACAGGAAGAATGACCTCAGGAAATGAATCATACATCGTGATAGCTATAGTTAATAACAGTATAGTGTATACTTTAAACAGCCAAGGAACTAGTTTTTAAGTGTTCTTTATACACACACACACAGACACACACACACACACTCTCACGGTAAGCTTGTATGATGATGCTTATGTCAAATAGCTTGATATAGGCATTCCACAATGTGTATAAATATCAAAGCACATTGAAATATATATTTTTTCAATTAAAATATTTTAAGAAGGAAACAAGTCTATATTTACAAAAACTCCATGAAGATTGTGTATATCCATACAAATCAAATATTATTCAGCCATAAAAAATAAAATACTAGCAGGGTGTGGTGGCACACACCTGTAATCTCAGCACCCAGGAGGCTGAGGCAGGAGGATCATTGTGAGTTCAAGGCCAGCTTGGGCTACATAGTGAGTTGAGAGGCAGCCTGAACTACAAAGGGAGACCCTGTCTCAAAAAAGAAAATAAATAAATAAAATAAAATACTAACTCATGCAACATTATAGATAAATCTTGAAAACATGCCAAGTAAAAGAAACCAAACACAAGATCACCTATGGTATGATTCCATGGAATTTCGAGAACAGGCAAATCTACAGAGGCAGAAAATAGATTGGTAGTTGCCAAGGGCTGGGAATAGGAAGGGAAAATAGGAAATGACCATTGAAGGATACAGAATTTCTTTGGGGGTGATGAATTAGATACTGGTGATGGTTGCACAACTTTGTGAATATACTACACATGCACCACCAAACCATATACATTGAAAGGATAAATTTTAATGTATGTGAACTGTGTCTTGATTTTTAAAAAATTTACATTTTCATCATCTTCATCTACATCATTTTCAGCTGGGGGTGGTGGTGCAGTCATGTAATCCCAGCACTCAGGAGACTGAGGCAGGAGGATTGCCACAAGTTTGAGGCCAGCTTGGGTACATAGTGAGTTCAAGGCCAGCCTGAACTACATGAGACCCTGTCTAAAAAAAAAAAAAATCATCTTCATAAGATTATTTTAGAAATAGCTTCTTATGTGATCAGTACCTCCGGAAGAGTCTCACCAACACCCCAGAGGTTCCACAGGAACTTTTGAGGCAGCCTGGTGTCTACTTGGACATCTCTAGGGCCTAAATTCAGCCTCAAACTGGAAATTTTTAAAATGCAGAGGAAAATAAGAGCTAAGCAGACTGGTAAATGAATGGAGTCCTTGGAGGATTCATTAAAGACCAGGTGATATTTCCTCATAGTTCAATGGGGGTAGGCTCAGCTTCAGAGGCTCTCTTGAATAGTTTTGTCAACTGTGCTATGTTTGTCAGCTTTCCTGTTCTGTAACAAAATACCTGAGATAATCACCTTATAAGGAGGAAAGGTTTATTTTGGCTCACAGGTTTTGGAAGTTTCAGTCCATGATTGATTGGACCCATTTCTTTGGGGCCTGTGACAAGGCAGGATGTTATGGTGGAATCACATAGTTCCAGCAAAGCTGTTCATATTATGGTGGCCTGGAAGTAAAAGAGAAAAAGAAGCTGGGGGTGTAGCTCAGTGGCACTGTGCCTGCCTGGCGAGCTCAGTCTTGAGTTCAATCCCTGGTAACAGGAAAAAAAAAAAAAAGAGAGAGGAAGGGGCAAGATCCCATGCTCTCCCTCAGGGACATGCCCCCAATGACCAACAGACCTCTCCCTAGGCACCACCTTCCCAGTAGTGACAAGCCGAGAACTACCTTTAACACATGGGCCTCTGGGGGCCTTCCAGATCCCAGCTATAGCAAGTGCAGAACACAAGATAGAAGAGATGAGGAGTTAATGACACAAAACTGAAACCTTGGCCACAGAGGCTGCTACCAGAAACCCCACAGACATGGCAGTGGAGGAAGACAATCAGAGACTCTCCTGCCAAACAATACATCACTGCCACCAAGAGTCTTTCTCTTCTTTCAAAAAAGTTTTTTTTTGATAGACAATATATCTGCAGAAAAATACATCTACCACAAATGTGCTTCAAGTTCTTTTATTTACCTTGGGAGTTGAAAACCTTGCCTGTGGATATGCCATCACAATGCCTGGATAGGACTTCTTTACTGTAAGTGAAAAGCTTACTTTCTTTGACAGTGATTTGGTCAAACACACCTAAGAGCTCCAGGATGGATGAGATGTCATGGATGGATTCCGTCCCGTGATAAGCAGAAGCCCTGTTTGAGGCTGACACAAAGCCTATCTGTGGCCAGTGATTGGGCATACTTCTGGGGTTTGAGAGTTTCAAGGTCCGCAAGAATCACAGCAAAGGCACATTCCAGTGAGGCTCCCTGATGGCAAATCCTGACCTTCCTCTATAAGGCAGGAACAAGAGCAGGTGTAGGATAACTGCAGAAAGGTGGATATTGATCCAGCATAGCAGATACACTTTTAATTGCTATTCCCAGTCCAGCTAATTGGACTTTGTTAGTCAAATTAGGATTAATATAATTGAGTATGTTTTTAAGAAAACAGCCTGTCTTCTTAAACAAGTAGGCAGCACTCTTATTAATAAAAATAGACAAGATGCCAGTGTTTCCTGGCTGTCTATGCCCTCCTGCCCTACAGATGTTTTAATTCTGAATGCTTGTTAGCTTGGTAATGGTTTATTTCCAGGTTATTATTCCTGATTCCAGTTTTAATATGTATGTCAAGTGCAAACTTTGCTTTCATCATGGAATGGACATACATAACTTTGTAATGAATACTTCTATACTGAAGGGTGCTTGGGAGAAGAGTTTTGAGGATGCTAATAAATCATGTCTTCCATATTATGCCAATCCTTTTAGTCAGTGCTTCCTGTAGACTTTAGACATAATTAAATAATAGATAGACCCAATCATGTGACAAATTATTTTACTGTGAGAATGAGCCACCCATCCTTATGTCCCGGCACAGCCACATGCTCATCCTGTCTCAGTAATCGTAAATCTCCAGTTTTTATAGAAAATAAGCACAGTTCCCCAGAATCCACCCCAAAATCAGGAAAAGAGCATGTCTAGGAATGAGCCTTGGGCTCTGCATTTTTTACAAGACTTCCTTGGTGATCCTGGAGCACATCCGGAGTGAAGAAGCACTGAGGGTTGTGAAGCTCTCTTAGGAAGGCAAAGGAGGCCTCAGGAGTCCAGGCTGGAGGTCACAGAAACTCAGGGAGCCTTTGGGGGCTGAGGAGGAGCTGGGGGCAGCCCAGCCCCAGGTTCATATGTGGGAAGGAGGGGACAGCAAGGCAATCTGCACAAAAGCACACTTTTTATTCTGAGCTAGGCTGGAAGCAGTCACAGCCCTGGTGACAACTCTAAGGTTCTTGTCTGGCATCCATGAAGGTTGCAGGGCTGGGCCAGAAGCTGGAGTTGGGGTTGATGGGAGGAGGGGTCTGAGGTGGGGAGGGCTGGTCCCTCTGCTGGATCCTTGGGACACTGAGCACAGACACGCAGAGACGCATGTGCTCTCAGGAGGTACAAGGAGACCCACATGCTGTCCTTAGCCTTGCTGTTAGGGCTGCAGGTCTCTTCCCAGAGGCATATAGTCAAAGGACTGACCTGTGATGCTTGCCCACAGCCAGCCCGCATTGGAGCCAGCCTGTGTCAGGCTCCTTTAGAACGCTTGAGAGATCCTCCCTTGGCCCAGGCCCAGTGATCATCCCCATCTCATCCTCCTATTGAGCCCCAAAACTGGCACCTTCCTGGGTAGGACAGGGTAGGGCCAGCACTGACCCTGGGATTTTGGCAAAGTGGCTGGTGAGAAAATACCTTCATGTACTGTCTGATAGTCCAGCACAAGTGTCTGACTCTGAAGCTTAGGGAGGTAATGGGGTCAGGATCACATTTTAGAAATAGTAACCTACCCACACTGGACAGCTGGACTTGCAGTGCCCATTGCCATGGGGGAGAGTGACAGAGCAGAAGCGGAGTCTTGGCTTTGGAAGCTCAAAAGCCTGATCCTCAAGTTGAGTGGCAAGAGTTCAGGACACATAGCAGACTTGGAAGACTATATCAGGGCCCAAGAACAAAGGGCCCTTCGTCCCCACTGGTACAGATTTCACAGGCTGGGGGGCGGGGGGGATGACAAAGAAACACTTCTGGCCCCTGTGAAGGGAGCCAAGCATGAAGGGTGGGTGTAAGCATGACAAATCCCCCCTGTAGGTTTGGAGATGTCAAGGGCAGGAGAGTCCTGGGCCCCATGTTCCTGGGTAAAGTCTGGGAAAACATTACAGTACAGAGTAGAATATGCTGCCCATTGGAACAGCCTGATGGAGCTTTCTGAAGCCCAGAGGGGTACAGGACCGGGAGCCAGAATGAAGTGCATGCCCCAAGCACAAGCAGGACCAAAGAGGCTCTGGAAGTGAGGGGCACATGGTAGTGACCACGCATACCAGTGACCAACTGACGATGACCAGGTGAGAATACGTGCTGGCATGGACGGATGCTGATGACTGAGGAGCAGAGCTTTACATTGCTTAAACCCCCACCCCACAGCCCCAGGTAAAGATGAGGAAGGGACCCTAGATGGACTGAGGTTAATCTCTACCACCTGGTAAGATGGAGTTCATAATAAAAATTTCATTCAGTGTTAGAAAAATAAAGTTATGTTTTTGCAGATTGGAGTTCATAAACTGGGTTTTATGTACTATATAAGTAATTGGTTAATAAATATTTTCTTTATGGTTTCATTATAAATAAAAGATTTTAAAAATCAGCAGAATAATGTTCTATGTGCCAAAGAAAAGCCACTTGCTGTTCTGCCAGTTGCGGGTTTTCCTCCTTGTGTTTGAATTCTGAAAGCACAGGGATCTTCCACAAGTTTAGGTTGAATGTCTAGCATTTTGAGCGATGTCAAATCCAAGTTCATGGCTTATTCTTTTCATTTTTGTTTTGTCAACCTCTCATTCTAGAGGATCTGAGTACAAGGCCGTAGTCACTGGGAACAAAGAACACTGTTCACTGGCGAGAGTAAGGAAAACGTTTTCTGGACAATGATGGAGAGAGAATCCGGGTCCAATAGGCAACTCTAGAAATAACTGCTGCTCCACAGTTACCCCCAGCATCCCTGAAATGACCATTCCAGGACAGCAGGAAGACAGTGCCACTACAGTGGTTGCCCTGGGGAAGGAACAGCTGGGACTCCCAGGAATAGGGGATGAGCTGAACATAGACCAGAAGCAGAGCCATCTAGAGCCCATGACTTTACCCATGGGCTTCAGGGTCACTGCACCCTAGTGACCACTCTCCACCCAGGTTGGGGGAAGGTTGATGCGAGTGAGTTCTGAGCATGGGTGGCCCCAGGGTAATCCCAGTGCTTCTGGGTCAGGCGTCTCCAGGCTTGACTCAGCCACTGTCCTTAATGCCATTGTCCCCATGGTGAACTGGGCATGCCCGAGGGCTTCTGGGAGTACAGGCTGGACAAGGATGATTGGGGAGGGCTGGAGAAGCCTGTGAGGAAGAGAAGGGAAGAGGGTGACCAAAGAGGGAGGGAGAGTCGTCTTCCCAATGAGCAAATCATCATTCAGTGCCAATTTGGTGGACTCCGTGCCTCATCCTTCTGCAAACCCCTAGCAAATATCTGAGATCATACACTAGGTGGAGGCTCCCCCATTTAAGTCTTAGATCTTACTGAAGATGTAAATTTCATTCAACAAAGGTTTATTGGCTTGCCTCCTTCTATGCAATTCCCAGCCTTTGGTAATGGAATGGTGAGAGAGCAGCTAAATCGTCCCAGAGAGCCTTTAGCCCTGTCTCTGTCTACTCCTCCTAGGAGGCCTCTGTGACCTCAGCTGGGAATGGGACAAGGTGGTGGCCTTTGCAGTTTTCATGGGGCTAATCAGCTATGAGCAGGACCACTGCCATCCTTGGAGTGCCCCATTGTGAGATCTGGGACCCAGAAGGATGGAGGGGTTGATCCAATGGCCTGGGGCTGAGCCTACCTGAACCAGGTAAACAGGGGTGAGGGAAGAAGAAAGCTGAGTCCCCCAGCTCCCTTCATCGACTTCCAGGTGTGGAGGTGCCCTGGAATGAGGACTTGGGTATTCTCAGGCACTGAGGGCATCGATGCCAGCAGGGCTGAGCACCAGAGCCTGAAGGATGTCCGAAAGGGAGACCACGCCCAGGAGATTCTGGGTTTCATCCACTAACACCAGCCGGTGCACCTGTGGGTCCAGAGAGTTCGGTAAGGGGCAGAGCCTCGGGGCCATGGCAGCTTTGGCATCAAGGCCAATGATCCAAGGAACAGAGGAACGAGAGGGTGTCTCCAGGGAGTGAGCTGGCGATGGCTCTGAGCACTCAGCCGGCTGTGGCCCTTGGCACGAGGGCCCAATGGACAGGTCCTGGTGCATACCAATGTGGCTGCCAAGAGTTGGTCACGAAATGGGAGGGCAGGCCAGGTGCCTGAAGATCGGGGACAGCTGGAGTTGTGTGTAGAAGAATGGGGCCATCTGTGTTGGGGACATGTATGGAGGGGCACAAGGTACCTGCTCCCGAGCAATCCTGTCAATGACTTCCCCCAGGGTCTCATGGGGCTGGCAGGAAAGGACACCCTCCAGACACAGTGTCCTCTGCCTCAGAGCTTCTCCCACAGTCATGTCTAGTTGGTTGTAGGTTTGCTGGGCAGCCAGATGCTGGGGCAGGGAGAGAAGGAGAGCTCTGAGTCACCCCTTGCTCAGGCTCCAGCCCCCCACATGGGACTCTCTACACACTATAAAGTGCATCCACAGATACTCGCCATCCTTCCTCATACTGCAGCCTCCCTGCAGCACCCCAAGTCCCCACAGACACTTACAATCACATCAAATCGGGAATAGAGGCCCACAACCTGACCTGCAGGGGGAGGGAGGAGAAAGACAGGGAAAGAAGCCCACATCAGAACCAGGGTGCTGTGCAAAGGGCCTGAGGCAGGTTTTTGAAATGAACTTGACATCCTCTAGGCTGCTGGCTTTGTAATGAGGCATCAGGCTGCCCCTACCTGAACCACAGATCAGCTCAGCATCACAGCAAGGGAGACAGCCTGACCTTGTGCCTATTAATGAGATGCTATATGAGAAAATGGCATCATCTATCTACTATTCTAGCCTCAAGTTTAGTCGCAGCTCATTAAGCCTTTAGATCTCATTTCTGGTTTACAGGAATCAGGAACAGGGGAACAAGGTAAAGCGCACGTGTAGGAAGCAAATGGACAAGTGTGGAAGTGCCATATTCTGCGAGCTCTTCTACTCATGTGTGTCATGGAAATGAAGGGGGAAGGGAACAGTTCTAGGCTTAAAGAGACTTAAGGGATGAAGGACTTTAACTGGATCCAACTTTGAACAAATCAATTGTAAAAAAAAGATATTCTTGGGGAAATGGAGAAGTGAGAATATTGGACAGCATTAATACATTATTCATATTTTGTTAGGTAATGTAGAAAATTACATTTATTTTAAGAGATACTGACCGATGTGGTTAAGTAACTTAAATTTCATCAGAAATAAAGATGAACAAAAAAAAGAAAGGAAAATAATAAAAAAGAAAAACAAAAACAGAAACAAATAAAGATGAACTAATTATGGTGATATGTTAACAGTGGTTAATCCAGGCAACAGATATATGGGGTACATTATATAATTTTTTTCAATCACTTTTACTCATTTAACATTTTATAATAAAAAATAAATCCAGGCTGAGGCAAGATTGTATGTACGAGGTTAACCTAGGCAACTTCGCAAGACCCTGTCTCAAAATTTAAAAATAAAAATAAAGTGCTGGGGATATTAGTTCAGTGCTGCCTGAGTTTAGTCTTCAGTAGCACAAGAATAAAATAAAAATAAATCCATGGGCCGTGGATTTAGCTCAGTGGTGCTGCCGCCTGCCTTGCAAGCACAAGGTCCTGAGTTTGATCCCCAGTACCAAATTAATAAATAAATCCAAAGCACTTTTTCATACTGAGCTTATTATGGTGAATTTAATTTTGTAATATTTTACACCCATAGTCCAACCAAAAAAACTTTCTTGCAGTCCCTCTGACCCTTTCCAGAACAGGAAATTGAGGTCTGGCTGGGCTGAACTAAACAAAAAACCTGCTCTCCAGCTGTTTCCTCTCACACACTCAAGTTTTTGCTTTTAATGTTGTAAATCCTCCAATGTAGTCAGGATGGATGTTCTTAAGATTCCCATTTTACATATGAGGAAACTGAGGCACAGAGAACTTGGTCCAAGGTTCAGAGAAGGCAGAGACTTCTAACCCCCTCCACCCTGGGTCTCCAAGTTGATGCCACATAGACTCCTGCCCATCCTCAGCCCATCTCTCCCATGTTCTCCCCACCATGCCCTCCTCCCCTGACCCTGGCCAGAGCTTCTCGCCCTGGTCCTGGTACCAGATTCATTGACTACAGGCAGCGCTGACACTCGCCGGTCCACAAAGACGTCCAGTGCGGTCAGGACAGGCGCCGTCTCCAGCACCACAGCCAAATTTCGGAATGTGCCGATGCCCAAATCTTGGATAGTGCGGTAGAGGAAGGAGGGCCGGGGCAGCAGCGCCCCCTAGTTGGGGCGGGGACAGGGTGGTGACCAGAGCTCAAGTAGCCTGCAGAGGGCTCCCAGCTCCTCCCTCCCCGAGGCTTGAAGATTGGCTCCTCTGTGGCCTCCCCTTGACTCCCCCTTTCTCCTCCCCACTGGGCCAGCGCTCACAAAGATGTGCAGGAATTTGAGCAGCCGCTTGTGTGTGAGGATGTAAAGCACCGTGCCTGACACCGGGTCCAGGACCGGCAGGCGATGGATCCGGTTCTTGATGAGGGAGTACACGGCTTCGAACAGGCTGGGGAGGTGAAAGCAGTGAGCCTGGGGCAGCCTGGGGAGAAACATCCTCCATCCCTGCCTCCTAAATAGGACAGGAACCAGCTCTGCCTGTCTATCTGCATCCCAGGATGAGGAAGGGGGTTCAAGGCTGAGTGGGATGGGGGAAGGAGACCGAGCAAGAAGGGGGCCAGGTGGGTAGGTGGGGATGCTTACCTGTCATTGGGAGAGATGGAGACCAGAGGCTTGAAGCAGCCTTGAAGGTAGATCTCTGCAGAAAAAGCAGTCAAGCCAAGGGAGCTGCAGCCACCACACTCTACAGCCCAGCTGCTTCCCTTCCTATGAGCAAGTAAGGCCCCCTATTGCCTTGCACCCCCAGGAACTCCCCACAGTCCACTCTCAGCCTCACACCCTGGGTACCTCCCTCAACCCCACAGCTCCTCTCCCAACTCACCCCTCCAGGTCTCTATCGTATGTTGTTCAATCTCATAGATCTGGACCTAGAAGCATCAACAAGACCCTGGAAGTCAGACTTGGGCCCCACAGGCACCAGGCTCCCTGAAGACTTCCCTCTGTGCCACCCTGGCCCACTGGGAGCCTCAGCCTGCTCCTCACCAGAGGAGATCTGTAGTATCGGTGCAGCACCAGGATGAAGTCTGTGATGGTGAGCATCCCTGAGGGGTAGACAAGGCACAGGGAGAAGTCTGGCTGATAGCCCTGGGGTGTAGGCAGGCTAAGGCCCTTGCCATGCCACTGTCCTTGACCATATGACGTCTCCCCTTGCCACTCCCACCATCCCTGCCCTCCCAGCCTCTCCTTACCTACAAAACTCTGCTTCCTGCTGTCCCATAGAGGGGCTGCCCGAACGCCATTGGCCACCAGGGCAAAGAAGGCCTTCTTGATCTGAAAGGCAGGAAAGAACAGTTGGGGGGTCAGTTCCAGGAGGCTCTCCTCCTCCTCTGTCGGTGCCCCTCAGTGGGCACAGTCCTGCCTCTCCGTGTCCTCATGAGGGTCCTTCCATGGGGACTTTCTCCCAGGTCCTCCTGGGCACGAGCCTGCCTGTCCTCACCATGTCATGGCACACAGTGGACACAATCACTACTGGGCACATTTGCCACTGTGCAGATACACATTGGCCACAGCAAAAAGCTGCTTGTGACCAGAGGCACTGAGGGACCCTCTCCAGACACATCTGTGTGTGAGAAACTAACTCAGCATTTCCACCTGGAAGTCATGTGCATAACCATAGTACAATGTTTGTCAATCTAAAAACTAGAGATGTAATTATTTATATAGTATTTGCATAGTTACATAGTTTTTTCTCTATATTAATTTTATATTGACTCATTTTGAGCAATATTCTAAGCAATACTACCTATACATGCTCTTTGTATTTTTCTAAAAAACATTAGAATTAATATCAAACTATCGAAATAAATATACTTATTCTTGAACTAGTAGAACTAAATTGTACACTGTAGATAATACATACACACACACACACACACACACACACACACACACACACACCATGCTTCAGGCAGACATACACCATCTGCTAAACTGAAACAATGACAAGAATAAAAGTACAGGCATTTGGTAGTTTAGCCTAATGGAAGAGCAGATACCACAGCTCATCCTATTTTTCTGTTAGTACCCAGAGTTCCCTACTCTGTCCTGAGTGGCTCTGCAGTGTCTTACACATATCTCACAGTTTATAAAGCTCTCCTACTTTGTGGTGGCTTGTCCTGAGATTCCTCTGAAACAGTCAGGGGAAAGCAACCATTCTGGTCCCCATTTTAGAGATGATGGAGGCAAAGTGACCTACTCAATGTTTTAGAGATACTAAGTGGCAGAGCAGTGATGACAATTAGAGCATTCTCACAGAGCATGCCCTCTCCCCATTGGTCTCCATGGTGCTAAGAAGGAACCTTTGAAGGGCTCCAGCAGAGGGACATGGATTGGCAAGCATCCTGGAAATGAGTGGTGGCTGCAGCACTGTTAGAATGGAGGCTGGGTTCAGGAGGGTGGAGCTAGGGCCTCACCTCTAGCGTGGTGTCGAAGACGACCAGCTTGGAGCTGGTCGCCATGGCATCATAGCAGCTGTGCTCCTGCATGAAGTGCATGTAGACCTGCGCCCCTGGCTTCCGCAACTCATCGTCCCAGCTGAGGCTGAGTAAAGGGGCCTGTGGGGATGGGCTCAGGGCCGGTCTGTCTTCCTCCAGATCTTTGAGCTCACAGTCCCAGGCTTCTGGGGCTGGAAACTCCATGGGGAGCTCCAACTCATCTGTGCTGGAGCCCACGGCAGAGGCTGCACAGTCAGCAGGGAGGAGGTCCCACCCTGTGAGTGGGGTCCCTGCTCCAGCCAAGGGAACAGCTTGGGCCAAGGGTGTGGCCTTGGGGAATGTGGCCTCTAGCCCAGTGGACTCAGCAGCTGGCCTGGTCCGGGCACCTGTTGGGGGGAAAAGGAGGGGAGGACAGTAACTTCATCTTCCAAAACACATTCAAATGTGCTATCTCAGTGACCCCACAGGAGCCTGGAGAAGCGTGGATGCTGAACAGGGCAGAAGCCAAGGATCAGAGTCATATGTGACAGCAGCTCTTCCCATCTTTCCGTGGTGACTACACTAAGCCCCTGGATCTGCAAAATAGCTGCTCTCTCCCATATGGGGAGGCAGAGGCCCCCAGATGAGGGCTGGATGCAACTCTGCATATGGAGGGATCCAAAACAGAGCCCATGCCCCAGCTCCCACCTCCTCAAAAATGGCCTTGGCCTTACCTTCCCCCGGACCTTGTGGCTCCCGTTGCTCTGCAGCCTCCTGCTTCGTCCTCGATGGTTTTTTGGTCCCAGGTTTCCCACAGATTCTTTCTGAGCTGGTGCTTACGGCTGGTGATGACCACAAGAGGCTGTCACCTTGCTCTAGAAAGCTCATCTCTGGAAGGGGGAATGAGGCCTACTTGGTTAACAGGAGGTCATGCAATGAGATCAGTTAATACATTATTAATAATTATATTTGTAGACTTCCAAAGAGTTTTTTCTCCAACATATTTCTCATTCTATACTCACAGCTGTGTTATAAGGGAAGCACTGTTATCATTCCTATTTTACTAGTGAGGGACCAGAAATTTGGAGAGGTTAAGCAGTTTGTCACAAACCACACAGCTAGGAAGTTGTAAAGTTAGTACTGGGGTCCAGGTCTTCGGAAAAGAGAGGAGCTGAGGGACACAGAATGGGGAGAGGGGGAAAAGAAACAATGAAGCAGAGGAAGGAAAAGGACCGCTCCTGATAAAAGCCCAGCTAGCGGTTGGGAGTTGGAGTTTCCAGAAAGGAAGGCGGCAAAGGAAGTGAGAGAAGAAGCATTTTACCTACCTGCTGTTCAGGTCCCCCAAGGCTGCTCCAAGACGGGGGTCTACAGGGAAGGAATGTCTGAAGGGTGGGGAAGACCTCTCCAAGCCCCCAGGTCCTATACGTGTCACTGCACACACACATGCACATACATGCAGGCACATATGTGTATGAGTCACACACAAGCACAGAAACACACACCCAGGGGCCGGGGATTTAGCTCAGTGGTTCTGCTGCCTGCCTCACCAGCGCAAGGTCCCAAGTTTGATCCCCGGTACCAAAAGAAAAAAAAGAGAGATTTGTGTTTCATTTTGGGGCCGGGGATTTAGCTCAGTGGTTCTGCCGCCTGCCTTGTGAGTGCAAAGTCCCGAGTTCGATCCCTGGTCCCAAACAACAGCAACAAAAAAACCTAAAACAAAACACACAGCCACATATACACACATATCCAGCCACTCAAACAGATTACAACGGGCTCTCGTGCTCACACACAGAAAATACAAACACACCAGCAGACACGCATTTACACATGCACACACACATTCACACGCTGCGCTCCAAGCTCCAGCTGCCCCGCACCTGCCCCCTGGGACCCCTGTACCCGAGCGCGCTCCAGTTCCGGCTCCTCGAGGCCAGCCTCAGCCCACGCAGGCGAGTGCGCCACAGGCGCTGGGTAGCACTATTCTGGGCCTGCCCCTGGCGCTCAGCCTGGCCGGGTCGGTTTCTCTCTGATTGGGTATCAGGCAGCTGGACTGGAGGAGGGGTCCACCCGCGCAGCTGTTCCTGCCCTGCAGCCTGGGGGCGGGCTGGGCAAGGAAGGGGAGCACCTGGGAAAGCTGGTGCCAGGGCCTCATCTATTTGGGGTCTCTGAGGACGTTAGAAGAGCCCTGCTGTGGGGAGGCGGCAGGGGCCTTGGGTGCGGGGAAGGTCGGATCGAAGAGTCCTCTCAACTTCCTCAGGGGCCTTAGGAGGGAAAGGGGATTAGCTTCGTCCTCGTAGAAACTTTAGTGAGGGTTGGTGCTGGAATTAGAACAAACTGGCCAGCTCGGGGCTGGGGATAGGACGAGGGGCTCGTGGTGGTCCTGGGAGGGTAGCCAGTGTATGTCCAGATGTCCCCATTTGAGTCCCAGAAGCCTGTCCCTCTCTCAGGTGGAGGGAATGGAGGGAGCAGCTCAGGCACGTGGGGAGCTGTACACATCACCTCAGAGGTGCGGGTGGCCTTGAGGGCTGTCGGCCCACCCTTTCCTACAGAGGGAAAGATCCACCTGAGCTTGGGAGGTGTCTGGGGAGCAGGAGCCCAGCTCTGTGAATACTGTGCCTACGTCCCCCTGTGCCAACCGGATCCTAGCCTGTCTCAGTGGCTCCCACCCCCTTCCTTGGCATTCCTGGGGCCTGAGTCAGCGTCCCAATCCGGAATGCTGACCCAGCTGCTCTGGCTCCCCTCTTGATGCCCCTCCCTTCCTCTCCTCCTACCAGCCTCTTCTTTTCCATCCCAGCTCCTGGCCCAGGAGTGGACGCTCAGTAATAAATTACTGTCTTGCATTCTCTCTCTCTCTCTCTCTCCTCTTTCTTTCTCTTCCTTTTTTCCTTCCTTTCCCTCCTTCCTTCTTTTTTCAGCACTTGGGATGATCGAACTCAAGGGTGCTTTACCATTGAAATACATCCTCAGTCCTTTTTATTACTTATTTTGAAACAGAGTTTGCTAAACTGCCCAGGCTGGCCTTGAATTTGTTTGTTGTTGTTGTTGTTGTTGTTGTTGTTGGGGGTTTTTTTGGCACTTGGGATCGAACTTGGGTCCTTGCACTTGTGCAGCAGGCGGCGAAACCACTGAGCTAAATCCCCGGCCCTTGGCCTTGAGTTTGTGATCCTCTTGCCTCAGGCTCCTGAAGTAGCTGGGATTACTAGTGTGCACTACTATGCCTGACAGATTACTACTGGATTTCTTGCTGAATTTATTAAGCATACTTCCTATAATCCCTCAAAATGTCTGTGCTGACTGGAGGGAAGGTGGAGCTGAAGAGAGTAGGAAGGGATCTTGGCTAATGGGGACATCTCAGACAGTGGAAAGACCATCAGCATATGATTTGCTGCAAGGGCTTCACAGTGAGAGACATACCTTGTGTTTTACTGGAATGGTCAACAGTTTACCAGTATGCAACTCCTTGCTATTCATTGTTCGGTGTCTAAGTCACTGCCTCTTGTTTTAGGCTTTTAAGCACCCCCAGTTCCAAATAACAAGTTCTACATTAGTTAAGATACATATTTGGTTTCTATAACAAAGACCCAGTTTCAGAATTCCTTAAACAAGAAAGTTTCTTTCTCTCATAGAATAGTTTATAGACGGTTTAAAGGTGGTTGGGTGATTCTGAAACCCTTCAAAGCATCTTTTGCCTTGGGTAGTTACTCTACCTCCTCCCATTGGACTAGCTTTCCAGCCAGCAGACAGGAAAAAGGAAAAGGGGAACTCATACCTTTTCCTTTTAAGGCCTGACCTGGAAGTTGCTCTCATCACTTCCACTTCCACTACGTTGGCCAAATTTAGTCATGAAGCTCTGTCTTGCTTTAAGGAAGGTTGAGGATGTAAGTATTTGTTTTGGGCAGCTATTCCAGGTAAAAATTTAAGTGACTCTATTACTAAGGAAGAAGAGAAAGAAATAGAAATTAAGAGGCAACTGGTAGTCTCTGTCACAGAATGTTTTCATCTTTATCTTATACTCATGGAAACAGGCTCAGAGAAAACAAGCAACGCTTCCCAGTGTGACCTGATAAACAAAGGACCAAACAGAAGTTGCAATCAGGTCTGATACCAAGACAGATTTTTTTTTTGTCACATCCAGCCAATATAATTTGGACATAAAAGGGCACACCATGGAGCTAGAGATGAATGAAATTTGTATGTGAAACAGTTGTGTGAGTCCAGCCCAGCTCTTCTCTAACATGGACGCAAAGGGCATGTGCTATCTCAGGAGATTCATGCAGTTTGGTGAGACAGTTAGGGAAGACTTTGCAAAAGAGGAGGCTCTGCAGAGTAGAAAATGTCATTTGCGCTATCTCTTGCTTTTTCATTGACTAATCAATCTTACGTTATTTTTCTTTGCATTATCTACCAGCTGTTGGATTGATTTTTTGTGGTCCCTTGCTATTTTTAAGAAATCTTTCTTTTCATGATCACTAGCCTCAATCCTGTCTCCTAGATCTGATATTCTGTCCTTACACTGGCTCATTCTGCTGCATATAATTTCAATGAAATTTTTAATCTCCTGCATATCTGTTTGCATCTGTTTCATGGATTCCATTTCTTTCCTATGTTGAGCTTCATGGTTTCCATCATTTTCCTAAGTACCTCTATTTTTTTTTTACCTGTATCTTCTGTAGAGTCACTAACAAGGTCTTTCATTATGGTCACCATTTCTGTAGTTATTATAGAGATTATTTCTGATTTGATTTTTTCCTAGAAACTCATTCGTCTGTTTTGTTACTTCTGCTATTACCACTTCAGAGAGTCTAAGTGGGTGTCTTTCTAATAGTTCCATCTTATTGCCCCCTGGGTTTGCCTTTGGTGAGCTTGAAGCCTGAGGTTGTATCTTGCTTAAGTATCTTCTCATTTTCTATTGTTTTTTAGTTTAATTCTTGAGTTGATGCTTGTAAATTGCTTATGGAAGGTAGCTTTATTGCTAGTATTTAGAACCTATAGGAAATGACTACGTCTCAGAGATGTCTTCCAGGTGTAGCTGGCTTTTGGATTTTGAGTCTGTTGCAAGATCCTACCTCTTAATTTTATTGCAGATGAGAAGTTGCTGCCTATTTGGCCTAGCCCCTGGTTCTTTGGCTCTGGCCTACAGTAATGTTTATGACCCTTAGGCAATCTCAGTCTTAGCATACCAGGAAGAACAACTGATTAGAATAATTATGTCACCTTGGCTAAAGTAGTACAATCAGCAACAACAAAAGCATCAAACATCCTAGGAAATAAAAACTGTGATTATTAATTTGCCTCCTTTAACCATATGAACTAGATATGTAGTTATATAACAAAATCTAAAACTAGAAAATTATATACAGTACCTCAATATGGCAATTTTACTCTCGGGAGAAAATTTAAAAGGGGCTAAGGAGGAAAATAGAAAATAGAAGAAGAGGATGAGATTAGAAGCGAGGCTGAAGGACAAAGGAAGATTACACAAATTTTGGGAAGCTGGTGAAGAAGATAGGAGGGAAAAAGGGAAGGAAGAAATAAAAACACGAACAGAACAACAACAACAACAAAAATTAGGAGCAGTGTTCACACTAGTATAAAAACAAGAATTTTAAAAAAAGAAGAAGAAGAAGAAAATGTCCACTTCAGGGCATGCCTCTGCTGTCACTGGTAGACAGAATGAGCAGGCAGAGCTAAGATCTGTTTTGGTTAGTCACAGCAAGCCAGCCTTAGATTTACAGTAAGGTAGTGGATAATCCCAGCAACCCTGCATCTTTAGTTCCACTGAAGTTCAGACTGATTTCTGGTTGTGAGGCTGGAACCCAATTTGTTCAGCCTGCAACATTCTGTGTGCCTCCTGCCAGTTTAAACTCGGTTCCACCTCACCCTGACACTGAGAGCCACTAGATGGAGCCAGCCTGCGGCTGGTCTGAGTTCCAATCTCATTTGGCTTCTCTCTCTCCAAGATGACTACTGGCCAATCTGAATCCAAATAACTCATCAGCCACTGCAGTCTGCTGTGTCGACTGCCCTGTTCCACTGGTGCACTTCTCCATGGAGGTCTCTGGGGCTGCCAGTAGTCACTGTGAGACTGCAGGTTCAAGTCATTCCTCCCATGCAGTAAGTCAGGGCCCAGGGAGAAAGTGCTGCTTGCCACCTCTTTCTTCTGTATTGAGGTCTCTCTCTTTGCTGTCCTTGTAGGCTTGAATTCTCACTTCAGATCCTTGTTGGGTCCCAGGGACCCACTTCCCTCCTCTTCCTCACATTGCTATCTTCCAGTGTCTGGACATCAAATCTTGGAGAGGCTTTTCTCTCCTTCCTGTTCACCACTCTGCCATCTTCCTGGAAGTCCCCTGGAGTGGAAACTGGAAAATAGAGCATTGTAGAAAAAGGCAGTGGTGGAAGCCCAGCATGCTCTATACCTGTGAAAGTGGCTTGGGACATCACTTGTGGTTGGGAGTTGGTGATGTGGGCTCTCTAGGTCTAACATTGGGTGTCTTTGGAGGAAGGGCATCCACAGAGCCTGTAACTCATGGGAGCTGACTGATAATACTCAGACTATTGTGTCTTGGCTGCAGTTTGCTGCTATTAGCAAAGTCGTGCAAGAGAGGTGCTCAGGCAGCTGTAAAAGGTCATTTGGAAGAGGGAGCCTGGGCTCCCAAACCTTTCCCAAGCTTGCCCCGTTCTTCTTCAGACAGTGGGAGCTAGCTCAAAGAGCAGAAAGTAGAATAAGGGAGCTCCCTTTACAGTCAGGCATGCTTTGTCAAATAGCCTCAAGAAGGTTCCAACCTGTTTGAGAGAGAACAGGAAGAACAACAAGTCTAGAGAATTAGCATAAAAATGATGTGTGTCGGGCCGGGGATTTAGCTCAGTTGTTTCGCCGCCTGCTACGCAAGTGCAAGGACCCGAGTTCGATCCCCAGTACCAAAAAAAAAAAAAAAAATGATGTGTCCCTCAGACCAGTGGCTGTGGCTACTCAAATATGGAATCAATCAGAAGCCATCTAAGATTTTGGAGGCATTGTACTGGCAAAGAAACTATAAACCTGGTCAGCAAAGCCTGGTTTGACCCTCCTCTCCAATTATCCCTACCCTTCAAATCTACACCAGTGGAAAGAAGGTTGGGAAGGCTATAAAGCATGTGAGAAAGATGTGTTCTTCCATGTAGCCACAATCGATAATGGACAAGGAATTACTTCTTGGTGGCAGAGCCAGAGACCCCACGGAAGAGGGAAAGGGGAAATCCTCCCACAAACAGACCCGGAAGTAGCCAGATATGTCCAGATGGATTTAGCAGTTGCAAAGACCCAGTAGCCACTGGATGTTGACATTATTTTCCTATTCCAAGTGGAGGTTTTTATTTAGTTTATTCTGTTCTTCCCCCACTGTTGTATATGGGGAATGTGAGTGATAGCGTATTGGTCACCTTTTCCATTGCTGGGACAAAATACCTGACTCCTGCAATTTAAAGGAGGAGGGATTTATTTTAGCTCACAGTTTCTGATGTTTCAATCTGTGATAGGCTGGCTCCAAGGCGGAAACATCAATGCAGAAGGGTCTGGAGAAGGAAAGCTTCTCAACTCATGGGATCCAGGAAGCAGAGAGTGGGGGAAGAGCTAGAAAGGAAGGAGCAAGGGGCTAAATATGGTCCCCCAGATCATGCCCCATGATCCACTTTCTTCAACCAGTCCCTACCTACTAATAGCCCACTCTGCTATGAACTCATCAATGGGTTAACTTATTTATGAGGTTAGTACCCTCACAATTCAATCACTTCTCCAGGAGTCTCTTAATCCAGTAAAGTTGACAATCAAGATTAACTGGCGCAGTTTATCTGCCTTTTAGTTTATAAGTCACAAGAGCAGGAGGACCTGGTAAAGGGCACTATTCTTCTCTCAGACTTTCTGGGTGCTATACTTAAATGGAAAAAACTTGCCTCCCTTTCGGGATGATAAATGTGCTCTTTCTATGGGATGGCCAGATGGATGACCTCTCCCCTTCATCCTGTACTAGTAAATCTAGTGCAAGATTATAGTTCCCAGCTTCTTTGTAGATAGTGTGGCTGAGTGACTAAGAATGGTTGATGAGATTTGAACAGTAATGATTGCAATTTATAAGGGTCCCCTTAGAAGGAAGGACATTTTCCTCTTGCCACTGTCTGGAATTACTATATGATGGTGAAAGCTAGAATAGCCATTTGACCCCAATGGCCAAAGATGCTGGTTGAAAATGATAGAACTTCCCCTGTTTCCTTCCTGGTCTTCCTACCTGTCTTCATAAATTTTGTGTTGCTATAAAGGAATGCCACAACATGGGTAATTCATTAAGAAAAGAAATTTATTCTCACAATTCCAGAGGCTGAAGAAGTCTAAGATGCATCTGGCAGGGCTTTCTTGCAGAATGGTCTCACAGCAGAAGATGGAAGGGCAAGAGATCATGTGTAAAAGTAAGAGAGCAAACTTGCTTTCATAACAGACACACTCTTGAGATAATGAACCCAGTCACACGATAACAGCATTAACCCATTCCTAAGGACAGAGTCCTCATGGCCTAATTACATCTCAAAGGCCCCATCTCTTAACACTTTTGCATTGAGGATGTTTCCAACATGTGAACTTTTAGGAACACTTTCAAACCACAGCACCCTAGCCCCATCTCGGTCAGCCTACCTCCGGGCTTGTGTGTTAGAGAGAAGTAGGCTTCTGTCCTGAAGCTGCTGACAAGTTGGATCTCTGCTATGGCAGTCAACCCTTAATCCTCTCAATACATCTACACTGCAGGATCAGGGTAGGACAAGAAGTTACATTTTAAAATTTTTTTATTTCTTTGTGTTTGTAGTACATAATGATTACATTCATTGTGGGAAGTTGGTACATGTATACAACACATCTTAATTCTTTTTACTTCCCCTTCCCTCCAATCTGAGAAGTTACAGGTATAAGTAAATAATGACATATTATATGCAGTATCCCATGTAATCCCTTGCAACCCTATGACAGAAATACTTTTATTATTGCAGTTGTACAGATGAGAAAATGGAGGCATAAATAGATTAAGTAACTTGATCAAAATTTCAAAGCCACAATTATGGAGCCAAACATAAAACCCAGGGTATCTGGAGTCCAGTACCTAGAACTACACTTTATGGAGAGCACAGGCCTGGCATGTAATACATGCTCAGCAAGTGGTTACTATTATTATGACCTTGGCACCTGCTCCCAGCACCCCCGATCTCCAGTCAGGGCACTCTCAAGGCAGGCACTGCAGTGCTCCAACTCTTCAGTCGTCATCTCCTGCTGCCTTCCAGGTTGGAAGTGGACCCCAGCTGGGGACAGACACCAGAGTGCCCAACATGAAACCATACTAATTTCTTTCAGTTTTAAAGGAGAGCTCTGCCCAGCCCCCAACTATATCCTCTGGCAAGGTGAATCAGCAGAAGGTGCTGGCCTCAGTTGGGTAATGTATACTTCTTGGGTAATTGATTTTGGCCTCTGGCCATGGAATCATATTTCCTGAAACCCTTCTTCTTGGCTCACTGGCACACTGAGTGTATAATAAGGACCCTGCACCCTGACCGTAGGGTGAATTTGGCTGCCATCTCTAGAGAGCCGATTTGCCTAGTACATGGGGTTGGGGATCCAGTTTAAGTGTTATTTTTATATCGGAGGGAGAAAAACAGCTTGAGGAGGCCAAAGGAGTAGCCTGGATGAGCACTATTACAGATTAATCGCAAATGGGATCTCCCGTGCCAGACTGGTGGAGAGTCTGAGAATAGCCTTTGTTCAGCCACCAGAGACATCAGCACCTGTTCTGTCGGTGAGGCTGGACAAAGGAGCATGTGTGCCAATGTCCCAAGGACCTGCTCAGAGCCAACATTTGTTTAGGCAATTCAGTTGGCCTCCTGGCCCTGTTGCTAAGCCTTTTTCTGTGAACTGTTGGGAACGGTAGTGGGCAGATGGTGTCCGTGTTCACTCAATATCTCTCTGCCCTTCTTTTAGCAAACCTCCAGGTTTTCCTTCAGGAAACCACAATTCTCCCAATCTCAGAGCATGTGATTATTGGAGGGTTGAACTGTGGATGATTCCAGGAAGTACCTTGTATTCCGACTAAGCCCACCACACACCAAATACCTCTGGCCACAGTGAGTACGGCACTGGCAGAATTCACCCAATAGGGGTGAATCCTGGGGCTTTTGCTAGAACTAACAAGAACTCTTTCCTGCTAGATTTGGAGTGGTGAGGATGGAAGTGTGGGGATTCTGGAGGTTGCTATACAGAATGGGGCTGAGAACGAAGCTAAATTAGGGGACAAAAAGCCATTAGAATAGTAGTTAGCACTGGTCAGAGTATGCCTTCCTATTAATCACAGGCTAAGGAACAACTCCTCATCAATCATTAGGCATCCTGGTCCTGTCCAGGGACCTACCCCTCAGTCAAACAAGTAGCCCATAAGTCATTTCTTTTGGAGATATACCCAAATCAGGCGCAAGCACAGAAACATCTCAAAGTGTATGGAAGTAACCTTTGGCCACAGACAAATTTGTTATCTACTCATCCCTGTGGGCTACATCTCATGGAGACAATTATAACAAAATAAATTGTGAGAAAGAACAAGCACAGTTAACATAGAGGAGGTAACTCAGCGTGAGCAATCAAACAGGGAGTGGGAGACTTGAATTCTCGATCGGAAATAAAAGACATCTACACCTACACCCTCAGAGCTCATGCCAATTCCCTTTCTGGTACAAGCCAGCTCCTCTCTGAGTGTACAATTGATACAGAGGGGACAAATGTAACTCTCAAACCTGCTAGATATCCGAAACATGAGTTCATGTTCTCTAAAATGAAAGAATGAAATCTAGGAACAATGAAAGGTTAAGAGTAGGAAAAATGTATTGAGAGAAAGAAAGCTTCTGTCTAAGACAGATGGGGGACCAGAAAGCGGATTGCCCGCTGACCCTGCTTCTCAAAGGTGTTTTATGGGACAAAGCCATGGGGTGAGGCAGCTTCAGGGTGGGACAAAACTGCAGTCAACAGTAAGATTGCAAGCACAGTTGCTTAGGTAAAACTGATCCAGTGAGAAATCACAAGGTGGGCAAAACTATGATCAACCAATAAGAATACAACAAGTGGGGCTGGGGATTTAGCTCAGTGGTTCCGCCAACTGCCTTGCAAGCACAAGTTCCTCAGTTCGATCCCCAGTACCAAAAAGAAAAAAAAAGTATGTCCTGTCCCTGGCTCTTTCTTCTCTGGCTCTTTCACTCTACTTCCTGACTGCCATGAGGTGAGCAGCTTTCCTCTACCATAATCCTTCTATCTTGAAGCCAGCTGACCATGGATGGAAACCTCTGAAACTGAGCCAAAATATACCTCTCCTCCTCTAAATTGCATATGTCAGGTATTTGGTTACAGCAACAAAAAAAACTAACACATTATTTTAAAAAACTAACACAGATACAAGTTTAAACCAGGCCTGGTGGCACACATCTGTAATTCCAGAACTCAGGAGGCTGAGGCAGGAGGATCATCCTGAGTTCAAGGCCAGCCTGGGGTGCACAGTGAGTTCAAAGGCAGCCTCAACTATATATATAGTGAGACCCTGTCTCAAAAAACCAAACCAAATCAAACCAAATCAAGCCAAAACAACAACAAAAGTCTGAAAAACCATGGAGCAAATAGGAAACAATAAAAAAATAGCACAACAGATTTGAAACAGTGGATAGAACTTCTAGAAGTAAAAAATACAAAAGTATAAGTAAATATTTAATAGAAGAATTTAACAATAGATTAGGCATCACTGGAAATAAAACCGAACAGTTGGTCAGAAGTTTCCTGGCAAGCTGGGTGGGGAGGCACACACCTATAATCCTAGCCCTTAGGAGGCTGAGGCAGGAGGATCACTGTGAATTTGAGGCCAGCCTGGGCTACACAGTGGGTTCAAGGCTAGCCTTCACTACAAAGTGAGACCCTGTCTCAAAAAAAAAAAAAAAAGTTGACTGGAATGTAATGCAGAGTTAAAATATGCAAAAAGACACATGAGAAAGAGTCAGAGATACAGACTTTAGAATGGGAAAGTCTAAAGCATACTTAAACCGAGTCCCAGAAGAGAGTAGAGAGAGAAATAGGTAGAGATTAGCTGAGGCTTTGAGAACTGATGAAAGGAAACTGTCTTTATTGGAGAAAGTTATGAATCTCTAGGGCAGCGGTGGAGAACCTATGGCACATGTGCTGCAGTGGGCTGTTATCCTTTAAAGCTCTAAAATGTTCGCCATCACTGCTCTAGGGGAATAAAGGAGAAGAAACTCACACCTATAAACATCACAGTGAAAACTTACAGAAAACCAAATGCAAAGAGAAAACATTGGAATGTGGCTGGAAAAAATAAAGAAAACTCTGTATCTGCAAAGAACTGACAGGTCACTTTCAAAGAACCTCAGTTTCCATGTGTATAAAATAAGAATTGTGACTGTGTAACAGCTGACTTCTCAATAGAAGGTGGACACCAGAGGCAGCAGAATATCTTCAGTGTGCTCAAAATAATCTCCAACTTCTAACAAGAGAAATTTTACCAAGAAGACAAAAAAGGTGTTTTATGACAAAAACAGCTTCAGAAAGTGATTTTAGGGCTGGGGATTTAGCTCAGTGGTTTTGCTGCCTGCTGCACAAGCGCAAGGACACAAGTTTGATCCCTGGTACCAAAAAAAAAAAAAAAAAAAGAAAGTGATTTTAGATCTGAGAACTAAAAAAGAATAAAGAGCAAGTAAATAGTAAAAAAAAATTTGATAAATCTAAATGAGTAGATGAACTATTTCATGTACATAAAGGCTGAGGATGTAGCTCAGCTTGCCTAGTACCCAGGAGGCCCTGGGTTCAATCCCGAGTACTGCAATTAATCAATCAGTGATTCAAAAAGTCCTGTGGGGTTAAAGAATTAAAATATTTCCAACTATAATATATACGCTAAGAGTAGGGGAAACTGCAACTAAAGTATTTGAAAATTCTAGTGTTTGCTGGAAAGAGGAAAAGGTTTTAGTTATGATATGAGATTTTGATACATTAATCATGAATGCTATAATACCTAGTGAAAGCACTGAAAGAATAGAAATGGGGCTAAGTGTGATGCCACCTGGAATCCTAGCACCTGGGAGGCTGAGGCAGGAGGATGGCAAGTTCAAGCCCAGACTGGGCAACTTAGTGATTTAGCGAGAACTTGTCTCAAAAAAAAAAAAAATTGAAAAGAGCTGGGGATGTAGCTCAGAGCAAAAGCTCTGGGTTCAATCCTCAGTACAGAAAAAAAGAATAGAAACAGAGTTAGTAAATAAAAGAACGCAATAAAGTAGAGAAACAACAGAACAGGCAGGACAATCAAAAGCACAAAAGATTTAGGAGAATAAACATGAACCAGG
Source organism: Heterocephalus glaber (assembly GCF_000247695.1). The sequence continues at coordinate 6,173,641 of NW_004624823.1, read as the reverse complement.
GAAAGACCTCGCTAGCCCCAAGAGGAGATAAAGGGTCTCACTTTGGCAGGGGAGAGAAAAGTCAGATGGCAGCAGGTAGGACCAGATGTGTCCTAAGGGAGCTGCCTCACTTGCTCCTCTAGCTCCTTTGCTGATCCAAGAGCAGAAGTGGTCTGCGCCTCACTTCTTGGAATGTGGAGTAGACAGGGCTATTCAGTGAATCTAGGGAGGTGGTCTTGGTGCTAGGTTTTTGCCACCGTGACCAAATACCTAAGAGAAACAACCTCAAAGAGGGAAGATTTACTTTGGCTCATGGCTTCAGGGGTTTTGGTCCATGCTTGAGTAGTTACATTGCTTTTAGGCCTGGGCGAGCCAGGAACGTCATGGCAGAAGGGTGTGGCAGAGAAAGCTGCTCACCTCATGGCAGGCAGCAAGCAGAGAGGATGAACGAGCCAGGGAGGAAGGGGCTGGGGACTAGATATAGTCCCAAAGTCACACCTTCACGACCCACTCCCTTCAACTAGCCCCTACCTCTGGTCTCCATCTCCTCCCAAATCATGGCCTCATCACTGATGGAGTTAGAGCCCCCATGATCCATGCACTTCCCAAAAGCCCATCAGCAACCAAACCTTCAATGCCCTGTGTCATTCAGGACATACGGTTCCCAACCATAACCGCCCTTTAGGCAGCCTTACAGAAACACCCAGTCCCAGTATGATAGGGAGCAGCAGCATGATCCTAGTCCCAAGAGTGATGCAAGAGGACACCAAGCCTTTGAAAATCTTTTGAAGTTTCCTATGATTTAAGCATAACACCCAGGCAGCTGACTGTCTATAGTGTCCCCAAGAGCAAGGTAGATGTGGAGAGGGAGAAAGAAAGTGAGCAGATGGGGATGAGAACCAGCAGCTATCTGTGTGGCTCATCAAGTAAGGACCAGATGGGTGAAGGATGTTGGAATGGATGCCAGTGTGGACTGACCACAACTGAGGGTCACATACCCATCCTCATGCCCCCAACTCCACCTTATATAAGTACTTGGGAACTTAGAGACAGTCCCAGGGAAGTTGAGGAGACCCTGGATTGAGATTCTGTTTCTCAGAATCCAAGATGTATTCGCTAGGATTATTTCAGCCACATGTAATAGAAAGCTCAATTCAATGTGGTTTAAATAATTTGGAAATGTGTGGTTCCTGGAGCATCAAGGTGAAGACTGGGTCTTCTTTGCCTCAGAGAGCCACGATCACTGCTATCCTTCATATTCTCCCTCTTTCTTGATCTCTTTTCTTTCTGTGACCTTCAGAAAACCTCACTATGCCAGCTGCACACGAGTAAATGGCAATAGTAGGCCAGGTGCAAGTTCTCGCCCACAGAGCCCCTGGGTAGCAGGCAGGCTGGGGTGGACATCTGTTCTAATGAGTCCTGGCTCACATAGAGCCCACAGAAAACCTGCAGCAAGAACATTGTCTCATTCCTCTAGGGACTTAGTAGAGCTTCTCCTCTGCCCAGCCAAGAGGTATTGCCACAAAAGCATGTGACTTTCAGCAAATTGCATTCATTGAGTCTTGATTTCCATATTCCTAAAATGGGAATAATAATGTCTGCCAGCAAGCCAGGTGTGGTAGTGCATCCCTGTAATCCCAGTACCCAGGAGGCTGAGGCAGGTGGATCGTAAGTTTGAGTCCAATCCAAGCTGGGTAACTTAACATCTTGTTGAACCCTGACTCAAAATAAAAAAATAAAAAGGGCCAGGGGTATAGCTCAGTGTGAAGGCCCTGGGTTCAATTCTCAGTACAGAAAAAAAAGTATGGGGCCGGGGATTTAGCTCAGTGGTTCCAGTGCCTGCCTTGAAAGCGCAAGGTCCCAAGTTCAATCCCCAGTATCAAAAAGAGAAAAAAAAAAAGAAAGAAAAAAAAGTATGACTTGACTCTTGACCATATATATATATATGGCTTATATTTTGTGGTATTTGCTACATTTATTTTTTCCCATTGAGGAGCATTCAGGTTGTTTTTAGATCTCTTTTTAGTTTTGTTTTGCTATTAGCAATAATCTCCCAACAACCTATTTTGTTTAAACATCTAGAAATTTTAAAACTCACTTTGAACTTGGGAGGTAAAAATGACATATTTGAGTCTTCTGTAGAATTTAACTGTTTACCGAGCTGCTAGATTTTTCCCCCCAAAACAGCATTTAAAAATCTCTCCTATTTTTCCTGTTTCAAATTATCAATTACTCATTTTAATCATTTTAACCCTTATTTACACTATCAGTTTCTCCCACTAGAGAAACTATTCAGTATTTACAGATGCATGTCCTATTTATTTTACTTAAGAGTATGGCCTCAATATGCATCCATTTAGCTATAAATGACTCTAGTTTTTTGTTCTTTATAGCTGAGCAGTACTCCATTTTATAAAGAAATCAAGTAGGGTGAAGGGAGGGGAAGGGGAAAGGAAAGAAGGGAAAAGAAAAATTATGAGAAAAGAAGAAAACGCAAATGATGTCTATGTAAATAGGGAAGGGTGGAGGGGGTGAAGGCACACAGGTAATAGGGAGAAAATAAGAACCAAGATACATCATATACAGGTACAAGCACCCAATGATAAATGTAAACGTATTGTATACCTAAAATGTACCAATAAAAGAACTTAAGGGGAAAAAAAAAAGACCAAAATGTACAATAGATATTTAGAAATGGGAGGAAAATGTTCAAATGAGTAGGGGAACAAAAGAGAGGAGGGGGGAAAGGGAAAAAGTGACAAGAAAAAAAATAGAAGGAAAAATGGAAAGAAAGCTTTCGTAAATAAGGAGGGGAAGAGGAGTTGAAGGGAGGGGAAGGGAATGGGAAAAAAGAAGCAAGATGTATCATGTACAGGTACAAATTCCCTATAATGAATGTTATTATTATGTATATCTAAAATGTGCCAATAAAATTTAGAAAATTTTAAAAAAAATCTCTCCTAAGAGGTGTGTTGGGGGGGGGGCGGGGACGACCCGATTTATCTTCACTGTGGACGTGGAGGTGGTGGTACTGGAATGGGATGTTACTTTCGAAAGCTGAGGATTGCTAATTAGCCCAGAAAGAGAAAATGCCTTTCTTGGAAGCAGGCCTGGGACCCTGCTGGCTCTCCCTGCCCCTCCTCCGAGCTTTCCCCTGAGCAGCTGTCAGCTTTCCTCAGGCTCGTGGAATCTCCTTCTGATGTTATTCTTGGCTCCCTCACTTGGCTCTTTGTGGCTTTTTCATCTCTCCCCTGGGTGGGCCGCAGAGGGCCTCCAATCTGCGCCTTAGGATCTGGCGCCCTCTGCTGACTGATAGGATTCACCACAATCCCGAGAGGGTGGTCAGCTCTGATTTGGGGGCTCCTCCATGGCCACTCATCATGTCACGTAGGGAAAAAGAGGCAGCCAGCGAGGAAGTGACTTGCTCAAGAACTCAAGCACATATTAAACTTCTAGGATCAGAACGTGAATCTTTGGATCCTTTTGGCAGCCCTATTGCCAGCACACCATAGTGAAGGTGGATGCCTGCCAACACATCCCCAGGGGATCTCAGGGACTGCAGTCATGCAGGGGACACCTGGATTGGTCTCCTTTCTCTCTCAGAGCATTGGTGAGCTAAGCACGACTTGCCCATAGGCCATGGTTCCCCAGGTGCCATCTTCACAGGCCCCTTCATGTATCGCCCATATCCATGTACCACGCCAAATATTATTCACTTAGCATTTCTCTTTAAATTTTCTCATTTTAAACTTAAATTTCCAAGAGATTGTGCCACCCTTCCCCTGGTCCACGGATGCATATAGTTCCTTGGAGGTTGTTTTTGTTGTCCTCTTTCAGTGCAAGAAGACGTGACCCTCATCCCGAGTTCTTCACTTTAAATAATCTTTGCGAAGGAGAACCTGGTATTTTTCAGTCTGACCTTGCTCTGTACCTTTACCATGCTCTCTAGTCCCCTGTGGCACTCTCTCCCCATGGGAACGCGAGATACAGACAGGCTGGTTATTTGCCCAAATCCCCACATTGGTAAGTAGTTGAGCTGAATTTGATCACACCCTGGATATTTCCAAAACCAACTGATATGATCTTACTTACCTTCCATGGTGGTTAAGCTTAATTGCGTCAACTTGATTGGCTTGGGAGCTGCCTAGGGGATTAATAAAGCACACTTCTGGGTGTGTCTGGTTTGGTGACGGAGGGGTGGCCTTGGGATCTATCTCTGGTCCTTGACCTTTTCTTCTGCAGCGGGCTGATTCGGCATGTTCCGTGCGACTCCGACCTTTTCTTCTTTCTGGTGCTGTTCCCCTGTTCTTCTCAGCTGCCATGAGCTAAGCAGTTTTCCTCTACCATACCCTCTGCCAAAATGTCTCTGCCTTGGAGCACTGGATCGTGGACTGAATCCCCTGAAACCATGAGCCAAATTTAACTTCTCCTCTTTCAAGTGTCCCTTCCAGCAATGGGAAAACTAATACACCTTCTGAAATAAAAAGTAAAATGATGCAAACGATGGTTAAGAAATAATGCTGGGGGAAAAAAAAGAAATAATGCTGGGCCTGTGTCTGTGCCTCAGAAAGACTTGCTATGCAGGGGGAGGCAGACAGTGGGTGGGCCATGCCATGATAGAGGCAAGTGCGGGTCCAGGTGCACAGGAGGCTCAGGGAACATGTGAGCCCTAAGTCCTGGAGACAGGGGGATAGGTAAAAAGGAGCACTCTGGATGCTGCGTTTGACATCATTGATCCTGTTGGGTACCTTGTGGCTCCCTTTGATCATTCACAGACATCGGTAGCACTGTCTGTGGGGCCTTCCCAAGAGTAATGCTGACCAGGGTAAGGTAGAAAGGGAGAACAGGGATGGGATACAGGCAGAAGCACAGGCTGGAATGATGATATCACTTGCGGTGATCATCTTCGCCTCGGCTTCCTCATCTACCCAGTGTCCTATCCATGTAAACAGTCTGTGGGGCCAACAGTCCCCAGCCATCAGCTCCTTCAGGGCTGGCCTCAGTGGCAGAGAACACCCCAGCACTTTCTGGGGCTGCCTGCACAGCTGATGACTGAAAGGAGCAGAGGGACAAAGGCCAGACCATTCTGATCCAGAAAAGCACATTCTGGTGGCCAAACTCCCTCCAGGACTCTGGGCTGCTGGGCTGGAAGTTGGCAGAGGCCTTGTCTATCTAGTGCTGCTTCCTTCCTCTTCTTTCCACAGGTGTTGGCTCCCAGAAAGCCTCTTGTATGCCAGACTCATCTCAGTACATACTTCTGGAGAACCCAGTCTGGGACATAGTGATTTTATATACCCAGGACATAGGAGGCATGCAACGATTTTGATTCAACAATTATTCTGCTCATCAGGCACCATCTTTTGGCTGGCTCTACATTCATTTTTGCTGGAGTCACTGAAGGTCGGCAGCCAGAAAGTTCAACCATGGGGCTATGGGACAACCTCCCTGACTGATCAGGCCACACAGAACTGGGGCAAACTGACTGTCCCCCAGGGAAGTCCATAGCACTGAAGATTTTGAGTATTTTCCTAATCTACTCCTACCTTATTTAGCTCTTTTACTCATACCCCACTGCCAACGAGGTATTGGAGATGCTTCTAGTTCTTTCCCACTACAGATAATGTATTTATAGTCATATTGCCATATATAAGTAGGTTTTCTCCTCTTGACTAACTCCCTTTGCATACTGATTCAGAAGTAAAGTCCTACTGTGTATGATCTGTCTTGTCAGCATGCTCTCCAGAAAACACGGTCAAATATACAGCTCCACCAGCAACACATGAGGGATTTTCCACATCTCTTGCCAATTTTTAGCTTTGCACCTTCTAAAATGCTGTTCTTAATTTTAAAAATGGGAGTTCATCCTCAGTCTAGTTTTAAATTTCCATTTCTCTGTCATGGAGACAAGCTTTCCAGAAGTGGTTTTTTATTTTTTGTTTTTTGTTTTTGAGGAACAGTGTGCCATGAAGCCAGGAGGTGGCAGTGTGACTCTGTGCTTAGATTGGAGAAGGCCCTGTGGAGTCAGTGCTGGGGTGCCTCAGCAGATCTGGTTTGAGAGAGGAGGTGCTGCTCTGTCTTTTGTGTCCTCCTGCCCTGCCTCAGGGATATCTTTCGCTCTCTTGAAGTTTAACCGGAGCCCAAGTTTGTCACAGGCCAGACTAAGTTCACACCCCGCAAAACACTCAAAAGCAATGGAGGGAAATAGACAGAATCCACTCTGATGCTGTTCTTCCTACAAAGTAGGTTCACAGGGAGCCGGAGGGATTATTGACAGCTACAGGTATCTGAGATCTAGGGGGATGTGGGGCTGAGCAGGGTAAGGTGGACAGAGTGTGGAGGAGCATGGATGGGGGCCAGGGTTAGGTCTGACCAACAGCCACTCTGAGCCCGAGGCTCTCTTGGAGATAAAACCCAAGAGACTCAGGAAGACAAGAAAGAACCAAACTCATGGGAATTCAAGGCCAAGCTAAGAAGTATAGCCTTTATTTTGCAAGCCACGGTGCACCAGTGGAAGTTTCCTCATGAGAAAATAGTGGGATGGTGTTTGTGCCTTGGCAAAATTGGCCGAAGTTCTACCTAACTTGGTGCCTTTCCTCCCATGTTCTAGGATATGTTTCTCCCTCATGACTGATCTCCCAGAGGGGTCTGCTGACTTCCCTCCTCCCAAAGTGCCCTCTTCCCCTGGCTTGTGTGGAACCACAATGCTTCCCCGCCAGAGCCCCTCCTCTTTCCCCGGCTGCCTCTTCTCCTTCTTCTAGCCATTAAAGACTGCCCTTCATCAAGGCTCCTCAGCCTGTACTCTCCCCAGGGCGATCCAGTTTAATTACACCCTGCACCAAGATGACTCTGCCCAGGCCTCCCCTTTGAGCACCAGACCCATGTATCCAACTGCTTGCTTGACAGCTCCTCTTGAATGTTTTGGAAGCATCTTGAATTCATGGCACAGACTCACCCACCCAGCTTTGCCCAGACTCATCCACCCAGCTTTGCCCAGTGCTAGTCCTCTTCTGGTGTTCCTTGCTGAGTGGACAACACCAGCATACATCCTGCTAAATAGATTAAAACTCTCAGAGGTATCCTGAGGAGCCCCTCCCCATTTCCAACCTGTCCCCAAGCCAACTGGACCTTTCTTCTTCGACACTGGTCAAACTTTCTGCTTATTTCCGTCTCCACTGGCACTTACCCAGGTCACAGCCATACTGTTTTGGATGTGGACAGCCACAGGGGTGCTTAACTGCTCTTCCTCCTTCCTCTTTGGCTCCTCTCCAATTGTGTCTTCACAAAGTGTAGAACTGACCACGTCATCCATACCTGCATAGTAGCTTCCCATTGAGTACTTTAAAAAAATCTTTTTATTCCTAAAATACTATAATGGATACAGCAAAGAACATAAAACAAATGTATAAGTGAACACTTATGAATCAAACCCCATGAAGAGACTGAACCTTAAGACATTCCTCTCCACGTGTCTCTCAAAATAGAACCGTCTCCTTCCCCCAATCCCAGAGCAAAGATCCTGATGTTTATGGTGATCGGTAGCTACTTAAAGACTGCCCCGGCCTATTCAATTTGGGGGCTTTGGATTGTCTTCTTTACAATGGTGCAAAAGCAACATGCATATAGTACAAACCATGCTTTGAATTTTGATCATTCCCTGGGCTAATGCTTTGCAGTAAGGTACTCTTATGAGATGCCAGGCAAGGCTGCAAGCTGTAGCTTCCAGTTGCCTCCCCACCGCCCATCATGAGGAAAATGACCCTCACTTTACAGTGTACCCTGTAGTGTAAGCTGCCAACATTTTTTGGATGTTGTATTTTGTGCTTTTGCATCCCTTCATGTCTGTGAAATGCCCATCTGTGTCTGCTGTTCCCATAGGACCATTCTGTTTTTTAACTTTCAGTACAGTAAAAATTACATGGGATATTTGACACTTTATTAAAAAGTAGGCTTTGCTTTAGAGGATTTTGCCCAACTGTAAATGTTCTCAGTATGTTCAAGGTATACTCGGCTATAAGCTATGATGTTCAGTAGGTTGGGTAGATTAAATGCATTTAGACTTTTGATTTTTATCCCTAGCCCCATCATAACTTGAGGAGCATCTGTATTTTTCTTTGTTATCCCAACATGCATCCCTAAATGCTGTAGTTCAACTTTGCCTGTTTGTTCTTTATTTATATGTCTGTTAGGTCTCCTTTAATCCCATCCATCTCTTTCCTTCCCTCTTGCAATAAATTCTGCCTGCAGAGCTCCCACTGCTTTTCAAATAAGAAAAAACAATTCCCTTCTGGGCCTGTAAGGCCTTTTTTGGTCTGATCACCTCAAATCCCCCCAGCCTAATCTCCCACCAGCCTCTGCTTTATACTCTTTCAACTTCCTGCCAGGTGGGGTGTGGTAGCTCACACCTGTAATTCTAGCACTCACAAGGCTGAGGCATGAGTTCCAGGCCAGCCTGGGCTATGTAGTAAATTCAAGGGCAGCCTAGAATACATAGTGAGACCCTGTCTCCAAAAAAATTTAAATAAAAACCAACTTCCAGCCCAGCTTGTTTCCTACCCTCCCTGTTCCAGGTAGGACATTTACAGTAGCTGCTCCCTCTGCCTGAAATGCCCTTCCTTCCCTGTATCTCCCAGGTAACCCCTTGTATCTCTGTTCTGGCATTCCCTTCTCTGAGAAGTTCCTCCCACTCCCTGACATGGCCACCCCCACATCCCCTCCCAGGGCCCTCTAGCTGTGGTTTTCCTTGTGTTGGGGAGATGATGTGATTCACAACTGTTAGCTCCATCCTCTTTCCGACCCCACTGTGTAGCTGGGTGCTGGCACATACTAGGCTTCAGTTACAAATTTGCTAACTGCTGCCAGGGATAGAGAAGCAGCAGCCAGCAATACAACCAGGAGAGAGACTGGCTCTGGAGAGCTGCATTCAGGAGCCCAGTGCTCAGGGGTGAAAGCTGGGTGGGGAGCAGTGAGGGAGGGGCCTCCTGCCCAGCATACAGGCGGCCACACCAAGGCCCCTTCTGCATACAACAGAACCAAAGCCACAGGAGCTGGATGTGGGTGGGGCTCAGGGATGGAGCCCTTTGACCCCCAGTGCAGAAAAGCAAAATCCCTACAGGGTGGGCCGGCCACTCCCACTCATCTGCTGGGACTGAGTGAAGTGGAAGCTAATGTTCCAGCTCAGTCCTGGGGGGCAGCAGCAGCCCTTTACTCTTTGGCACCTGCTCCCCTTGCTTTGGCCCCTTTCTAAAGTGCCCCCTCCACTTTTCTTTCTTCCTGTTCTTTATTTACATGTCGGTTAGGTTTCCTTTATTTTATTTTTTTATTTTGGGGGTGTTTTTTTTGGTACCAGGGATCGAACTCAGGACCTTGCACTTGCCAGGCAGGCACAGCACCACTGAGCTAAATCTCGGACCCTTATTTTGGTATTTTTGAGACAGGATCTCACTATGTATTCCAGGCTGACTTTGAACTCACTGTGTAGCCCAGGCTGGCCCAGAACCCATGGTGATCCTCCTGCCTCAGCCTCCTGAGTGCTGGTATTACAGGCAAGCGCCACCATGCCCAGCAGGTCTCCTTTAATCTAGAGATCCCTTCCATCTCTTTTCTTCTCTCTTGCAATAAATTTCACTTGCAGAGCTCCTACTGTTTTTAAAATAAGAAAAATAAAATTCCCTTCCAGGCCTGTAAGAAGCTCTCAGTCTTTCATTCTCTCTCTCTTTCTCTCTCTCTCATACTGGGAATTAAACCTAGGGCTCCACATCCAGCCCTGTTTATTTTTATTTTGAGACAGGATCTTTCTCAGTTTCCCAGGCTGAGCTCTAAAATGTCATCCTCCTGCCTCAGCCTCCCACAGTGCTGGGATTCTAGGCATGGGCCACCATGCCTGGCTCCCAGTCTCTCTCTGAACTAAAGGGCTGATTGGAGAGTTGGGGGCAGGCATAGGGTTGAGAGATGTGGAAGATGTGAGGCAGGTGGGCTCTGTGGGAACTGGGTGAAGGGTCCCCTTGGACAAAGGCACAGAGGGAGTGTTGAGGGAGCTTGGACTGCAAGGCCAGGTAAGGCTGGCCAGGGGTGGGACATTGGCCTGGCACAGCCTTGGGACTGGAGGTGGGCTGGGCCGCTGGAGCAGAGCTGCCCTGATAGGAGTCTCTCTTCTCTCTCTTTTTCCTTCCCTCCATCTCTGTAGGGGGCTGGTCTCTCCTCTGTTCTCTGGAACCCAGGGCTTTTAGGAAGCACAGTTACCTCCCAGAAAAAGAAAGTTGGATCTCACTGCTGGGGACCAAAAGAGGGAGGGAGAGGGAGAGAGGTTATTGGGAGGGGAAGGGTCACAGGCCCAGATTCCAGGGCTCCAGAGGCTTCAGTCATGGGGGGGGGCACGAATGAAACTGATTAATAGACAGACACAAATGGAGACCAAATTCTGGACTTGGGAGAGATGTGAAAAGACACAGAGAAAGGCAGGGAGAGAGAATCCGACAAACACAGAGGGCTCTGCTTTTGCCTGAAGTGATTCTGATGTTATCTGTTTCCAGCTGCCTCTCTCTTGTCCGAAGTCCCCACCTCTGCCCCTCCTTCCTCTTCAACCCCACAGCCAGATGCCCGAGTCTCTCCTTCTCTGTCTCTTTTGTACCAGGGCCCAAAAGTGGAGTTTATAGGTCCTCACATCTCAAGGCTGAGAGGTGGAAGGAGAGGCAGAGGTGCCCAGCGTGGAGGGGGCTCAGGCTGGCACCTCCCTGCTCCTGCTGCCCACCTCTGGACTGCTGTCTTCCCACCCAGTCTCTGGTGAACATTTCCCTGCATGCACATCTGTGGGGAAGGGCGGCACCAACATGGCTGCTGTCTCCAGGGAGGCAGGCAATGTCTTAGTCTGAGCCAGCCCACCTCTGTCCCACAGTACTTGTGGGTCAGTTACCCAGTATTATCTAGGGGGAGGTGATGGTGTGGTTTCTGAGGGCTCATCTGCTTGCCTGTGCCCAGCTGGCACTGTGTGACTGTGCTCTGTCTTTGTATCCCTCAGTTTGCATCTCTTGGAAAGTCTACCACGGTGACAGCCGTGGGTTGAAGCATCAGGAACATCTGAACCCGGGTTCGAGGGGCACAAGGACAGGAGTCTTTGTTCTGGTTCCTCCCAGAGGCCAGCCAAACCCTAGGTGGGGGTGGGAGAGAGCCAAGGGGAGAGTGCAGAGGCAAGGTTGCTCTTCGAAGCCCTGGAAATTAGGCTTCAGGAGGCCTGTCCCTCACACACCCCAGGCCATCCTGCTCCTGCCTGGAGGCTTCCACAGCCATGCCAGTGCCACTTGATTCTGGAATGGGACTCTCTAGGGCAAGGACCAGGGCTTGGGGAGTCCTGGATGGTTAAAGGTTCTGGAAGATCTGGCCAGAGCAAGCACTGTAGGAGGGGTGGGGCAAGCTGTGTGTGTTTGTAGGAAAGGTGGGGGTTGGGGGCAGAAAGGCCGCCTGCGGGGGAGAAGGCTTCTTGGCAAACGCCCCAGTTTCCTGAGCTGATCCCTGCTCCCTGCCACTGCTCCCAATTCTGTTGTTTCAATAACATCATTTTATCCACCCCACAGAGAGACTGTGTCTTAGGAGGGGGAGGCAAGGGGCAGGGCTAGGGCATGGGGGAGGAGGGCGGGAATGAAGGGAGGCTGGGGTCTGGAGTCAGCAAGGACCAGATTTGGGGCGCTCCTTCCTCATGAAAAGGCAGGGCGGTCCCAGAGCCCAGGTCCCCTGATGACAAAGACAAATACATTAAAATTCTTGCCTTGGAGAAGAATGCAGGATTGGGAGAGCATTTCATAATCTGCAATAACAGTAGCAGGGTGGGGGCAGCAGTGGGCAGGGGGCTCAGAGCTTAGGCTGAGGATCCCAGAGGGCTGATCATTGGCCACCTGCAGCCCCTAGGGACCCTTGAAGCCCTCTAAGCTGCCTGTTTGGCTCTTTCTGGCCTGAGTGTGTGCCCAACATGTGTATTTCTCTGACTGTGCATCCTCCAGGGTTGGCATTGCCTTGAGGAGGCAACTGTACAAAATTACTTGGTTCGAGCTTGGGGGGCGGGCATGTGTCCATTGGGATGTTGGGAGGGGCTGCACGTGGACTACTATCTCCCTCAGCACACCTCTTTCCCTTCTCTAGAATGCTCCAGCTCCTTCTGCTCTCTGTATCCAGTACAAGGGACTGGACTGACAGCCTGGACCCAGGGCCCTGGGGTGGGACTCCTGGAAAATCCAGAGGTACCCTCAGGTGTCTAAGCCAATCTTTCTCATTTCTTCTCTCTCTACTTAGAAGTCTTCCTTTTCCAGATCTGCCTCCTCTCCTGGGATAGGCATCTGTCACCTCTCCTGGCTCCCCCAGTGTCATCCACTTTCCGGGAGACTCGAGATCTTGTCTTCTCTCTGCTCACTTAGGGAGGTTCATCCCTCAGTCTCCATTGCTAGATTTCTCCCCACCCCAAATGACCAGAAATGGTCTTCCGGGTGCCTGAAGTTTCTGCCACACGGGTTTGAGGTCCTCATTTGTTCTCCCTTCAAGGACACCTTTAAAGGCTGATGGCCACTCTAGACGTGGTGGAAGGTGGGGAAAGTGGCCCCTGCTGCGGAATGTCCGCACCACCTGTCTCCCGGCACTCCTGGGGCACATGGGGGGGGGGAATCTGTCGCAGGTCGGAGGGGCTAGAGCTGCCGCCTGCTGCCAGCCGCTTGGCTTGATGAATGGAGCTGTCCCTCCTCCCCACGGAGCCTTTGATCTCCCTCTCGTGGGGAGGGGGCCAGGGGCATCAAAGACATTTTTGTGGCATTAGAGAATCAGATAAACCCCATCTCACCTGCAGCTGACTCTCCCACCCCTTCTGCCTGGGCCAAGTTGGAGGAAGAACTCAAGGTCGGGACCCGAGGACACGGTAGGCGAGGCGGCAGCGAGTTCTGACCCCTCAGCTCTTGGAAGTCCTCAACCTCCACCCTCTGGCTCGCTTACACGCGAAGAGCGAGTGCTGGAGTGCAGGCCCCGAGAGAATCCTCTCACCGGGCCATCTCCCCCTACTCCCGCCCCCGAACGCCGGCCCGAAGGGGCTGGAGGGCTGCTGGGGAGCGAGCGGACCGGAGGCCTAGGGCTGCCTCCCTCGCTCCCGAGAGGCCGAGAAAGGGGCGTGCGTGTGGCGCGGGGGCGGCCTCAGGGAGAGGTGACCCTAAAGGTCCGCAGGCGGGCGCTCCTGCTCGACAACCCTTCCCAGCATCCCGCGCCGGCCGCCGAAGGCCGACTTCCTCTTCTGGCCCCCGCTGCATCTTCCTCCGACGCCCCCCCCCCC
>NW_004624823.1:6118751-6159520 GCF_000247695.1 Heterocephalus glaber | reverse complement strand
GGGGGGGGGGGGTTCCGCAGCGCACTCCAATTGCCTTGGGGCTCTACCTGTCTCGGATCCCAGTTTCAGGGCAGCGGCTCAGAGACCTGGGCAGAGGTCCAGGGATTCTCCTCCTGGCCTCCTCTGGGAGAGCTTTTAAAGTGCCAGTTGACGTTTCCAACCCCTGGCACCTTCTATTGTGTTTCCTCCTCCCGTGTCCTCCCTCCCCCTATGTCGTGTGTTCGATTCCGATCACCGAGGAATTGTCAGGTAAGTAGGAAAGAACTACCCCAGAAAAGCTGTAATCAGAGAATCGAAGAAATCGAGGGAGAAAGACCCTGGAATTGGGGGGAGGGGCTGGAATTGGGAAAAGAGAGGAACAAGGTAGGGAGCTAGGAGGCGGCAAGGGTCAGACATTTGCCCACCAACCCGTCAGCTTCTCTCCAGGATCTTCCAGCGTGGGAAACAGCTTCGAGAAAGGGAATGTCAAGGAGGAAACCGAGTCAGGATCCTGAGTTTCTCTAGCTCCTCCTTCTCTAGCAAAGAAGAAGAAAGGCAAAGGCGTCGTGGATGAAAAACTCATCCAGCCCAGGATATAGGGGACTCCGGGAGGGTCCTGGTGGAAGGGAGGGAGGCCTGGCCAAGGAGAGATGGGGATGTCTTCCCAGACTCAGCCTCTGGACTTGGCCTTCAGCTAAGGCAGACCCAGGCTGTGTAGGGTCCCAGTGCTTTGAACCTTGGAGTGGGGCAGGGATTAGGGAAGGTGGGTGCATGGCCAGCCAGGACAGCTCAGAGATCCAAATCCTGAAGAATTTTTCCCATTTTCAGTCTCCAGAGTGCAAACACCCGCCAGGAATAGCTCAGTGTTTAGAGAGGCAGGATTGGGACAATAGTCCTGATAGATCAGCCAATCCTAAGAAGGCAGGGAATTGTCCATTTGCATGTCACCAATCATTGGCTGGATTCCTACCCTCCAGTCCTCTCCCAACCCCCGGATTTGGAAGGAGAGCTGGGGCCATCAGATCCTTCTTTTCTCAGAAATAGAGTAGATGCCCACACTGTGAGCTGCTGGCCACTGTCCCTCTTTGATGAAGTGGGAGAGACATTCCTCATAGGTGTCAGTGAAGGGAGAAATTCAGGAGACCCATGTCTCAGTTAGGGAAGATGCATCCTTTAATCTTGGTTTAGCATAATGAAGCAGGAACTTTGACATAGACAGACCTGAGATCTAATCTCAGCCACTAAATCTGTAGTCCTGGGTAAAGCCCAACCCAACAAGGTCTCAGCTGTGAATCAGACATAACCATCTCCCTACTTGGCAGGCCTGCTAGGAGGATTAGGTGGGAATACCTGTAAAAATGACTGACATAAGGAGATACTCTTGACCCTTTGGCTTCTCCTGGCCAAGGTCCCCAGGCATGAAAGAGGAAAGTAATTTAAATTCAAAATGTAAAATCTCAAGCAAAACTTAGGGATCACTCTTTTGTTCCCCAAACACACCTTTCCTCACTTTGCTCTTTCTCAAGTTGTGGGGACAGAGTCCCTCTCCCCCTCTTCACATGTCCTTACAATTAAAATACTACTTCCTCTGTGAAGCTGCCCTTCTGTTCTCCCTCCATTACCTTCCCTGTGCGCCATGGGGTCCCATGCATTGGGCAACTGTGCCAATTATTGCGTTTTACTGAAAACCACCTCTTCTGGGCTCTATTTTTTCTGGTCCTAGAAGGCAGCGGCTTTGTCTCTAGGATCTCAGAGGCCCAGGACAGAGTAGGTGCTGGGGATAGGTTTGTGGGGTGCTGAGTGGGTGGACTCACCTTTCAGGGTCTTGTGTCTATGGGGGTTTCTTTGTTCAGGAGGGATCACTGGGTGGGAGCCAAGCTAACAGGAGAGGGGCTTTGTCCCTTGGGGAGTGACCCTGAAGCTGGGAGGCAGGGAGTGGGGGAGGAGGTGAGGAGGGCAGGTGTGGGAGAACACAGAGGCCTTCATGGCCACAGCTGCAGGGTGAGCCCGGTGAAGAGTGAGGGGCTAAGGCGATAAGGTGGCCAGCAAATGCTTCACTCAGATGTGTCTGAGAACCTGCCCCTCCCACCTGCCTCAGCCCCCTCCCTGTCCGCTGTTTCAGATATTTCATTCTTTTGGTCTGAGCCCAGGCTCTCTTTTGCATGATCTTTGACTTTGCTGGCACTCCAGGTTTGATTCTTGCCACTCCCACCCCCACACCCAACCTCCCTTCAACTGGGAGTTTCTAGGCTATTCCCAGTTGTCTAGAACCTGCAGTGCTGGTGCTCTTTCCCCTGTTGCTTAGAGGATGCTGGCCAAGCCACAGCTCCGGTGGTGGACAAGAAAGCAGCAGGACCTGAAGCAGCCATTGATACTCTAGCAGCAGCCAGGCTGAGAGCAGAGAGGACTCCAGGAGCTCTCCAGGACCCAACTGTCCTGGTTGGGGAAGGAGGGTCTTGGAGAGGGTTACCCAGGCCATGAAATCTGCCCTGGGACCTGGCCCCAGATACCAGAGAAATTTCCCTTCCACCTTCCCTTCCTTTCTGCCCCTGCCCAGTGCAATTTGTGCTTTCTAAACTCTGCCTCCAGCCACTCAGGGTGTCTCCATCTGTAACCATATCTTTGTGAATCACAGAATTCCAGATTCCAGGACACTGGCCAGGCTCTCTCGAGGTCTTCTTGTTCAGCCTGCTTCCTCAAGGCCATCCAGCCCATACTCTGGCCCCAGCAGTCCTCCCAGTCCTGACAGTGGAGCAGACAGGGAGAGGCTCTGGCTTTCTGTTTTGTTTGTTTTTTTTCCTCTGGGTACCAGGGGTCGAACTCAGAACCTTACGCTTGCAAGGCAGGCACGGCCCCACTGAACTAAATCTCCGGCCCTGACTCTGGCTTTCTGGTCACCAGCTCTGCTCCCCACCCCTGCTTCCCTTCTGTCCTCCCCCAGGAAGTTCTTCACAACGTCTGACCCATCTTTATTTATACCTTCAATCAGTGGATGTAGAAAATAGCTCACTCTCACAGAAGAGCCAAATCAGTTCCCTTCTTCTCTCTTCCTCTTTCTGTTTTAAATTTTCTGTGAGAGAAACGAATCCTCTCCTTGTTCCACTAGGAGAAACATCATACAGTCTCTTTCCTACCCCCCATCTTGCCTTCCCTCTGCCTCTGCTTCTGTCTCTGCCTTCATGCATAGAAAGGAAACAGGAGCCTAGGACAGTCTCACTGACAGCCTCTTGGTGACACCCGGATTTCCCAGCTGCCACCCCCACCCCAGGCTGGGCCTGGCCATCCTTTCCCATCCTGTATCTATCTGGGGACCCTGACCCTTTATGGGCAATCCTGTTGTTGGGCCCCGCCAAGCTCCAGGGTAGGGTGGGATGGCCATCCGTTCCCCCCTCCAGGCCTCCTGCCTTGGCAGCTTCCTCCAAGGGAGACAATGAGGCTGTGAGCAGAAAAGGGCAGGGGCAAAAGGAGGCCGGCTCGATCCGGGCCAGAGCATGCCCTGGGCCCACCAGAGTCCTGGCACAGTGACATTTCCTGGGGGGGTGCAGCCCTCTCCTGGCCAGTTCTCATGGAAGCCAGGAGTTGGGGGGGGGGGTCAGTGGGAGGTTCAATCACCAGGGCCCAGCGAGGGGGATTCCAGAATGAGTACTTTGATGGAGGAGTGTGGCTATGGAGGGGCTGAGGCAGGGCAGGGCAGGGCAGGGCGGGCAGCCAGGCTGAGGCAGGCCAAACAGGAGGTACTGGGGTAACTAGATGCTGCCTTCTGCCGACCAGTGAGAGCGCCCCCTAGCCTGGACCTCCTTCCTGTCGGGGCTGGAAGTGGCCTGAGGCAGAGAAGAGGGACAGGAATGATGCCAGGAGGCTGCTTTGGCTGGTTCCACCAGCTCTGAGCCATCCCATTTAATCTAGAATTTGATCTAGAAAGGACTGAGAGAGCATCTGGTCTAATATTCTCAAAGGGTGAGAGCAGAAGGTCCAGTGACAGGAGGTTCCTTGCCCAGTGCTGGTCGCTGAGAGCCAAGGCTGAGTCCACCTCCTGCTCAGCTCCTCATCCTTGGGTGCAGTGGGGTTGGGACCCCTTCCAGAGGGCCCTCTGCTCCCTCATCCTGCCCTCAGGTGGGTGCTCCCCAGGACAGCCTCTCTTCCAGGTGTCCCATTACTTGGCAGCCCTGGCCAATAAGAAGCCCTTCTGTATGGTAAGGTCCAGGAGAGGCAAGCCCCTACCTCTCCCAAGAATGATGAGGAGAGAAGTGTGAGGTAGGACGGAGGAAACCAGATTGGATCGGGTGGGAGAGGGGTAGAGTGGGGGCAGCTGGTGGGCAGCGGGGAGGCAGGGGTTAACGGAGCTGGGGCATCGCTGGCTTTGATGTGGTGGCTGGGGTGGGAGTAGGGACTGGGGGAAGGGGAGCAGTAATTACTGAGTTAGACAGAGCAGGACAGGACAGGCGGGCGGGCACAGGCACAGGCCCGGCAGCCTCAGCAGCCGTCAGGCAACATTTTTCTGCCCCCTCTCCACACCCCCCTCCCCCATCCCTATCCCCATACAGCCCCCACCCACAGCCCCAGGGCTCAGGGCTCCCTCTGCTGGCTCTTGGGAGGTGGGGTCAGTGTAGGGACCTTGGGAGTGGGGCGGGAACATAGAGCAAGGCCACCTGAGAGACCCCACGGAGGAGGCTGGTTACCCACAGGGTCTGGGACCCCTCTGCTCTCAGTGACAAACCAACAGTGTCGGGTGTGGACAGGGAATGGTTCTAGAGGTGCTGCAGGTCCCCAGGCAGGGCTGAAGGACTAGGAGACAGGGATCTAGGCTGAGAAGTGAAGGCAGAGAGTTGGGTAAAACAATGCTCTCAGGAATCCCCGAGTGCTGCCTGTGGCCTACCTGGCACTGTGCAGGCCTCACAGCTGGATAGGGTCAGAATGGGAGGAGCAGAAGCACTCATTGAAATCCACCTGGACAGGTCTTTGCACATGTAACTAGGGAAGATGGCAAGTATTATCATCCCTGTTTTCCAGTTGAGGAAACAGAGGCTCAGAAGATGAAGTCTCACCATACACTCAACAAATACTAAATGCCAACTTCACTTGCTGGGGACTCAACGTCACACAGCAAGCAAATGGTGGCACCCAGATCCAACCCCACATCTGCTGGATCCTAAACCCCAAGAGGGCTCTGATGATGACATCATGCCCACGTGTGAAATTTTTCTATTTAATAAGTTTTCTCCCTAATTGAAGAGATAAGCTGAGTAAATATGCTGGCAGGATAACAAGGATCCCCAAATGAGTGATATTTGGGGGATACATCTGGGCAAGGGCTGGGGCTTGGAGAGGCTCCTTCCGGTCAGAGGGATTGGAGATGAGCTCAGAGAGATACTGGCAAAGATTTTGATGAATTAGGGGTAAAGAGGGGGTGACTGAGTCTAGAAATTGAGTGCTGTGTTCCAGGAAGGATGCAGAACCCTGCCGGAAGGAAGGGGCCACCCAAGGTCTTCCCACATTTCAGGCAGCCCGTTCCCTCTAGCCTGTTTAAAAATCTGTTGATTTTTAAAAACCATAACTTTTCTTGCAGTTAGGGATCCCTCCACCCTGTAGCCAGGGTGTGTCACCTCTCTTCTTGTATTACTCACCTGTAACAGGGCGAGGTGAGTAGGATCACTCTACATGGCCTTCGCATTACCTTTGGCCCTCTGATCCAGAGGTGAAAAAGTAGGTTGGGTCAGGACCCTGGGGCCTCTGAGCCTGAAGTCAACAGATGCTGCCTGTAGGAATGGGCTGGCTCTAGACACCACTTCACTGGGCTACTGATCCTGCCAACCACTGTCCATGGAAGGGAGCTCTCAGTGCAGACCAAGCCAGTTAGAATGGCCAGCTGCAGGGTTGTCCCTTCTTGTCTGCATACTGAGTTCTTTTAGGACTAGCTTCATTTTTTTCTATGCCCAGGAATGGCAGTTTGATTACAGCTGCAAATCCCATATATTATACATCACGTACCAGCACTGCACTTCAGATTCTAATACATGCATATTCCCCCAAAGGAACACATCTTCTGAGGGCCAGTCCGGGGTGCATGCTGACCCAGAGGCCCCAAAAAAGCAGAGTTCATTCTTGAAGGAAGCAGAAGGAAGGTAAAAGGAGAAGACACTTGGGAGTTGGTTGTGGACATAGAGTTGAATGCTAAAGTTGGGGGTGTGGGCCTCTTGTGCTAGTGCCTCACTTTTCTGAAGCCCAAAGAGGTACCTAACTTGTCAGGAGTAGCTGAGCCCACCCAGAGCTGATAGAAACCAGGGTTCATAAGCATGGCTGGGGGTTTTGCTCAACACTCCCTTCTGGAGTTTCATTTCCTATCTATTTAGAATAGGAGCAAGGACAGCAGGGCAGGGAACAAGCTAATCCCCTGAGATTCTAGCTGCTACCACTGCCCATCCCTCCTCCTGATCAGCTCATAAACAACTCCAGTTCCCAGGAAGCCAGCCAGCCTGGGAGCCAGACCCAGAGCGAGACCTGGCTCAGGGGGCAGCCTCTCAGCCCTGTGAAGGGCCAGCCCCACCTCCTGAAGGGTCTCGCTCTTCATACTCTCCACGAGTCTTCTCCTATCTCCAGCCCCTGGAAAGCAGACAAGGTCAAGAGGGTTTTGCCTTTCCCTTGCTTGTCCTCACTCCTTCTTGCTTTCCTCATGAAGGAGGAGGGAGAGGAGAGGGATGGGGAGGTTGACCTTGGGAAGATAAACCAGTCAACCTTGGGAAAGTAAGGAGTTAGCAGAGGGCAGGGTTGGGGGCAGGCTGAGAACTTAGCAGAGGCCTCAGGGATGGGAAGGTGAGTTTGCAGAGCCCCAGACAGCCAGGCCAGCCAGGAAGAGGCCTAACACACAGGTGGCAGCAGGGGAGCAGGACAGCCGCAGAGGCCTTTTCCCTGCCTCAGGATCCCAGGGGCAAAGAAAATGTTTGAGGAAGCAAATTGAGAGTCATGAAATAGTATGTGGACAGGGGCCTGGGCTCAAGGGAGCAAATTCTCCTTAGATAGCTTGTTCATTCATTTAGAAACATGCATTAAATGGTGTTTATCGTGCGATTCAGTGTCACTTGTTATTCATATGTAATGTAGAATTCATAATAGGCAGATTTTCATAGTAAACACTGGGGGGGGGGCATTAATTAGGTGCCTAAAAGTCTGAAGTCTGCCAGGGGAGAAAAAGAAATATATGAAAGCCTAACTCTAAAGGAGCTCATAGTCTTATCTACCAAGCCTATACACCATGCTAGAGGCTGCTCAACCCCCCCCCCCTTTAAGTCAGAGTTATACTCTGTAACTCAGACTGGCCTGGAATTCATGATCCTCCTGCCTCAACCTCCTGATTTGCTAGAATTACAGGTATGTGCCACTATACCCAGATTCAAATACTGCCCCCACTGTGGTACCGAAGATTGAACCCAGGGCCATTGCACTGAGCTAAATTCCCAGTTGGTTTTTTTTGTTGTTGTTTTTTATGGTACAAGTTCTTTTTATTTTTTTTTTTTGAGAAGGGTCTCACAAAGTTGCTAAATTGCCAAGGCTAGGCTCAAATTTATGATCCTTCTGCCTCAGCCTCCTTAGTGCTGGGAATATAGGCATTTGCCAACATGCCTGACTCACGTCCTTTTTATAGGTGAGGTGGCATAGGTAGATGGAGGAGGCACAGATAAATGCATGGACAGGTAAGCATAGGTCAACTCTCTAAGATCACTAGGTCACCTGAACCAGCCTGAGCTGGCCTAGCCTTGGCCCACTTGATGACCTGTCACCTCTCTAGGTTTGTGAGAGTGTGGACACTGGTCCGGAGTGAGTCCTAAGCTCAATGGGAGAAAGATCTGGTACGTAAATCTCTCCACTGAGAACAGATGCCTGGTTCCCAAACTCTGGGGATAAGGATGATAACAGCAACCTGACCTGACCCTGCGTGTGTGTTTGTGTGTGTGTTAGGGACCTTTGAAGGACTGAACTTCCACGGGTCCCTACCAACACCTCTCCAAGCACCTGAGTATTGAGAGTTCTCCCTTAAGACCTAAATTCCTCTTGCTGCTATTTAAGACCATGACATCTCAGAACATGCCTGGGCAGCCTATGCTTGCTTGTGGAGCAAATGGGGACAGTGGGGTGAATATGCGTGGAAGCAAAATTGAAAAGTAGTCCACCTTGACCCATCCACAGCTACTTCCTCTGCATTTCTCTCCCCAGGCGCCCCTCCCTTCCATGCTGAGTTCTTTCTCTGCCCTCTGCTGGGGTGGTCTCAAATTACCCTAGCAAGCAAGCGTTCTGCCCAGGCACTCCTCTAAGACAGGGATCCCAGCTGAGTGTTCAAATCAGAGCCATCTGATTAAAGTGGTTCCCCCCAGGTGTGAATTCCTGGCTGACAACCTATGGAAGCCAACTGGCAGCTCTCTGCTCAAGTGGAATGAAGGCGGCACAGTGGAAGGGATTTCTAAGTGGGCAGGGAACTTCCCATGAGGTCTTTACCCACCAGTCTGCCTCCCCTTCCCCATTGCTCAGTTGGCTATGTCAACCCAGTGCACAGGCCTTGGCTTGCTGCCATCCTGCCCTGGGAAAGCCACGGACCTTGGAGCAGGCACAGGGTCAGTGTCACCTACTCCCCAACAGTGGTCTAGAGGCTCAGTCCCCAGCTTTTTCCTTCTGCTGCCCAATCTTAGTTGGGTGTAGCATGGGGAGAGATGTCACACAGGCCATCAGGGTGGAAGGGCCCAAACTCTCCCATTATATGGAGAAAAACTTGGCTAAAGTGAGGGTGTGGCTTTCCTCAGAGGCTTTGGTCCCTAGATATTCTGACTTCTCATGGCTTTTCTATATCCCTGAGATAGTCATTGCCTTTCATTAGTGCTATCTGGCACATCTAGCTTGTGGTTCACTAAGACCAGATCTTTCCTTGATACTACCTCTGTCCTTGGTGTCTGTGACACATGATTTCTTTGCTTCGACAGCCTTCTTGATCTCTCTTCTGCTAATTTCTTTCTTGTCTCCGTGTTGAATTTTAACCTTGTGCCAGCTGCCTTCAGCTTGAGTCAAGTTCCTATAAGGGGCTGGGGATGTAGCTCAGTTAGAGTGCTTACTTAATTGTGCAGATTCAATTAACAGGAAGGTTGTGTGTCCTCTAACAATTTATTAATAAAGATGTATGCAGAAGGATAAGGCTGAATCCTTGCTCTTTAGCAATTTTCATTCTAAAGTCTAGTTAAGAGGGGACACAGACATGGAATGGTAAGAGAACCGGATAGGACATTCCCAATCTCATTTGGGTGTAGGATGAGGAGAAATGACAGCTCCTGGCTGTGGTTGAGTGGGGTTGGATTCCTTCTCCTCTACCCAGTGCCCTTCTGTCCTTTTGGGAGTAACACCTGTGACTTGCTGTTCTCTGCTCCCCAGGGCCGTGGGCAGCCCCTTGGTCATGGACCCTACCAGCATCTGCAGGAAGGCACGGCGGCTGGCAGGACGGCAGGCCGAGTTGTGCCAAGCAGAGCCAGAAGTGGTGGCAGAGCTAGCCCGGGGCGCCCGGCTTGGGGTTCGAGAGTGTCAGTTCCAGTTCCGCTTCCGCCGCTGGAACTGCTCCAGCCACAGCAAGGCTTTTGGGCGCATCCTGCAGCAGGGTGAGTGTGGGGAGAGGACCAGGGGAAGAGGTGGTTTCTCCCCATGGGGGATCAGGGGATAGGGGAATAGGTTTGGGAGGCTGCCTGAGTCCCACCTCCTGGCCAATCTATGGGTACCTTGGCCCACCTATTGGGGGCTCCCCACACTGCACAGACCCTGTCTCTCAGGGGTTGCTGGGCTGCACTCGCCACAGGGCCCCAGCCCACCCTCGCAGGCCCCAGAGCCCAGGCTTTATCCTGTGTGCTGGTGCCCCTCCCCACATCTGCAGATATTCGGGAGACCGCCTTCGTGTTTGCAATCACTGCAGCGGGTGCCAGCCACGCAGTGACACAGGCCTGTTCCATGGGTGAGCTGTTGCAGTGCGGCTGTCAGGCACCGCACGGACGGGCCCAGTCCCGGCCCCCTGGCCTGCCAGGCACCCCAGGACCTCCAGGGCCCGTGGGCTCCTCAGACACCAGTGCCGCCTGGGAGTGGGGAGGCTGTGGCGACGACGTGGACTTTGGGGACGAGAAGTCAAGGCTGTTTATGGATGCGCAACACAAGCGTGGACGTGGAGACATCCGAGCTCTGGTGCAACTGCACAACAACGAGGCTGGCCGGCTGGTGTGTATGGGAGGAAGGGTGCAGGTGTGTGGGGAGTGTGTGGCTTGTGGGAGTGGCCATGTGTCTGTGGAGTGTGGGCATAAGGGTGCACAGGTGTGTTGTGTGTGAGAGTGACCAAGGCAAAGGGGGCACTTGGGAACTCTGGGAGGTGAGGTAGGTGAGCTGTGTAGCCTAGAAGGGGATGGCAGCGGTGGGGCTGGATGCTGAGTGGTGCAGTGGGCAGAGGGGAGGAGATATTCGGGGAATCAGACTGAGAGCCCTTAGGGACCCAAAGTCCGGAGTGCATACCTCTGAGGCACGACAGGTGGGCAAAGCTTGGGAGCGGGTGCACATCTGGACGCCAGGGCAGAGGTTGGACAGGGAGATGGGGGATGAAAGAAATGCTAGAAGCTGCAATAAGAGTAGGGAAGCCAGGGAAACTGAGGGAGGCCTTGAAAGGGGCTGGATGGGCAACCTGTCTTAAAATGGAGTGAAGAACCAGGAGCCAGTCTTGGTGGAGGTAGCAGGGGGTCAGGTGGAGGCCAGGAAAGCTGCTGCTGATTCTAGACTCTTGCCAACTAGCTGCACAGCAGGCCCAGTCCAGATCTCACCTGACCAGGGCCATAGCAGCTTCCCCCATTCCCTCTGCAATAAGAAGGCCCCAGGACCCTTGTTTAGGGGCAGGAAGCCTGCCTGAATCTGATGGTTCTAGCAGGGGAATGGGAAAGAGTTGTGGGGGGAGTCACACAAACCTGCAGTTGAGATGGCCACTGACTTCTGAGCCTCCAGTGATGGTTTTCCTGGGTCAGCTGACCCCATGCATCTCTAGTAAGGTTGACAATCTCAGGCCCCAGCTTCAGACACAAAAAGCAGATAAATTAAGGGAGGACTCCTGGGTTTGCTCTCAGTGGAACATTTCCACGGGCCCTTCTTCCTGCACCCTGTGCCTTAGTTCTAAAGCGCTCTAAGGACGCTGTCACACACGTCCTGTATCCTTCGGGTTCGGGCTGAGGCCTTGGGCAGCCCCCGGGAGGAGGGGGCCGGGAGAGGAATGTCCGGACAGGCCCACATACCTGTGTCTGCTCAGCCAGCCTGGGGCCGTGAGGGGCAGGAATGAGGAGGCCTGGGTTGCAGGAGAGCCAGGCTGCGACAGCTGCCACCTCTCTCCCTCTAGGACGAATCTCACCCCTGCCATCCGTTTTGCTTTCTACTCCCAATCTCTGGCTTTGGGCCCTGCAATCTGCACTGCGCACTATCCTCCCATTCCCCACTTCTCCACCTTTGTCATTATTCTTCTTCCCCGAGCTGTCTCTTCCTTGATGTTCTCCTCACTTTATGCCCTCCCTTTTAAATCTTTTTCCTCCTTGCCATTCACACCGCTCCGGCATCTCATTTTCTGTCCATCTTCTGGGCTTTTCCCTACCTGCACCCACCTACCCTCAACTGTCCCCATCCATCCTCTCCTTTGCTCCCCTCAGGCCGTTCGGAGCCACACGCGCACCGAGTGCAAGTGCCACGGTCTGTCCGGCTCATGCGCGCTGCGCACCTGCTGGCAGAAGCTGCCCCCGTTCCGCGAGGTAGGCACGCGGCTGCTGGAGCGCTTCCACGGTGCCTCACGAGTCATGGGCACCAACGACGGCAAAGCCCTGCTGCCAGCGGTCCGCACGCTCAAGCCACCGGGGCGCGCCGACCTCCTGTACGCAGCCGACTCGCCGGACTTCTGCGCCCCCAACCGGCGCACCGGCTCGCCAGGCACTCGCGGCCGCGCCTGCAATAGCAGCGCCCCGGACCTCAGCGGTTGTGACCTGTTGTGCTGCGGCCGTGGGCACCGCCAGGAGAGCGTGCAGCTCGAGGAGAACTGCCTGTGCCGCTTCCACTGGTGCTGCGTAGTGCAATGCCACCGGTGCCGCGTGCGCAAGGAGCTCAGCCTCTGCCTCTAACCCGCCGCCCGCCTCTCCAAACTGCGCAGAGCCGTATCTCGGCCCCTGTGGGACTCCGGGGTCCAGCAGGGGGCGCTGCCGGGCCCCAGCTGCTCTCTGGAAAGTCCATTTGACAGGCCTATGAGATGAGACCGGAAACTTGGAGTACACACGCTGGGTCTACGAAGATTCAGGGCACCGGAGGGCTCCTGGAAAGGTGTTCTGAGAGTTTCTGGGGGCGATTATACAGGCTCCCTCCCTTTGGCCCCTCGGGTGGAAACAAAAACTCCAGTCTCTAGGCCTCTGGAGACCAGACTCCTCAGAACTGCTGGCCATGGAATGGGTGGGTGAGGTTCTTATCAATAAAGATATTTAAACCAGTAGTACTGGACCCTCAGCTTGGGAGGAGGGCTGGCCTCTTGTGGGCTCTGTGTAAAGGGAGGTGGTTTCCATAGAACTCAGATCTCAGGAGTCATCACCCTGAGTCCTTGTCTCCCCTAACCAACCACCTTGGGCACTCTCCCTTGACCCTCTTTTGCTCCGTGTTGTCCCACATGGAGGCCTGGATCTGGGAAAGAATCGGCAGTTGATCTGTACAGGGACAAATGAGAGGGTCCAGTAAAAAGGGACAGGACCCCTTTGGTGGTGTGCTCAGCTCTTGGTCCAACCCTCACCTTAATTTTTAGGGGATTATGTCTGTTTCTGTGAGGCCTGGGGAACTCAAGGGGTGGACTTTCGCCCTGCCCATGTTCATGTGGTTAAAGTACTTTATGAATATGGTGAAACTAGGTGATTAGCCACACCAGCTTTGGTTACCACCAAAACTAACTTCACCCAGCCCCCACTCCCCCCACCTCCTTAGACCTGAAAAGACTGCCCGGGCAGCATTTCTAGTCACACTTGGAGAGGAAGCAAGGTTATCCTAAGGTTTCTCTTGGCACCCATCCACATGGTCTTCTCATTCCACTCTGGAAGCTGATGGTGAGGGTGAAGGGACACAGAGGATGTTCTGGGTTCTCCAGAAGTCCTTATCTTTATCCATAGCCCAACTGTGGGGATGCAGGGCCCCCATCTGCTCCCAAGCAGAACTCCCCAATGGGAAATGACTCCACCCATCAAGGTAGGTAGGGTGCATGAGCTTGGATTCAGGTGCTACTGATTAGAATTTTACAACTCGGAGCAACTTGGCTTCAGTTTCTCTACCTATACAATGAGGAGATCACAATGTTTTGGATCACCAGTCCTAAGAGTGTAAGCACAGAGTTGTCTATAGGGAATGTGTGCAGGAGGAGAGAATGAAGGCAAGTATTCAAAGAGAGGCAGAGATAAAGCAGAAACAATAGGTGTGGGAGGTGGGAGACTAGGGCAGGGGTTGAGAGAAACCTATGACATTTGATTCCCTGGGGCTAAATTCAGACTTAATGAATGGACTTCTCATTCTTTAATTCTCTTTGCCTACTCTAAAAGTTGGGTATCTCTCTTTGCACTCATGGCCTGCCCAATACCTGCAAAGCATCAGCTCTCTACCCCTATTCTCACAGTAACTACCATTTATTAAACATAAATTTGATATAAATAATGTGGTTATTTTTTTTTTTTGGTACCGGGGATCGAACTCAGGACCTTGTGCTTTTCAAGGCAGGCGGCAGAACCACTGAGCTAAATCCCTGGCCCTGATATAAATAATGTGTCAAATGTTGTGCCAAGTCCTTTCTATTAAAAAAAGAGCTTATTATCTTACTTTTATTTGTTTTTTGGTACTGGGAATCAAACTCAGGACCTTGTGCTTGTGAGGCAGGCGGCAGAACCACTGAGCTAAATCCCCAGCCCTATTATCTTATTTTTAAAAAGAGCTCCTAACCAGAAAGTCTGTGATGGTGTGAGGTGGATTATGATACCCTCCTATTGAAGGTAGAGTTTATTTCCCCTCCCTTGGAATTCTGTCTGGCTCTGTGATCTGTTTTGACCAATAAAGAGGGACAGAAATGCTATATAACTCCTGAGACTGTAACTATGTAACGTCTTCTGCCTTCAAATCTGGCACACTCTGTCTAGTCAGAAATCTAACTCTAGGGCTGGGGATTTAGCTCAGTGGTTCTGCTGTCTGCCTCGCAAGTGCAAGGATCTGAGTTCGATCCCTGGTACTGAAAAAAAAAAAAAGAAATCTAACTCTAAGGCCACCATGCTGTAAGGAAGCCCAAGACGGCTACATGGAGAGAACAAGACTACTAGAGAAGATCTAAGGTCTTGGACATAAAAATAAAACCTTTTGAACTGTCCAGCCCCAGCCAAGCCTCACCCCCAGCAAAAGGCAGCCACGTGAATGAAGCCAGTCAATGGGTCCATCATATGGAGCTCAACCACCAACTGATTTCTGACAAACGTCTGACCTAAGAATCCTGAGACGTAATTACTTTGGGATTGTTTGTTAATGCATCCATAGGCCATTGAAATAGGATGATCTCCCCATTATAAAGGTAGAAAAATTGAAGCCAGGTTGGTCTATGTTGTAAATTTCTAAGCAGCACCACCACCCTCAAACTGTCCCAAGGAGGTCTTGACTCATTCACCCAGCTCATTTGCCTGTCTCTGAACCAATAACAGTATCCAGGGAAATATACTACCATAGGATTGGCAGTCCCCGGGGCCACAGGGGATGAGGGCAGGAGAAGGGAAGCAGAATTCTGCAAATGGAGCAGAAGGAAAGGGACTTCATCCTGGACGTGACAGAGTCTAACCATGGCTTCCAGTACATCTGTCCTTCTCCCACAATGGCCTTGCATCCTCCCTGGGATCTAGCCAGGTTCAAGCCTCAAGCCCACCCTGGGTGGGAGGGGTGAGGCAGGCTGTCATGGGAAGGATTGGGCATCTGGGGTTTGATCTAGGGTTGGATTAAATGCCTGGTCTGCAGGGAAAGGTCATGCAGAATTTGAACTCAGAGCCTCTCTCCTCTATTAACTTTCCAAAGGAGAGTGAAACTCCCAGTCTGGCGGGGTTTGTATCTGCAGGTCGGCCTTCCCCCGTAGTTTGAGCTTTTTAACGTCCCGCAGTTATCTCAAGCACCACCAGAGGGCTGCAGAGTCCAGCTTCCCTATTAACAGGGAGAACGGGAAGATCAGGACATCTGGAGGTTGGAACTCAGAGCTTAGAGCTGGGGAGAGGAGGACTGGAAGGAAGCCGGAGACCTATTGACAGCTTGTTTTGGGCTGCTAGGGTTCCAGACTTGTGGGACCTCTAGGCTGGCCACACCTGGGCCTGGGATGCCAGCCTCCCAGTCTCTACTACTACTTTGTCCAGGTGTGTTGAGGAGGGGTGAGATGGGATGGGTAATGCTGGGTATCTTCCTGATCATGCCAGCGGAGAAAACTGGGACAGTGGCATGAAACAACACCACCCACGCAGGCTGAAAGAAATTCACAGGATGTAAATGGTACAAAGAAAAAGGTCCTAGTTTGTGAGCTTGATCTTGGTTGGGAGTTAACTTGCCTGAATCTTTGGCTTCCTACCACAAGTGAGGGATTCCTGATAGCTTCTCAGCGCACCATGAGTGTACACTGCAAACTTCAAACTCCCACCCACATATCAGTGATTCTCCTTCTGTGACCAAGTCCCACAGGAGTCTGGGAATGGCTTTCTGTGAAGGATGACAACGTTGGCCCAGAGACACCATTGGAACCATTACCCTTTAGGTTTAGAGATGGCTCTGTGCTCTCATTCTCGAAGTGCTGTCTGGGAAGAGGATCAGAAGCAGAGCTGAGAGGTGCCCCGCACCCCGCTCCTTCCTCACCCAGCTGCTCTGCCCCAGGCACAGTCAAAGTCCCCTGCTGGCTGAGCGGTGGGGGACATGTGGAACTGGGCAGAGAGGGGAAGAGCGCAGAGGCACCCCAGATGTATGAGTGAACACAGGGAAGGCAGAACACAGGCAGATGGGTGAGGAGGCTGGGTAGAAGGTCTAGCTTCAGCCCAAGGCCAAGGGCTCAGAAAGCATCTCCTTTTCTCTACAGAGACCAAGCATACTGGGAATGTGGAGAGCCAGAGCAGCAAGCTATCCCCTCTTACCTTGCCGAGGCCTGGACAACGGGACAAAGAGTCCCCCTTGTCCATCTGGGGCTCCTTTCCTCTCTTCTTCGCCAAGATAAACTTCTTTCCAGCTGAGCCTTAGACTGAGTGGGGACCGGACTGGACTAGGCCAGGGCTTTGAGGGTCCCACCTGTTCTTACCCTGGTGCCTCCCTCAGTCCTTCTTCCTTGACCTCCTCCAGAGCAGCCACAGCTGGAACCATTCTCCAAGCTGCCTTTCATCTTCTGTGCTCCCCCACCCCCAGTGGCCCCTGTAATTGTGGTCTCAGGCAGTGGGGCAGCCGCTGCAGCGGGGGCTGGGGCTGGGCTGAAGGCCAAGGCCCAGGGCAGAGCCAGGGTGGGGACTGGGGGCTGCTGATAGGGGCTTGGCCATGGAGTGGCTCATATGGGGCTGAGGCCCCAGCTGCACACTCTCTCTGAGCCTCATTTGCATACATGCCAAGACCCTGTGCTTCCACACACTCTCCCTTCCCTGGACCCAGACTTAGGCATTTTTAAACCTGCATGACATCAGGCCAGAACCACACAGGGAGCAGCACGAGTCTTGGAGATCCTTACTTGCCTCCTGGGGTAAAAAGAAGGTCTCTCTCTGTTCTGTATTTCATGAGCAGTGGGGGAGGGGGTAGCAAAGAGACCCTTCCTCATCAGAGAAAGGCCAAAGTGGCGAGGGGGTCTGCTGCTCAACCAGGTCAGCAGCATTTCCCCAAGGTGGGTGCTGCCCAGAGACTTGGGATAATATGATTAGAAATGCAGACCCCCAGGCCTCCTGCTGGAAAGGCTGATTCAGCTGCGTGGGGTCTGGAATCAGTATTTCCCATGAAGGCCTACCCCGGGGGACATGTACCACACACCCAGCATGGGAAACACTAGCACAAGCACTGTGCAGAAAACAAGGAGGTCCGCAGCCCACGTATGACCTCCTGTGTGGTACTGGGCCTGTTCTGGATCCTTCCTGGGCCTCAGTTTCCCCAGCAGTCAATGGGAGCTTGGCTTCCCAGCCTGCTGATGCCTTGTCCCACCCTGCCTCCTTCCTGCCTGTGTGGAGTCTAGCCTTACCCTGTCCCTACCCCCTTCCCAAACTCTTGATCAAGCTGTTTCTATCTTGTCCCTGCAGCATGGTGGGGGAGGATGGGGAGGGAAGGGGGTGGCTGGGGTCAAACAAGGCTCTGGCTGACGCAGTCTGCCTCCTGCCCCCGGCTGTTTTCCTGCTGTCCAGCCAGACTGCGCCTCCATTGCCCCACCCCCACCCCCAGCAGCCTCAAGCCCTTAATTCCTGACAGCTGCAGTGGCTGCCGGCAGAGATGGGGGAAGAAGGGGGAGTTTGCCATTAGCCTGCTGTTCCTCTGGTCACCCCCCCACCTGACAGTGGGGGACAAGGGAGGCCCCTCCCCTCTAATTCCCCAAGGATGGGCACTTCCAGAAATGGGTCCCTTCTGCTTCTGGGAGCCCAAGACTCCAGCAGCTCTGTCCCAAAGCCAGGAGGGGTTCCCTTCAGATAGGAGGTAGTGGGGTCTTGGGAGGGATGTGCCTATATAGAGAAGGAGGCTTGTGCCCACCTCATAGAGTAAGATGCTGAGGCCACAGCAGGCATAGG
Organism: Heterocephalus glaber; assembly: GCF_000247695.1. Next base: position 6,141,737 of record NW_004624823.1, on the reverse strand, counting down.
ATTCATTATCAGGGCCCAGATTAGGACCAGAAACAGAAGCTAGAGCCTCCTTCCCCTCAACCCTCTGGTTCTCAGACCCTTGCCCTCTGTCATGGCGGAGCCAGTGTTCATTGAGAGACGGGAGAAAAGGAAAGAGTCCCAGAAGACCATGGGCAGACATGGCCAGGGCAAAACTCAGCATCCCATTTGAGGGCATGGGCAAGCAGCAGTCCGTGTTGGGGCCAGAGCTGCTGTGCTGATTCAGAACTCGTTTCCATTTCTGCTTTCACTAATTTGCTGTGTGACCTTAAATAAGTCACGACTCTCTCTGAGCCTCAGTATTTTCTTATGAAATAGAAGGGAGCTAAATAAAATGAACTCAAAGCCCACCTGAAAAATTAAAAGACTCTCCAATCCCTCCTCCCAGAGTGTACCACCCTAGGGTGCTGGGCTCCAAAACGAGCATTACTAGAGTCCTGGCATTTTTTCTTCCTTGTCTCACTGACCAGATGAGACTGGTCTCATTAGCCTCATTTCATAAAGCGGGAGAGGGAGTCTTCACCAGCAGGAGGCACCTGTTTAAGGTCCCGCAGCGAAGAAGAGGAACAGCCAGAGGCTGCCAAACCCCTACGCAGGACCCCACACCTGCATCCCACAGCAGGCTGCGGGGAAGTCCCTCCTGCAGGAGGAGAGGGAAACGGGGGACCCCTCCCCTCTAGCACCCGCAGGTGTGTGCTGGGCTGGGCTAGGCTGGGCTGGGGCGCTCCCAGCAGCTGCGTGCCAGCCAGGCACCCATACCTCGCGGTAACCCACAGCTTCTCCACACAAACCAGGGCGCCCCGCACACACGCAGTTCTGTGGGGAGAGCGCACAGACCCCAGAACCTCACCTTCGTCCGCTCACTGCAATCCGCCTCCCACTCCAGCCCCGAGCGGACGCAGTGGCCTCAGGACGCCTCCACACCCCCGTGTGACGTCACTGGGGTAGAGCCCTAAGACTGCATGGGATGGGGGGAGGCGGCGGAGCTCCCCGACCGGGACCGTCATTCCGTCTCCAGGCTGTGGGGCCGGGCACCGACAGCGCCATCCCCCCTCACCCTCCTTCTGCCCGCCTCGCACACCCTCGGAAACGCAGGCTCGCGGCACTGCGTTGGGGGGGGCGGTCCCAGCACCCCAGCCTCAAGTCCTCAGCCCTCTGCACCTCCGGGCCCCCCTTACCCTCAAGAGGCATCAGGAGTAGTCGCGGGGGGCCTCGGGAAATTCCCCGGACCCCTGTGCCAGGAGGTGCCCTGCTCGCCTGCTCCCCTGCTCCCCACCCCACCCCCGAGGGCGGTGCCCGGGGGCGCTGCCCCATGCATCAGGGAGGCGGGCGCCGTCTGCTCCTGGAGCCGTGACCCGAGTCGGAGCTGTGTGTTCTGTGTCACAGCCGCCCCGACCCCTGCCGATCATGCGTCGCCGCCCCTGGCTCGCCAGTCCCACTGGGCTGTGAGCCCCCCACGCCTGTCCCATCACGGCCAGCGCGCCATGGGCAGCGCCCACCCTCGCCCCTGGCTGCGGCTCCCACCCCGGCCCCAGCCTCGGCCTGCGCTCTGGGCGCTCCTGCTCTTCCTACTGCTGCTGGCTGCCGCTGTGCCCAGGTGAGCCCTCACCTCATGCTCCGCCCTCCTGGAGAGCTGGGACCCCCAGGGCAGGGACCTCTAGTGCTCCTGCTGGGGCAGGGACCCCGGAATGTGGGAGGGTCAGGATCACAGGGTCACTGGTGCCCAAGGCAAGACAGTGAGGTTCCTCCTAGGAGGAGGTTAGACTGGCAACAGAATATGGGCAGTGCAGCAAGACAGGGCAATGCCCAGGAGAATAGTGGTAACTAGAAGAAGTGTATGTGAGGGGAGTAACCCCCAGTCTGAGTGTCTGCCACTCTGGGGGAATGCACCCCCTCCCCAGAGTACTTTGAAATTGCCTTGTTCCATCTTGCAGATCACCCCCAAGCATGAGCATTTTGAGCTGGAAGGGGGTATCCCAGGTAGGGGTCAGTGAGACACTACAGCTGGAAAGGTCCTGTGTGTGTGTGTGTGTGTGTGTGTGTGTGTGTGCGTGCGCGCGCGCGCGCGCGCGCGCATGCGCACTTGCATGCATGTGTGAATGAGCCCAGCAAGCTGGGCTGCTAAACAGCAGTCTGTGTGGATTTGTGTGTGAGAGTTTGTGGATCAATGTATGGTAAGAGAAACACATGTATCAATATGTCTTTGATTGTGTGTGTCTGTACCTATGTCTGGTGAAGTGCGCGCGTGTGTAAGTGTTCCTGGGTCTCTTGTATCCACCACAATGTTTGCAGAAGTGTGCCTGGGTAACTGCAATTGTGGCTGTCTAAAACATGCCTGTGTATGCAGACATCTGTGCCTGGCTAAGTACTTAGGAAATAATGTGTGCACAGACAGAAGTGTGTGCATTTGCACATGTTTACCTATGTGGGTGTGCAGCTGGGTGGGTTGTGGGAGTGATGGAGAGCAGGTCAAGGAAAGGAGAATGTTTAGGAGTGTGCTGACGAGCCCAAACTTAAAGCAGGAGTTGGAGCAGAGGGTGATTATGGCCTTTGGGACCCAGTGTATATTATTAAATGGGGCCGTGATAGCATCCCTCCCCCAAAATGCTTATCCCTTCTACCTTCCCACATGCCTGTAGGTCGGCACCCAACGACATCCTGGGCCTCCGCCTCCCCCCGGAGCCTGTGCTCAACGCCAACACAGTGTGCCTGACATTGCCTGGCCTGAGCCGGCGGCAGATGGAGGTGTGTGTGCGTCACCCTGATGTGGCCGCCTCAGCCATCCAGGGCATCCAGATCGCCATCCACGAATGTCAACACCAGTTCCGGGACCAACGCTGGAACTGCTCTAGTCTGGAGACTCGAAACAAGATCCCCTACGAGAGTCCCATCTTCAGCAGAGGTAGCTGCCCCCCTTGCCTGTTCCTCCCCATCATATCCAGCACCCTCACCCCAGGACCTCTGTGCCAGCCAGCCAAAATCCACTCAGGCTAGCAGCACTCAAGTCCTCACACCTGCCAAATGCAATGCTCTCCTGCCTCTTTCTGGTCTCAGAAAATCCATGAGGTGCGGGTGGAGAGACAGACAAATGGGACAGATGTGGCCCTGGCTGAGGGTGGTAGGTTCCATGCCTGAAAACTGGACTCCTAGATTATCCTGCCCTGTCACTGGCACGGCATACCTCAGGCCCAGGAAACACTCTGTCACCGGCCTCAGTTTACCCTTTACTTAGGATGGACTTAGGATGGAGAGTCTGTGAGAAGGCACCCAGGATGGGTGGGCCTGAAGAGGAGGTGGGACTTCCCACCAAATGGTGAGGGTAGGGAAGCTTGGGCAGGTAAATGTCTGTACTTCGTGGCTGGCTGGGGCTGTCGGGGTACACCACCAGCCTCTGTGTCATCCTCACCGCCCCCTAAGCCTCTCTGAATCAGAGCACAATGGGTGTGTGCGTTCTTGTGTGAAGTGGCTCTGGCCCAGCAGGCCTGCCAGCCCTGCCAACCCCTGTTCTCAGTTTAGAGGAGCTGCAGCCCACTCCCTGTCCTCTCTGGACTGCTGGGTGACTTGAGGTGGAGGAGGTTTAGTCACTGGCTTCCTCTCACACTCACCTTAAGGCCTAGTATCTCAGACCTTGAATCAGGTCTTTGGAGCAAGATGGGGGGCCTGCCTCCTGTGTTGGCCTAGTGGGCATCTGTCTCCCTTCTCAGCTGCTTAGGTGAGATAATGTGGGGACCCAGTGGCCTTGGCTCCTTAGGACTTGTTCACTTCTAGTTGATAATGGAGGAGGAGAGGTACTCAAACCAAGTATCCCGGGGCTTGAGGCTGCTGGGGGCCAGGCTTCTGTATACCCCAACTTCAGGAAGAACTCAGAAAGTCAGGACCCTTCCTTTTTCACCAGGACTCGTGCTTGTGTCCCCAGAGCCCCTAAGTCAGAGGTCACCCCAGCTTCCCCCGCCCCAGCCCCAGGCCGCCAGCCCCGCCCCCACGCGCTCCCTCCTTCCTCCCCCGCACGCCCGGGGCGCTGTTTCTACCCAGCAGAGCCCAGCCCGGCGCGTGTGGCGGCATGCAGCCGCGAACTAATCCCCGCGGGCCGCGCAGACGGCTCCCGGCCCCTGCCGCGCGGCTCTCCACGAGGGCGCCCCCTGCCCTGCGCTCCGCCCCTCCCGGCCCTCCAGCCCCGCCAGCCCCGCCAGCCGGGCCAGCCCAAGCCTCGAGCTGTCCAGGGGCGGCGGCCCGGACCCCGAGATGCTTGGCCGCCCGTGCGGCTGACACCAAGCGATAGGCCTTGGCACCTTCCGGGTTCAGCCGTCCCGGGCTTGGGCTCCGGTCGCTGCGCGCCAGCTCCCACCCTTGGGTTTCCGGGTCACCCGCGCTCCCTGAGACCCCGGGGGCGGCTGCTAGAGCCCTTGCTTCTGTTTCTGCTCCCTAGGGGCTCAGACGAGCGCCAAGGTTCTCGCCCCAGCCGCTTGGGGTGAGGCAAGGCAGGGCAAGCTCTTTTCAGCCCTCTCCCCGGCCTCGCTCCCCTCGGGTCCCCGTTCCCTCTAGACTGAGTAAACCCAGGTGTCTCGATCGGTCTCCCGGTCCGACCCGTGCGGCCCGGTGAAGGACCTGGGGGTCTTTGAAGCTCGAGGGGTGGGGGTGAGCTCAGAGCGGTGCAACCGCGCGGGGTTGGCGCGGCGCCAGGCGCTCCCGGGTTCACCTGCAGTTTAATAAGCGGGAGGTGAGCTGGGGGGACTGGTGAGGGTAAAGGCTAGGGGTGGAGGGGAGACTTGCCGGGGCTAGCCGAGAGGGGCGGCGCCTAGAGCGGGGAGGGGGCGGGGCGGCGGCTCCTGGCCCCGCCAGGCGGGTATTGGGCTCCTCCTCTGGGCCTCGGAACTCCGCCCTACCTCCTGGGCTCCTGCTCCTCCGTGGTAACCCCTCGTTTCTACCTCTCCTCAAAGGGGAGACTCTGGACTTCTGGAAAGAAAACTGCTACTCCGCCTGTCCCCCTCTCACCTCTGCCTGGACACCATAGCTCCTCCGCCCCATTCCTCATCTGGGTCCGCCCTCCTCCAGGGTCATTTCCTGGTCCATCGTGGTCCATCTCATCCAGGACTAGCTAAGTTTAAATCCCACAAGGCCATTATGGTGACAGTCGGCCGCTGGCATTTTGGTTCCTTCCCCCAATCTCTCTTTTTTTCAAGCTATGAATTGTCTGTTGTGGGGTCCTGTGACCATGATTTCCCTCAAGTGGAATATCAGCGGACTGACCCTTCCTTCTGACCCAGGTTGCCAAAGGGATTCCCTTAAAGTGGGTTTTGTCATGTTTAAATTCAGAAACTTCCGGTGTGTGTGAGAGGGGAGTGGTCCCTTGGGCTTTCCTTAGGTCACCCTATTGGCCTGCCACCTTCCCTAGGAGATGGGTTGGGCTGGAGGGATGCATCTGATGAAGGAGGGAGAGGAAATGATGCTTGGGCACCAACAGTGGACAAGCCTGGGAATATAATGGGGCTTTACCTGGCCAAAGAGAGGTGCTAGAGACCTGCGAAGGGGGAGGGGGAGGATTGGGATAGGGACTTCCAGGGGATTTTGGAGGGCCCTAATCCCATGCTGTTTGGTTTGCCCAGCCCAAGGGCAGCTATGATCTAAGTGCCAAAGGGCATTGTATCCCCAGCTTTTGGTACTGAGGACCCAAAAAGGTTAGTGCCAGGCACTGGGCAGAAAGTCTGTTAGTGAAGACTAGAGAACCCCTCGATATCTCACTCAGAAGGTAGGGACAAGAAGGAAGTTTGAGGGAGGTGCTGCTGGGGGCTGAGTTTAGGAACTGAAGTGGGCAGGGCTAGAAGGTGAGAGATTCACAAGCAGGTCCCATACAGAGAGAGTTCTCATACAGTTTAGCTGTTGATCTCCCTAAGTTCCAAACCCATTTGGAATGGATGGAAAGTGGGCACCAGACCCCAGGGCAAGCCAGGTTCCCAGCCCAGGAGAAACCAGCAGTTTAAATACCTGGCCTCTCTTCTCCAAGGTCTGGCTCTTTCTTTTCCCACCTACCTTTTTTACACTGGTTTTACATCCAGGCCTCTAGGGCTTGGGGTACATGGTGACATTCAGATGGGAAAATTGAGGCACAGTCACATCCCAGAAGGTTCTAGTATTCTAATGACACCCAATAAATTAGCCAACATGCATTAAGCACTTGCTTTACATCGTGCATTGTTCCACTTTATGCTTTAGGGTCCTCAAACTGTCCCTATGTGGTAGGTCCTTTATTATCCTTATTTTACAAATGAAACTAAGAGAGATTGGGTAACTTGCAAAGTGAGGTCACACAGCTTGAAAGTGAGCAGTAGAGCTGGGATTATGCAGGCCAGCTGACTTTAGAGCTTGCACCCAACTGCCTCACAAGCTGCAAGGCCAGCATGAACACTACTGTGTGCCCAGAGGTGAGCTGGTGTGATGGGAGTGTGTACCCCAAGAAATGCAACCAACACACACATACACACACACCCCATCCATACTTGTGCCAATGCATAGCCCCATTCAGAGTCCTTTGTAAGCACTGTTGCATGTACACAATTTCTCTCTCTGTCTCCCCCTACTCCCCACAAATAAGCATGCACAGATTATTTGCACTGAAGGATGGAAACCAGACCTACTCTTTTCTTCTCCGAGTTGAATGGGTAGGGCTCAAGCTTCTCTAGCCTCTCCTGGTTCCCACTGCCCCCTTTCATCCTCTCTCCTCAGTACTCTCCTGCCCTCCAAGTCTCCATCCCAGCCCCTTCCTGGCCCTTGGCTGCAGCCTGTAGCAGCAGCTGACTCCACTTAAATGCTGGCAGTCCCTGTCCCAGATCAAAGGCAGGGCAGCTAATTGTTCGTCTTAACGAGCCCCCCCTTCTGCTCCGGGCAGCCCAGCTGGCCATGGCCCCACCCCTTCCCCCCTCCAGCTGGCCAGATGGCACTGTGCCTGCGTCTGCCCCAGACAGTTGGGGCCAGACCGAAACTGGGGCCCTGAATGGGAGCTGGGGGGCAGACTCAGTAGGCTGGGCTTCTCTGAGGCCTGGATGCATAGAGCAGAGGGTGGCTATGCAGGCCTTGCCTGATCACCTCTACAGGTGGCTATACAGCTGTCAGAGGCCATGAGGCAGTATAGGGAAAGGCATATTGAGCTACATGGGGTAAGGGTGTTCTCTGCAGGCAGGCTGTGGGTTACATCTATCCAAATTCCTCCAGGCCTGCCCTTGAACATGACAGAGCCTGGAAGATGGTGGTTGGTCGTGCAATCCCTCTCCCACAGGGCCAGCCTCTTGCTTTTCCCTGGTATTAAGCGTAGACTCGGCTATAGGAACTGGAAACTGGGCTACCTAGGTTTCTTTCTTGATGGCTAAGCTCCCATGGGACCAGTGTCCTTCAGCAGAAAGTTGAACTTTGAAAGCTGGTTGTGGGTCTGGCTCTGTAACCCCTGTGACCTTGGACTTTCCCATTTGCATAGTACAGTGTATGATTGGTGGTGGTGGTGGTGCAGGGTGATCTCTGAGGTCTGGGCTGCTTTTAGAGGTCTGAGTATTGCCATGTGTCCTAGAGCAGGCTAGTGACTCCCCCAGCAATAAGAAAAGTCCTCAGAGTTCCAAAGATAAAAGGCAGGGGATAAATGTAGGGTGCACTTCCCAGGGACTGGGGCCCACCCTCCCTCCCCTTAGGCCCCACCCTCCCTCCCCTTAGGCCCCACCATCCCAGAGCAGTTTCTGCTCCCCTGCAGCTCTTGCCAATTCCCAGCATCCCTTTGAAGGCTCCAGCCCAATCCCCATCTCCTCAGGTCTGCTCATGGCTGGGCCCCTTATGGAAAAATGTACTGAGATACTATGAACTGGAAAGGAAAAGGAATCTGCTTCCAGGGCTTCCAGTAGCCTAAATGATTTGCTTTAGAGAGGATTATGAGCCCCTGGGCTCTGTCTTGATCAGGGTGAAAGAAAAAACAACGGCCTGAAAATGCAGCAGGAATGAGTGGGGTCAGACAGCAGGAAAAACATCCCAATAGTAGTGAGAACTCATGTAGTATGTACTATGAGTGAAACACTACTCCAAGCACTTTACATTTAGTAACTCATTTAATTCTTGGAACAACCATGAGGCAAATAATAATAACAACCCTATTTTAAAGATGAGGAACTGAGGTACAATGAGGTCATGACACTTGACCAATGTCACATAGCTATTAACTAGTAATTGGAAAAGCCAAGATTAGAACCCAGGCAAACTGGCTCCAGAGATCAGTTCTTCTCTGCCACACATCTTGTATCATCATCATCATCATCATCATCATCATCATCATCATCATCATCATCATCATCATATTGTTGTTTGCTGTTGTTGTTCTTTCCCTGGGCAGGAAGATGAGGATGGGGCTCTGTGAGCAGAAGTGAGGTTTGGGGTAAGAATGGCCTAGGTTCTCTGTCTCATCCTGCTTGGCCTCTAGGGTCTGTATGCCCTGCAGGTCTCTGAAGCCGGGGTAGAAGAACTCAGAGTTTTTATTTCCTCTGAATCTCTGGCCTCCCCGAGGGTTATCAGCCTCCTGCCAGGTCCTAGGCTTCTCCTACAAGGGCCCATGGCACAGGTAGATTCTCCTCCCTGTGTAGGAACTATTCTTGCTGCCAGCTTCTCCCAGTGTCTGCCCCTCCCAGTGCCTGCCCTCTCTCCACGGTCCAGAGGCTGGGCGGAGATTTGTACAACAAAGTGCTCCTAGCTAGTCCTTTCTCAGATTCAGAATAAGCAAGAAGTAGCCTGCAGGCCTAAGAGCTGGACCCACCTCTGCAAGTAGGCCGCCCCCTGCCACAGGTGTAGGGTGGGATCACAGAGAAGGAAAGCAGTGTAGACAAGTAAGTGGGCAGGCTGGCCCAGCCCTGGGCCTCTGTGAATGGCTAACTCAGGGAGTCTTGTACCTTCTGAGCATCAGTGGAAGGTAACTTCCTCCTCAGTTTTCAGCACTGCTATAGGCTAGCCCATTGGGCCCCCTTGGTCATCCCTCAAATGTCTTCACCTGACCTTGAGAGACCATAGGCAGGGTGGCTGTGGGGTACCCTTTTTTTCCTTTCCTTTTCTTTTCTTTTCTTTTCTTTGATACTGGGGATCAAACTCAGGACCTCTCACTTTCGAGGCAGGTGCGGCAGGTGTGGCTTGCGTGGTGCCACTGAGTTTAATCCCTGGCCTTTTGGTATCCATTTCTGAGCGACTTTCAGGTATGTCTTGTGTATGAGGACAGGTACCACCAGGGAGGGTTGTGAGCTGGGCCTAAGCTAGGTGCACACCTGCAGGCGATCTTGGGGTAGGGCGCTTTGGGAATAGACTCCTTTTACTTATCCTCCTGTCCGCTGGCATCTCCTAGGGCCTGGCATTCCATCATTGATACTTTATTCTTTAGATTAAACTTGGCTTTCTTTCTGCAGGCTATTTTAAAATTGCAGGTATCACCATGAAAGGTAATAGATTAAATCCCTGATCTGAAGAAGAATGTGTTTACCAGGTGCTCTCTGCCCTAAAGGAGAGATCTAGACACACAAATTCCAAGCTTGCTAAGGGTGACATTCATGAAAAGGGGGAGTGTATGGTGAAGACCTCCCCACTATGACCAGCAGAATGCTTGGCTTTTGCTGTGATTCCTTCCCTTCTCTGACTCTCTCCCCTTGTACCAGATCCTCCACCACACTGGTTTGAAGACAAACTTGGGCAGGATGGACAGGGCATGAGATGTCGAAGCCACTCCAGAGTTCGTGTGTTTTGGGTCTCTAACCGCAGGTTTCCGAGAGAGCGCTTTCGCCTATGCCATCGCGGCAGCCGGGGTGGTGCATGCGGTATCTAACGCGTGCGCTCTGGGCAAACTGCGGGCCTGCGGCTGCGACGCGTCCCGACGCGGGGACGAAGAGGCCTTCCGTCGGAAGCTGCATCGACTGCAGCTAGATGCGCTTCAGCGCGGTAAGGGCCTGAGCCACGGGGTTCCGGAACACCCCGCCCTGCCCCCTGCCAGCCCGGGCCTGCAGGACTCCTGGGAGTGGGGCGGCTGCAGCCCCGATGTGGGCTTCGGGGAACGCTTCTCTAAGGACTTTCTGGACTCCCGGGAGCCTCACAGAGACATCCACGCGCGCATGAGGCTCCACAACAACCGAGTTGGGAGGCAGGTGAGAGCCCCGGCCCCTAGGCCGGATGCAAAGCCCTCGGCCTAGGGCCTGCCCCTCCCCCAAGCTACCTCTTCCTTGGTCCAAACTCCTCTGCCAACTCCACAAACTTTCCACTGTCCTCTCCTAATTCAGTCAACAAGCATGTCTTAAAGACCTACTATGCCCTGGGAGTAGCCCAGTATTACAGGGCCCAACCGACCCTTGCCAAAGACGCCCCCCCCCCCCCGCCAGCCTGCTCCTCTTACTTCCTTCAGTGATCTGGACTGGGGTGGCCTGCAGGACCTCAGGGGTCTAGGCCTGGGTCGTCACCCTATTTCCTTTACAGAGTGAGAAGGTGAAACTAGACCATCATCAGATGCTCCCAGCTCTAATGTTCTGTGGCGCCATGCGTCCTAGGTCTCATGTCCCCATCTGTTCCCATCCAGAAGGAGAGATTCCTGCAAAGTGAAAGGGCAAAGGGAGGTTCCCAGGGCCCAACAAAGACCTTTCTCCCCTGCCCTTGAATGTTCACAGAACCTCAAAGGTCACAACATTCATTCAAAAAAATTAAATACATAAATAAAAAGAAGAAGGGGAAGGAAGGAAAGAAATAGCCTGCATTTGTTTAGTGCCTAATGTGTTAGGTACTGTTCTGAGTACCTTATTACATATCAGCCCATTTAATCCTTACAGCTACCTAAGATGTGAGGTTATTAACCTCGAATTCAGCTAGGGAAACTGAGGCAGAGATGACTAAGAAGCTTGCTAGAGATGATGCAATCAGGGAGAGTATAGAGGCGGAATCCATCCCCAGGCAGTGGAGCTCTGAGCCTGTACTCATTTGTTGTACACTGCTGCATCATGAGCCCTACTGGTAGCTTAACACTCTTCTTTCCTGGAGATTGATTCCACCCCATCCCTTCTCTTGACCCTGCCCAGCCTGCTCAGGCCTGGATCCAGGCTTCCTCTATTCTTGCTCCCCTGGAGCTCTTGGCCCACTGCAGTTGTCTCCTGCCTTCACAGACTCCCAGCTGATTCAGCAATCCCCACTTCAACTTACAGGCAGGGTAAATTGAGGCACACCCACCCTCAGGTTTCTACCAGTTCCCACTCACCCCTGCTTTGTATGTGCATACAGCTCTTTTCCCAAGCTTCTTTACCACCCCAGCCTTACAGACAGTGCCTCCTCCTCTCCTCGTTAAACTGGTTAATTAATGGCTGCTGCCTGTGGGAAGCAGATGTTCTGGAGCTGTTGGCCCGGGGAGGCACTGGGCTGGTTCCCAAGTGGTGCTGACACCATGAGCTACACATGTGAGCTGCACAAACCTTTAAGACCTGGAAGGGCCCAGTCCCTCTCTTATGGTCTTCCTGCCTGGCTTCAGGACCCCAGATCCTTGCTATCCTTGTCTGAAAGTGTGTTTTTCTGAATGGCATAGAGAAAATGTGGATGTGGCCCACTTCCTGTGGGGTGTCTGGTGAGGATAATACCACCAGGTTCTTTGGGAGGAGACTGTAGAACAGGTTGAGAGCTGGGAGGGGGCGTAGATCCTGTTCCCATAGCCACCTCCCTTGGAGGCCTGGGAACCTCTCTCCACTTTCATGGGGAGAGAGCCTGACTCTCCTCTGGGTTGTGCTCTACCTTCAGGTAGAGCTTTGGCACCTGTTGGCACTCAGATCAGGCCAGAATAGGTCCCAGTCAGCATATTGGGAGGGGGTGGTCTCCTTAGGCCCTGGGTCCCCGAAGGCTGGGGTCGGGTCGCCATAGTGGAATGAGGTTTTCTCACACTCACAGGCTGAAGTGAGGCCGGTGGCTTTGGGCGTGGATGTTAGTGGGGGTGGCGCGGCCCGTCCTCTCCCTTCCTGGTCCCTACCCCGGCTATGGAAGGAGAGGGAATTTCCCTGAAGATCTGGCATCCCCCCTCAGGAAGCAAGAACCCCCATCCCCAAGGGCCCCCTGCAGCTGCTGGGAAGGCCGGCCGGAAGGAGGGAATTCCCCCAGGGCCTAGCCTGGTGGGAGGCGGATGGAAGCGCAGCAGAACTGCAGCGGGCAGAGGAGCGCTGACTGCTTGGCTCGGGAGCTTCCGGCCTCAATGTTTGTTTCTGTTCAATGGGAGCTGGTTTCAAAAGCCTAGGAGATTCCAGACCAGTCCCAGTGGCGGGAGAAGGGCAGGGGCCTGGTTTCCGGTGTCACCCCTTACGCTGCCTTCCTCCGCAGGCGGTGATGGAGAACATGAGGCGAAAGTGCAAGTGCCACGGCACGTCAGGCAGCTGCCAGCTCAAGACCTGCTGGCAGGTGACGCCCGAGTTCCGCGCCGTGGGGGCGCTGCTTCGCAGCCGCTTCCACCGCGCCACGCTCATCCGGCCGCACAACCGCAACGGCGGCCAGCTGGAGCCCGGCCCCGCGGGGGCACCCTCGCCTGCTCCAGGCACCCCGGGCCCGCGCCGCCGAGCCAGCCCCGCCGACCTAGTCTACTTTGAGAAGTCGCCCGACTTCTGTGAGCGGGAGCCGCGCCTGGACTCGGCGGGCACCGTCGGCCGCCTGTGCAACAAGAGCAGCGCAGGCCCGGATGGCTGCGGTAGTATGTGCTGCGGCCGTGGCCACAACATCCTGCGCCAGACGCGCAGCGAGCGCTGCCATTGCCGCTTCCACTGGTGCTGCTTCGTGGTCTGTGAAGAGTGCCGCATCACCGAGTGGGTCAGCGTGTGCAAGTGAGCGGCCCAGGCTCTCTGGGCCCTGGGAAAGCTTTCCCTCCTACATCTGGGCCCTCTGCCTCTTGTGATCCCAGGCAAGCACCACTGCCTCGGCTCTTGGGACAGGAGGTTGGACCGCGGGATCTTACAGGGTCTGCAGTCAGGGGACAGTCCAGGCCTGTCTGACAACACCGTGTACTTCTGTGGGTTCTAGGATTGATTGGCTCACGCCTTCTACCAAGCTCAGACTCCCCAGGGTGGCTGGAGAATGCCTCACATCCTAGCACAATTGTCAGCCAGGCAGCCCAGCCCCTTAGGCCTGTCTCCTTTCTCCCCTACCCCTAGAGTGGGAGGGATGGGACCTCATGAGCTGGGGGAGGAAGATTAAAAAGAAGGAATGGACATAGCGAGCTGAAATGAACCCATAAAGGCCCTGGACACCGTGCCCACTGGCCTCTGCCCCTTATTCCCCTCGCCATTCAGGTATCAGGTATTTATTTTGCACTCTCTTGGTGGCACTCCCTGGGGGGAGGAGAGGCACTGGAGAATAAGAGAGACACAGCATCTGCCTTCTAGGAGTTTACATTTTGCTGAGGGAGATGGACAAAACCAGTAAACACAGTCATTTCAGACAATGTTATGTGCTGTGAAGAAAATAAAGAAAATAAAGCAGGGCCCTGGTGTACAGTGCTTTGTGGGCCCCTTCTGATAAAAGGGGAAGCCTGAGATGTGATATTCCTGTGGTGACCTGCAAAATGGGACAAGGAGCCATGAGGAGATCAGGAGGTAACACTTTCAGGCAGAGACCATGGAAATACAAAAGCTCTGGGGGAGAAAGACCTCCACCTGTTGGAGGAGCAGCTAAGATGCCCTTGTGACTAGAGTGAAGAAATCAGAGGGCTGATGGGCAGGAGAGGCACTCAGAGGGTGGGCAAATGTCAAGTCACATGTCTTTCTAGGCTTAGGCAAGGAGTTGGGATTTTATTCAAAAGCAATGAGAACATTCAGGGTCTTAACAAGGGAGTATCATGGTCCGATTCCCATATGGGTTGTTGTGTGGGGAACTGGATGAAGGTGTTAGCTGGAAAGCCAATTAGGGGGGCTACAGCCATCTTCCAAACCAGAAATGAGGCTTGGATGGAGGCAGTGGAAATGACAAAAAGGGGCTGGATTCAGAGTCTTCAGTGCCAGAGCTCCAACCGCCCACTTTGTACCTGAGCCCTCTGCCACAAGCCAGGACGAGTGGCAGTGCCCAGCAGCAACCGTCAGTAGAGACAGGAGACACTCTGAGAGGAGTAATCCTGGGCAAGACCCAGCTCAACCCAGCCCAGCGCCCCAGGGAACAGGTGGGGCCAGGAGGTGCGGCTGGGAAGAGGGGGGAGGAGGAGGGGAGGGGCCCCAGACTCCCTGTCTGGAGCTGGGCTCTAGGAGTCAGGGCAGGAAAGTCAGGGTGTGTGATTTGTGAGCAAGGCCCAGGGGGCCAGCTTTCCCGGGCCTCTTTTGCTCTGACAGCCCCTGCACAGGGTGCTCCTTAGCAGGTCATAATCACTCCCTGCCCTCATGCCCATCAGAACACTGCTGAGCTGGCAGCTTGGGTCCTGGGTTGCATCTCCTCGGTTCAGACCTGATGATTTTCAGCCTCTCAGAATATCAGGAAAAGAACATTTCACCTGCTTCATCTAGGCTTCCTGCTGTTCACAGCTGGGGACCATGGTGGCTGCCTCAGTTTATCCCAGAATGGCACTTCTCTTGAACAAGACAAGGACTAAAGTCTTGTTCCTTTCCCCAATTGCCTGCCTTCCCAAGACTCCCATTTTCCCTACCCTTTTCCTATTTTTTCTGTACCCTGGATGGGGACCAAAAGGAAAAGAGGCTCCCAGCAAGATGTACGCCTGTGGCCCCTCCAGCTGGGAGATTTGCCCTCATCTCCTGGGCTTCCAATTGCTGGATCGAAGCAGCTCCCAGGCATGCCTAAGGCAGCAGGCCCTTCCAAAAGCTCAGCTCTGCCACTTTGGTGGAGTACAGGGTTTCTCTCCCCATCCCCCAAAAGACGGCCCTACAGGCAGGCGGGTGAGAGTCCCCAGGGAGAGGGGGTAGGCAGGAGCAGCCAGACACACCTGCCTCATTCCTTTCCTCTTGTTCACCCTGGAAGAGCTGTGGGGGCTGGGTTCCCACCGCCTTATCCCTCCCATTCCAGGGAGGAGGAGAGACCAGTGCTGGGGCCAACTGAGGTGTATGTGGGGTACTCTCACCTCTAGCAGTGTCCATTGGAGCATTAGCTGTGGCCTCACCCTCCTCTGCCTTCCAGGCTTATAGAGGATGGGGATGGGGCGGGGGAGACTGGAGGTGACAGCTCTAGCATCAAGTTAGGGAATCAGGTAGGAGAGGCAACCCTGCAGAGCACACTTCGTCTAAGAAGGGTGGGTGGCAGGGTGGAGCAGGGGCCCGAGCAGGAGTTGTAGGGGACACATTCTAATGAGTCAGGTTGTGGTGAGCTGATGATACATGCTAGCCTAGTCTGTAAAGGAGGGGAGGAAAAGTTGGGAGAGGAATGAATAAAGTGTTGCCCACTCCCCATTCTTTCCCTGACCCAGAAGTTGAGTCCTGAGGCCAAGGCTGGACCCCACAGGGGAAAGGAGGGTGTGGGACTTGGTAAGGGGCCTAAAGGGAGATGTATGGATGATGAAGAGTGGGAAGAGGGGGCTGAGAGGCGCTGGCCTTAGGCAGTCTGGCTGAAGGGTGAGGCAGGAATAGTTGTGCTGAGTGGAAATAGGAAAAAATGGGCTGAAATTAAGTGGGAGGGTGGAGGTGAGATGGGGAACACCAGAGGTGAGACTTGGAAATGGGAACAAAGGTAGCCAGAGGTCATTTGGAGAAGAGAGGACCATCCCCGTCTCCAACACCTTTCACCCGATGGACCCTAGGTTACTGCCTTGCAAGCAGAAGTGGGTCTAATGGAGCCCAGTTTGTCCCAAGAGGAGGAAATGAGAGGACTAACAGAAAGAGGGTGGTAGGTGGAGCAGCAGGGAGTGGTGGGGTTAAGGGTCAAGGTCAGGCAGCCGGCTGGAGCGGGATCCAAACCTAGCATCTTGCCTTTCAGTTGCCCAAGGAAGGGGGCGGGCACTCAGAATCCCCCCGGTGAGAAGCAAGGTCAGGTTCATCCAGGTTTCCCTTCTTCCCCGGATGAATGCGCCTACAGCTAGCCCCGGCAGGGGACCTTCCTCGCTGGAGAGTGGCCAGGCCCTAGTCGCGGTCCCCCTCCTCCCTTCCCGGCCCCCCTTCTCCTGTGGTTGCCGGCAGCTGCCTGCGGTCGCCCCAGCCCCTGTGCTCAAGGCACGGGGACTTTCCAACAGAGGAAAAAATGACTTAATGAGAGTGGGAGCCGGGGGCGGGAGGCACAGGTCCCTGTAATCACGGCTCCGCTGTGGGGCCTGCGCGCCTCCAGGCTCTTCCCTGGCTTCCTGCTGCCAGCGCCTTCCTTGCGTTCTGCTGGGGAAGAGGGACAGGTTGGCGACAGGGGGATCCCTTCTCAAGACCCAGGCTCTCTGGGGCCCTCCAGATGGCTTATTTCCCCGGGGCTCGCCGTATGTAGAAGCTAACGATCCATGATCCCTGCTATTTGGACCCAGTGTTTTAAAATTGGGACGTGTTTCTCTCTGGAGCGGGGGTCCTGTGGATTAGATGGGTAAAAGGTCGGAAAGAGAGGGGGCCCTTTGCCACTTGGCGGCTGCGTACTTCGAAGCGCTCCCGGTTGCCGTGGCAACCAGGGCAGCGGAGGTGTGTCCGCGGGGCTGAGGCGCTCGCCTCCCCCTTTTTTGCCGGCCCGCGGGGGTGGGGGTGTGCCGTTACCATGGCAAGGTGCGCTACGAGGGCACATTCTTCCCCAGGGTGGGAGCGCCCTGAGGATACGAGAAGGAGGGTTAGAAGGAGGGCGACGGGGGCGGCCGAAAGGGGAGCAGGGTGGTCAGAACATGGGAGGAGTCTCGGCAAGGCGGAGCAGCGCTTGGAGGTTGGGGCGGGGAGTTTGGAATCTGACCCCCTCCTGTAGCTTTCCCGAGGCATCCCGCTCTTGATTCCCCCTCGCACCCTTGCTAGGGTTCAGCGCCCAATCCAATTTCCAGGGAAGGGACCCTCAACCAACGACCCAAAGGCCTTTTGGGTTCTTCCGGAGCGAAGGGAACGCTCCCTGCCCGGTGGAGATGCAGGCTAGACTGCCTGCAGAAGCCCTGCAATTAATCCCCTCGCCCGCCCCTGCGCCGCCCGCCAGTCCTCCTCCGGGCTGGGTCTACACCGCCAATTACAGCCGCGCGCGGCGATTGCTTACCCTGGACCCTCGGGAGCGGCTGGGGATGGGGAGAGCAGGCAGGTCGAGGGGGCGGGGCCTCTGGGGTTTCACCAGCGTTGGGATTCTTAACTGGACCTTCAGACTTAGGCCTTTTAGTCCAACTTCTGCGCTCCAGAAGATATGGGAAGGAGGGATCTACTCAGTGCTCGGCACACTGTGCCTCAGTTTCTACTCCTCGATTGCACACCGCACTCATATCAGAAAAAGCACGGGGAGGACCTGGTGCGTGGTGTGGATGTTGGTGCGTCTGGCGTCCAGGGCTGGGCACCCAGAATTCGAGGCCCTCAAGGCCGGTTCCCTTTCTCACCGCCGACTGCTGCGTGGATTTCTTGGCTCCTCGCCCAGCCCCGTGGACGCCGAACCACCCCGAGACTGCTGTCAGCCCATACCGCTTTGGTTGGAATTAGAACACGGCGCCCCCTCTGGGCAAGAGGCTCCCGGTCTGTCCCAGAAGGGAAGGCAATCTGGGAATTCGCGGAGCATGGACAGCCATCACCCTAACCCCCTGCCGTCCCTTCTTCGCCGGCTACTCTGCAGGGGCTCGGGTTAGAGCTTCGCGCCCCCCACATCTGGCCTGCAGCTGGACGCAGCCCACTGAAAACTGCTGAGGACACGGCGCCCTCTGTTGGTACGGAGCGTCGGCGCAGCAGACGCGGCCCTGGGGTCTGGCTCTGGCGCTCCAGTTCCAGGGTCTCGGTTCCACCGATTCGGTATCGGTTGCCCCTGGGAACCATCCGCCCTCTGCCTCGTGTCGCTCCCAAATCCAACTTCACAGGCCCTTTGCTCTCCGCCGGCCAAGCCTTGCTGACCCTTCTTCCTGCATTCCTGTATACTTAGAACCCTGTCCGGCGACCTAGCTGTCCCCGAATCTCCCATCTTCTTTAAAAGTCAGCGTTCAGTCAGCAGGTTCTGCGAACGATCACTTCGCGCCCAGCGATCCCTCCGCTCCCAGCGATCCCTCCCCGCCCAATGTGAAAGTCCTAAAATAGGAACGTGATTACATAAATCACCGCCCATTTGCTCGGTGGAATGCCTCCCCGCGTCCTTAAAAATGAGGTGGTTGAAGTATATTTAGTGATTGAGACAGTGTTCGCTCTACATTTGGGGAGAAGGGATTCGAGACACAAAATAGCCCAGGGCAGGGCCCTTCTTTTATAGCAAAAGGGGGCGGGTGCCTTTTAAAAGTCTAATACAGGCATCAAAACGCTAACGAATTATTTTGGGTGGTTAAAATTTTACTCTGTTTATCTGCATTTTTATTTGCTTATAATAAACAGTACTTGGGAACAACAATGATTCTAAATACGACGTATTTTGGCAAAAAATGTGAACATGAAATTATATAGAATATTTCTTTTTTGAGACAAGGTTTCGCTATGTAGTCCAGGTTGGACTCAAACTCACTATGCAGGGCCAGGGATTTAGCTCAGTGGTTCTGGCGCCTGCCTCGAAAGCACAAGGTCCCGAATTCGATCCCTGGTACCAAAACTAACAAACAAAAAAACTCACTATGCATCCTAGGCTGACCTCAAACTCATGGCTATCCTCCTGCCTCAGCCTCCTGAGAGCTGGAATCACAGGTGTGCCACCATACTGCCGGGATTTTCTTTTTAAAATCAGTGGTTTGAAGTGAAAACAGGTTCCTTCCAACCTCTGACTCTCTGGACCCGGGAAAGCCAAGAAGTTATTAGGAAAGTCTTTTAAAAAAAATTTTGAGACAGGTTCTGCCTCATCCTCCCATAGTGCTGGAATTACAGGAATGCACCACCATGCCTGGCTTAGAAGAGTCTTCCAGTCCATATACACACCCAGTGCTGTCTGTGGCTGGAATAACTGATTTATTTTGCTGTACTTACTGCTTATGTATGAAGATGCTACTATAATTAACAAGATAGAAACTCTGTCAAACCTTAATATCTCTTTCTCCCTCTTCTTCCTCTCCAGTCTCTTTGCATTCACTCTTTCTTTGCCTTTTTCTTTTCTTTTTTCTTTTTGTATGGTTTTTCTTAAGATAGGATCTCGCTATGCAGTTCAGATGGGCTTTGAACACTATGTAGCCCAGGCTGGTCTCATGTGTACCACCATGCCCAGCTTTTTAAAAATAATCTTAAAGGTATGGAAAAGTTACAATTGTACAAAGGACTCCTCCCTTCTTTGAACCACATAAGAATAAGTTGCCTACATGATGACCCATTAATCACTAATGTGTTAGTATATATTTCCTACAAATAGACATTTTTTTCATAACCTAATGCAATGCTCCCAATCAGGAAATTAACACGGATACATTAGTAATATTTAACATCCAGGCCTTATTAGACTTTCATCAATTGGCCCATAATATGGTTTGTAACAAAAGGATCCGGTCCAGATTACTCATTGCATTTAATTATCTGTTTTTTCAGACTCTTTCCATCTGAGACAATTCTTCAGCCTCTCCTTTCCCTCTTTTGGGGATGCTGGGGCTTGAAACCCAGGGTCTTGTGCATGCTGAGCTGGCACCCTAGTTATATCCTCAGGCTTTCCTTTATTTTCATGACCAGAACAATTTAGAAGATGACACACTTGCCATACTATAGATGCTCCTCACTTTGCCTTTATCTGTTGTTTACTCTTCTGATTGGATGTGGTTTATGCATAATTCCCCTCCTCCAATTGGGAAATGGACCCAGGGCCATCCTGCTACATCCTGTTGCCTCAGCCTCTGGAGTACCTGGGATTACATGTGTGTGCCACTGTGCTCGTTGGGTTATGCAGCTTTGGCCACAACATTGCAGATGTTGAGTATTTTCCCCATTGCCTCATTATTTATTCTGATGCTCAAAATTTCCCAGATTTGGTCCAGCTACCAAGCTGGCTTCTATCACTGTAATACTTTGAGCATTTCCTTACTTTCTGGCATGGTAAGATGTTCCAGGCTCATGTTGTACTTTCTATGACCTATCCCTGCTTGGCATCAGCTATTTCTCCAAGAATCACTTTTTCTCCTGTTAGGGAATAATATATAGAAGCCAAGATCTGGATGTTAAATTTGCTCAATGTTCTTGGGGTGTCAAATGTTTCCGGACCATTCAGTGGAGAGAGGTAGGAGATACAGGTTTTACTATCTATCATGTATCTATCATCTATCAAAAACAGTTGAGTTCACCTTTATTTACAACACCATAGGTTTATTTTCATTTTCTCTTCTTTCATTTTTCTAATCCCTTTTAAGTGACCAGTTCCCTGTCACTGATTTTCTTGTTTCTTTGGTTTTTTTAAGATAGGGTCTGACTGTGCAGTTCAGGCTGGCCTTGAACTTGTGACCATCCTCCTGCCTCAGCCTCCTGAGTGCTGGGATTGTAGGCATGCTCCACCACATCCACATCCGGCTTTCCCTGTCACTACTGCTGCTTCCATCTTTACTCCCCTCACAGACACCCTCATCTTCCATATTGGACTCTGGTAACTTCTGCCAGCCCAGTGTTCCCTGTGCCTTCATGTGGATGCCTCACCTTGCCCTTGCTTGGTCCCACATCATGGTTTTTTAATGGAATTATTCAGAAAAAAAAAAAAGGCAGGCAAACAGGGTGGTGGCACATGTCTGTAATCCTAGCACTCTGAGAGGCTGAGGCAGGAGGATTGCAAGTTTGAGCCCAGCCTAGGGAACTTAGTGACTTAGTGCGACCCCAGTAAAATAATTTTTAAAGGGGCTGGAGATGTAATTCATTGTGAAGGTTTGGGGTAGGCTGGAAACAACTCCACTCAGCTTTGGAGCTTTAGATAGAGTTTTCAATCTTCTTGCTCTTCCAGCTATTCCCATAAAAAAAACCCTGGAATCATTAGACTCCTTTATTTCTCTACTTCACATCCAATCTATGACAGATCCTTTGATTTCCCAATAGATTTTTTTTCCAGTACCAGGGATTGAACCCAGGACCTTGAGCTTGTGAGGCAGGTGTGGCACCACTGAGCTAAGTCCCTGGCCCTCTCAATAGTTTTTATCTAGAGTCTGACCATATGTCATCCCCTCTGTCATTACCATCCTAGTCTAAGACACTGTCTTCCTCCTTGATTGAGTACAGTTTTCTCCTAGTTGGTCTACCTGTTTCTGCCTTGTCTATTTCAGTCTATTCTATAAGCATAATCCTGAGTGATCTTTTTAAAGCGTCAGTTATGTGTCTCCTGTGTTCAAGATTGTCTGAAATCTTCCTATCTCAGAATGAGGGCCAAAGCACAGTACTTACAATGACTACAAGGCTCCACAGGATCTGAATCCCAGCTACCTCCTTCGCTCATCTACTGGTCTCCTTCATCCATTTGGCTTTAGCCACACATTCCTCCTGGAAGCTCTCTAAACAAACCAAACACTAGCCTGCCTCAGGGCCTTTGCACTTAATACTCTCTCTGCATGAAGTAGGTGTCTCCCTAGATTATATGAATGTTACCTCTCTTCACTCAGGATTTCACTCAAATATTTCCTTTTCTTTTTTCTTTCTTTCTTTCCTTCCTTCCTTCTTTCTTTCTTCTTTCCTACCTTCCTTCCTTCTCTTTCTTTCTATCTTTCTTTCTTTCTTTCTTTCTTCTTTTTCTTTCTTTTTTTCTTTTTTCCTGTGGTACCAGGGATTGAACACAGGACCTTGTGCTTTTGAGGCACGGTACCACTGAACTAAATCCCCAGTCCTCAAATATGTCCTTATAAGTGGGCTTTTGCAGAACATCATACATAAAATAGCAAACTTCCTCTTGCCTTTACCCTGCTTTATTTTTCTTCACAGTATACACATTTGACTTATTTGTATGTGTTTACTTTCTGCCTGTATACTCAACTCCAAGAAAGCTGAGATTCTTTTGCCTTTTGCTGCATTTCTACAAAGTGTGATCAAAGCATACAGTGAATATTTTTATTACAGTAAAAGACACATTGGCATTATGCCATTAGTCCCCTTCAAAATACTCCCCTTTGCTTCAACTATACTCATCTCATTGCTCTTGTCACTTTCTGAAGCAGGTTTGAAAGTTTCTTTCCTGAGTATCTTCAAAAATCTGGTCGGGGGCTGAGGATTTAGCTCAGCAGCACTGTGCCTACCTCATAAGGGTAAAGTCCTGAGTTTGATCCCCAGTAATGCCAAAAAAAAAAAAAAAATCTGGCGCATGCTGATGTGAAGTGCCATCCAACAGAGAGGCAGGCTTGTAAAAACATCAGTGTGTCTTCATCCACTTCCTTCACCAGCTGTGGCATCGTGTGACTTCTGGCTCTTCCTCAAAGTCAAAATGACCATGAAAAGTAAATGAATCACTTCAGGACATCAAGACATCCAAGAGAGAGACACTAAAGACACTCATGAAAGAGGAGTTTCAGAACTGCTTCAGAAAGTGGCAAGAAGCCAGGCATGGTGGTGCACATTTATAACCCCAAACTTGGGAGGCTGAGGCAGGAGGATAGCTCCAAGTTCAAGGCCAGTTTGGGCTACATAGTGAGTTCAAAGCAGCCTGAGCTACACAGTGAGACCCTGTCTTAAAAACACCAAAAGGGGAGGGCCGGGGATTTAGCTCAGTGGTTCTGCCACCTGCTGCGCAAGCTCAAAGACCAGAGTTCGATCCCTGGTACAAAAAAACTCCCCAACACCCCCCCCCCAAAACACCAAAAGGGTGTGTGTGTGGGGGAGAATAAGAAAAATGAAAGTTGTGGGATTGATGGAATAAATGTATTTGAAGTGAGAGTATCTTGAAGGGGATTAATATAGCAAGTTTTGGGCCTGGGGATTTAGCTCAGTGGTTCTGGCACCTGCCTCGAAAGCGCAAGGACCCAAGTTTGATCCCTGGTAC
>NW_004624823.1:6085185-6118639 GCF_000247695.1 Heterocephalus glaber | reverse complement strand
TACTAATGCTTACACTCCTTCTGTGGAGAAGGTATATGTACATAACACATCTTTTTTTTTTGGTCCCGGGGAACGAACTCGGGTCCTTGCACTTGCGCAGCAGGCAGCAGAACCACTGAGCTAAACCCTCGGCCCTGCATGACACATCTTAACTCCTTTTTCATCCCCAACCCCTCCCTCCATCTCTTGATCTCCTTCCCACAGTGTGTCTTTTACTGAAGTAAGTTTTAAAAATTTAAACATTCACCATATTTTTCAATCATACTTCATAATGCCAGGACTGGTACTGGGCACATAGTATGCACTCAATAAATGCAAACAAGGGCTGGGGATTTAGCTCAGTGGCACTGCGCCTGCCTGGCAAGTGTAAGGTCCTGAGTTCGATCCCTAGTATCAGAAAAAAAAATGCAAATGAATGCATGAGTGCCCATGGGAAAAACACTAACCTGTTTTCAGGCCCAGCCTTCTTTCCTAGAACCTTTCTTAAAGTTCCAGCTGCCAGCTAGACATGCTCTGGGCCTGTGGCACCACAAACCAAAGCTTCATTGGCACAGGCTCATTATTTTATGTATGTGATTCTTAATTTAAAAACTGAAGGAAAAAAACCCCTGAGACCTTATTTTGTTTACTGCTATCTTCATAACGCTTCTCAGCCCCGGTATAGAGCAGACAAGCGAAGTCTCTCTGACTTGCTTGTTTATCTCTGTAACATCATAATTTTCCTAGTTACCTAGTCTCAAAACTGCTATCGATGTGAACACTCCACCCTCTTCTCATTTGCATGTTCAGTTAATGGTCCAGATCTGTCCGCCATCCCCCTGGGATCACAGCGGCCTCCCAACTGGCCTCTCTCAGTCCTCTTTTTCCCTCCTCAATCCTTGTCCATCAGCATTTTCTATTTTCCTCTCCCATAATGATCATGTCATTTCCTCTGACTGAAGCTTAGGGTTCTTAATTGCAGGCGACAGAAAAGGATTCTAGTCCACTTAAGCAGAAGAGGAATATCTTGGGATGATATCAGGCAGCTTGAAGAATTGACAGGAAGCTGCAAGAAAGAAGCTTGGGAAGGAGCCAGGAGCCAAGAGAAGCTCGACAGCGGGAATCTCAGACATATCCTGTCCTAGGAACAGCCTGATTCGGGGCTGCAGCCCCAGGTCTCCAGAGGCTGCCCTCAGCCGGCTCCCAGCACTCTGAGCACTGACTCCTGCTGCCTTGGGAATGAACTATGAATAGCATAGTTCTCTGCCTCCCTGGTCACATACTCAAAATCCAGAGTCCTACGTGGCAGTATTGATTTGGCTGTAAGCTTCCTGTGAAGGGTCAAGGAAGCAAAGATCTAACTTCCTACTAAGACTCATGCTAAGAAGGATCCGCCAGCATAGAACAGGGGCTCAGATGCTTTGAAGCTGAAGACCCCAGTGTGTATCCACAAACAGATTTCTGAGCATGTCATTGAGACTCTCCATACCCTTCACCATCCTGTTTTTCTCCCTCACACCCGTGTTCCACTGAGGCATGGTTCCAGGCAGTTCCCTGAGCTATCTTTCCTGTCCCAGCCCCTGCAACAGCTCATCTCTAAAGATGGTCCCCAGTGGACCATGCTTCACATGTGTGTATTGTCCCACCTCTCAAATCTGGGATGGCCCGAGACTCATTTTCACTGAGAGCACACTGGGGAAGTACCACTGCATGCCTTCTGAGGAGAGGTCCCAGAATCCTCGCAGCCTTTGTCTCAGTCTCTTGGAATGTTTCCTCTGGGGCAAGTCAGCCACCAAGTATGAGCTCTGTCTACCAGAGACCACCATGAAGTGAGCCCAAGCCTCATGTGAAGGCTGTGAGGAGAAACAATGATGCCTCTCCTGTCTCTGTTCCAGCCACTCCAGATGAGGTGCCAGATGTCTGATTACAAAGAGCCACCTTGACATCCAGCCCAGCTGATCCTTCAGGTAACTCCAACACCAGCCCCCATCTGACAGCAACTGCTTGAGAACCCCAAGTGAGAACTGCCTAGCTGAATGTGCTCAACCCCAGGACTGTGAGACATAATAACAAACTATTTTAAGGCATTACATGTTGGGGTAGTTTGTTAGTAACAGAGAACTGAAAAGCCGCTTTGTGGTACATGACTGGCTCCCTCGGGAGTGTCCCTCCACTGTTCTGTCCTAGCTGTGTGCCCACTCATATCTGCACTTGTCCAAATTCCTCCAATGAAGCCGGGCATGGTGGTGCATGCCTGTAATTTCAGAATTCTGGGAGACTGAGGCAGGAGGATTGCAAGTTCCAGCCCAGTCTGGGCAACTTAGCAAGACCCTGTCCCAGAATAATTTTTTTTTGGTACCGAGGATGGAACTCAGGACCTTGTGCTTACAAGGCATGAGGTGGCACCACTGAGCTAAATCTTCAGCCCTCAGAATAAAATATTTAAAAAACAGCTATGGATATAGCTCAGTGCAACAGCCCTGGGTTCAATCCCTAGGAGAAACACACACACACACACACACACACACACACACACACACACACACCCTTCCGATGAGCCTGGCACAGGGCAGAGAGAAGAGCCAGGATTTGCAGGGGTAGAAGAGGTTGAATCCTAGTTTCATCTCTATTTGTGTGACTTTGAGAAAAATAGTTAACTTCTCTGGACCTCCACATCTGCATCTGCTCTCTGGAAATAAAAACATCTATCTTCTGGAGTTGCTTTGAGTACCACATATAAGTAAAGCATCTATTTAGTCCCTGCTAGTCTCACTGAATGGTGATGCACAGGCTTCTAGACCTGTGTCAAATGGCACCCCTGCGGCCTCATTCGTGTCACTTATGAATGCCATGATCCTGGACAAGTCCTTTAACTTCCCGAGTCCTGCCTTCCTCATAAGTAATAGAGGTTTTATGATAAGATCTGTGTAATGGGGCTTCTGACTGGGCTGCTTTGTGAGGTTAGGCAACACTGCCCCCTCGAGGCAGAAAGCCTAAGCCCTTGAGTACTGTCCCTTAACCAGGGCGGCATCAGGAATCCTTTGGATGTCCACAGTTGGGCTTCCAACACAAGCAGACATGTCTAGAGGGCTGGGGGCCTGTGGGGAATGCAAGACTGCAGGCAGGGACATCAGGGGCCCCTGAGCTCATTGCCCCAAATGAAAAAGGTTTGGCTGGAGGGGAAGGGGAACACAGAACAGAGCAGGTACAGGAGTCTTATTTGGAGTAAGGCAAACCTGGGCCTGACCATCTGTGGCTCAGTGCATTCCCAGGCCCCACTTTCTCAGGGCCTTCTTGGTGGACCAGGGAAGCTCTGGGATATAACAGCAAGGACGGGCCATGAGAGCACAGACATCTCTCCCGTGGACACCTCTTCTGAAAGAG
Source organism: Heterocephalus glaber (assembly GCF_000247695.1). Next base: position 6,115,276 of record NW_004624823.1, on the reverse strand, counting down.
CCGAGAACAAGAAGCACAAGGTGCTTTTCCACCTGATGTGTGGGGAAGACAGACGTGATGTGCCAGACCATGGCCAGTGGGCAGGCAGAGAAGCGGCAGGTGATGGTGAGATGGGTGGCTGCTAGTTTAAGTATCCTTAAGATTTGTGCACTTTTATGTATGTTGCTTCAATAACAGATTAACACACACGCACACACGCATGGACAACTGTTGGGAAAAGAGGGATGAACAGTCATTTCCCGATGGCACCACGTCCAGGAAGAGACCAGGGGGTTGGAGGTCAGGACCACCTGGTGTCTGGCCAGGCTTATTTTATTTCTTACCCATTCACTTAAGGTTTATTAAGTACTTCCTACACATTGAGCAATGTAAAACATGTAAGGGGGATACAAAGATTATTAATTAACTGTAGTTTCCATTGAAAGCTTACTCTGGAGTAGGCACTAAACATCTCTCCCAATAATCCTATGATACATATTATTACAATCCCACCGATCAGTTGAAAAAATACAAGTCTCATAAAGGTTATGCAGGCTGTTCGATGCACAGAAAGTGCCTGGATTTTCACATGCATCAGTCTGTGAGTGCTCATAACTCGGAGCTGCAGTGCACCTTAGGGATCTAGGGTCCAACTGCCCGGTAGACCTCACAGAAAGGAGGCCTCAGAGCTGCCCTGTGTGAGTCTGAGTTCGAGTTTTGGCGATATGGTTTACTGTGACCCTTGGCATGTTCCTTCACTCTTTCTGAGCCTCAGTTTCCCAAGTTGTACCACAAGGGTAAAAAACCTACGCCATTCCCTATGGGTTATTGTGGGGACTATGTGAGACGACGTGGGTAGAGCCCGGTCCGGCACCTCGGGAGCATCGAGAAAGGCAGATTTAGCATCTGAGTCCTTGGATCACGCACACTAGGCAGAACCCCAGGAGGGTTGCGCTCATGCTCGGAGGGTCCCCACTCCTCGCCTCCTGATTGAACCTTTAGGACCAGGTACAATTGAAAATGACGGGCCGGGGATTTAGCTCAGTGGTTTCGCCGGCTGCTGCGCAAGCGCAAGAACCCGAGTTCAATCCCCGGTACCAAAAAAAAAAAAAAAAAAAAAAATGAACCAGTGGCCTTAAATTCTGTTCGTGCTGCTACAAAACGGCCAGGCGACCAGTCCCGGCTCCAAACGCATCCCGAGAAGCCAGCACCAGAAGGCCCGCGTGGGCGCTGTCCCCCGCCTGCGGGGCAAGCGAGAAGACGCGCTATCGCGAGATCCAGGGGGCCGACTCAGCGCAGGCCGGAAGTGGGGGGCGGGCACGAGGGAGTGCTCTCCTTTTGAAATCAGAGGCAGCAGAGGGCAGGGCTAGGTCGGATAGTGACGTCTGCTGGGAGCTAAGAGAGGGTAGAGCCGGGCCTTTGGGGACCTCGGTGTGGGGTTTGGCTGGGAGCGTCCCAGCACCTTTTCCTGGCCACAAGCTGGCGAGGCCAGGCTTCCCGCACCGAGCTCCCTGACCAGAGAAACCCGACTTCTCTGCAGAGCCTTCTCCAGGATAACGACATGCCCGCCCCGGTTTGGCCTGTGATTTGCTGGGACGCCAAGGAAGCTTCACTTTCTGACTCTCCCAGGTCCCTTCTATGGCTGCAGAAGGGACCTTAGCAACATGTTTGCACTCTCGTGTTTGTGAAAGTTAACAAAACAAAAGATATTTTACCTCAAATCTGTAAAAACCACTGGCTTTTTCTATTGAGAATTCTACCTGAGGGGATTGCAGTGGCTGTGGGTTTTTTTAAAAAGACATTTTGCTGTAAGAATACTCTGAATTGGAGTTTAGTGGGGGTATATTTATATGGCTCGTGGGTATTCTTAAATTATCTCTAGCATTCCTAGTGTATAGAAATTTGTAGGAATACCCCATAACCCACACTGCACTGAATTGCAAATATGGTGACCTGAATATGCCAGAGGTCTTTTTGATCCTAGAATGTCCAGGATCAAAAGAATTGGGATATAAGACAATGTGAAATTTGATACAGCTCGTGAAGAAAAGTTTGAAAGCCCGACTTGGTGGCACAAGCCTACAACCCCAACACTGTAGGAGTCTGAGACAAAATGATGGCAAATATGAGCCCAGTTTGAGCAACTTTGCAAAGTCCTGCCTCAAACAATAAAAACAATACAAAACAAAACTTTAAAAGGGGCTTGGGATGTAACTCAGTGTGAAGGCCATGGTTCAATCCTCTGTACTTCAAAAAACACCCACAAAAAAATTTGATAGTCATTTCCCCAAATTTGACAGCCATCCTAAAATAAATAGTTGTGAAGCTGAAAGAATTTTTTCTAAGGTAGCAATACAGTAGTCTCCACTTTACTTAGTTTTGGTTACCTGTGGCCAATTTTGGTCCAAAAATATTAAATGGAACATTCTAGAAATAATTCATGAGTTTAAAATAACTTTTATTATAGCATGTTTTTATAATTGTTCTAGTTTATTATTATTTTTTGTTAATCTCTTGTTTTATTTATTTATTTTGTTTTTTTGAAACAGAGTCTCACTGTGTAGTGCAGGCTGCCTTGAACTCATTATGTAGCTCAGGTTGGCCTCAAACTCATGGTGACCCTCCTGCTGCAGCCTCCAAAGTACTGGGATTAAAGATGTGCACCACCACAACTGATGTTAATCTCTTACTGTGACTGACTTATCATAGATATATATGTATTGGAAAAAACATTGTATACCTAGGGCTTGGAACTATCTGTAGTTTAGAGCATCCTTTGGAGGAGGGTCTTACAGGGATAAGGGGGGAATCACTGTAATAAACAACATTTTGATGAGCCATGAGAGCCCAAAGACTAAATGATTGAATGAGTATATTAGTCTTGGGGATGAGAATACACCCTTCCAGGTCACACTACTCAGTGACCTACCTCCACCAGGCCCTACCTCCTAACAGCTACTTAACTCATTGATGAATGAATCTCCATGATCCAATCACCTTCCAAATGCATGAGACTTTCAGGGAACATTTTAGATCTAAACCATAACAGTGAGCTTCTTATTCTCTCCCTAGAAAATACTAGAAAATTATTTTTTTTTTAATTTTTTGGTACAAGGGATGGAACTCAGGACCTTGTGCTTGCAAGGCAGGCGGCGGAACCACTGAACTAAATCCCCAGCCTAGCAGAGAATTGTTTAAAAGGCCATCATAGAATATGCACCCAGGCCCTGTGCAGTGCCTGTGACTCTAGTCCTAGCTACTTCAGAGGCTGAAGCCAGGGAATTGCTTTTGCCCAGAAGTTGGAGTTTAGCCTAGGCAACATAGAAATTCCCTGTCTCAGAAACACAAAGATGAATTTACATAAAGCTCTAGCCTCACAAAATCTAGATCTGCCCTTAAATAGTTTAATAACCACTCTGGTTAGGGCAGGGCATGTGTTTCCTAATTATTGAGAAGATGGAAGATTAGAGAGATTAAATTGCTTGCCCATGGCTTTGACTGACAAACCTAGAACTAGAACCCACCTCTTATGGTTCGCAGTTCACACCAGGGCCAATTGCCCTATTCTAAAACCTCCCACCATCTTCAGTGGGTAGAACCTGAGTACACCCGCTTGATCTGTTTTGGGTTCTGGGTTGTGGGTTGGCCACATGAGAGGCCTAGTAAAGCTAGGAGGGACAGGTTGTGTTTCTGAAGTGCCCCCAAATCTAAAATGATAGCAGCCTTTCCTGTGTCTTCCCACTCCTCCAGTGAAGAAAGGCCAACACCTGGTGGTAGATTAGGCCTGAGCAACTATAGCCATGGATGTTCCCTCTGTTAAGGTGACAAGTGTGCTATCTGTGAACAGTCAGAACAGACTGAGGTGTACACCTATAATCCCAGTACTTGGGAGGCTGAGGCAGGAGGATCACCACGAGTTTGAGGCCAGCCTAGGCTACACAGTGAGTTCAAGGCCCTTCTGAACTACATAGTGAGACACCTCCAAAAAAACCCCAAAACAGAATAGACCGGTGAGCCGGCTGTGTGTGAATATGTATGGGAACATGTCTTTTGTTAATTCTCAAGCCAAGTGTATTTTTGGTCTGTTTCCCTGGAGACTGATAGGGAGTAGAGAGAGGCCTTACCAAGGATAATTTTGCCAGTTCCGCTTCCTTTCCAATTCCCCAAATTAGTCACCCCATCTTTCCACCTGCGCTGATTTTTTTTGAGGTCACTAACAGCTTCTTTGTTGCTAAAACCAACTTTTCAGTCCTTATGTTAATCTATTCTTCCCTGCTGCTAGTGGTCTTTTCAGATGTTAATCTGATCCACCTCCATTTCAAATCCTTTAGTGGATCCTCACTGCTTTTAGGATCAAGACTCACACAATTGGCCCCAGTCTCTAGCGTTATCCCAGTCCACATTGATCTTTCTCCAGTGAGTCCTGCTCTTCCCTGACACAAGGTTCCCATATGTTCCTTCAGTCACTATTGTATTTAAACTTGCTATTCGCCAGACATTATTCTGGCACTGGAGATACAGTAGGCAACAGAGTGGGAGCGCATTTCTGCCATCCCAGCGCTCACCCTGTACTGATTTTTTTTTCCTTTGTTTTTTGGACAAGGTCTTGCTATAGTACCTCAGGCTGGCCTTGAATTTGGGGTCCTCCTGCCTCAGTGTCCCAAATGCTGGGATTATATGCCTGCTTTTTGTTTTTTGCCGAAATGTTCTTCCCCTTCCTTTTTTTGTTTTTCATTGATTTATTGATATTTGAGTAACAGCTTTATTGAGATATAGTTTACATATTTTAAAATTCATACAATTTGTTGGCATCGTGGTTCGTGCTTGTAATCCCAGCACTCTGGGAGGCTGAGGCAGGAGGATGGCAAATTCACACCCACCCCAGAAACTTAATAACTTAGCAAGAACCTGTCTCAAAAATAAATAAATAAATAAATAGGGCTGGGGGGTGTAGCTCAGGGGAAGACCCTGGCTTCAATCCTCAATATAATACACACACACAAAGAAAAATTTCATAAAATTCACTTAAAGTCCACAATTTAGAATATTCAGAGTTGTGCAGTTATCTCCACAATCATTTTTAGAATGATTTTGTCACCCCAGAAAAAAAGCCCTGTATCCAATAACAGCCACTCTCTCTTTTCCTCCACAATGTCCCCAGCCCAAGCTACCTGATCTACTGTCTATGGACTTGCCAATTGTGGATATTTCATATGAACAGAAGCATACATTATGTGATCTTTTGTACCTGCTTCTTTTGTTTAGCATACTGTTGCATATATCAGTACTTTGTGCCAAACAATATTTTCATTGTATGATATACCATGTTTTGTTTATCCACTTCATCAGTTGAAGGGCATTTAGGTGGTTTCTACTTTTTGGCTATTATGAATTATGTGGCTATTTTCTGGTACAAGTTTTGGTATGAACATATGTTTCCATTTTCTTGGGTATATTCTTAGGAGTGGAATTGCTGAGTCACATGGTAACTCTATGTACAATGTTCTCAGAAGTTGTCATTCTGTTTTTCAAAGCAGCTGCACTAGTTTACATTCCCACCAGCAATAATGAGGGTTCCAGTTTCTCCACATCCTTGCTGTTACAGGTTATGTTCCTCACCCTAATTCATGTGTTGAAGTCCTAACCCCCAGTACTTCAAAATGTGAATTTATTTAGAAGTAGAATCATTGCAGATGTAATTAGTTAAGATGAGGTTACACTGGAGTAGGTTGGATTCCTAATGCAATATGACTGCTGTCCTTTATAAAGAGGGGAAATCTGGACACACACATACACACAGGAAAAACACTACGCGAAGACAAATTATATTGTGTAAGAGTAGGAAAAAAGACGATCCTTTTCCTCAGCCCTTATAAGGGTTACAGCTGACCCTTATAAAACAAAAAGACAGACTAGTAAGAGAAAAGCACAACATATTTATTCAATCAAACTTTTATGTAACGGGGGGGGGCCTTCAGAGTGAAGGTCCAAAGATACAGGGAAGACATTGTCTGAATTTATGCTTAGGTTAGATAAAGCAGGTACAGCCATGGAGCAATGTAATTGGAAAAGAAGGGGGTGAACTAATGGTTATAGATGGAGCCAGAAAATCCAGCAAGGTCAGGCTGCTCAAATTCTTGCCCTCTGTGGTAGCATTTCTTCCTCCCTGGTGTGGGTAGGACCTTTCCGGAGTGAGCGTCCTAATTCCTGCATGACCAGCAATTACACAGATGGGGAAGGCATAAATTAGAGTAATGTTTCACACTCAAACCAGGAAATATAAGTGTTATGGATTGTTTAGGGGGAAAAGGATTCTAGTTTCTCTGACCTGCCATGAAGAAGAGGAATGCTAGTTTCTAGGGTTTGCTTTTGGGGAGAAAGGAGCTGGGCCGGGCAGAAGATCAGAGAGGTTTTGTTTTTTGAGGCTGTTTCCAGACCTTTAGCCTCTCTTAATTCAAAGTACTCTGTATGCCAAAGTGCCATAGTTGGGGGTATCATTTTCTGAGTCTAAGTGCTACAGGCAGAGGGACAACCAGAAGCTAGGGAAGAGTCCTGAAAGAAGTCCTCCCCAGTAACTTCTGACTTAGTAACCGTTGTTATTTTCCATTTAAAAAATTGTAACATCCTTCTGGATGTGAAATGGTATCTCATTTGATTTTTATTTCCATTTCCTGGATGCAAATGACGTCGGGCATACTTTCACATGCTTATTAGTCATTTTTACAGCTTCTGTGGCTATTTAAATCCTTTGTTCATTTAAAAAATTTTTATTATTTAATTTTAGTTCTTCATATACTCTATATAGAAGTCCCTTATCAGATATATCCTTTGCAAACATTTAAATGTTTTCCTTTGCTCAGGTTGTCTGTGTGTGTGTTGCTGCCCTGGCTTGAACCAAGGCCTTGCACAGGTGCTCTGCCACTGAGCACCCCCTTCCTTTAAATTTTATTTTGAACAGGGTCTCACTAAGTTGCCCAGTCAGGCTTCAAACTCAAGCTTCCTGAATAGCTGGCATTCCTCACCCCACAGGGCCAGGGATTGAACCCAGAGCCTCACACACACTAAGCAAGTGCTCTGTCACTGAGCCACACCCCCAGTCCTTGATGGGGTCCTTAGAGCACAAAAGTTTTTAATTTTGAAGAAGTCCAACTTGTCTATTCTTTTGTTGCTGGTGTGTTAGGGGTTCACCTAGTGCTCTTCTACCTTTGTCCAGTTCAAATGTGACTTCCTCAGAGGAGACTGCATTCTTTTGATATACGCTCCCACAGAACCTCCTCTGTGAGGCTAGGATCTCTGGCTTAGCATGGACAAGGCCCTAGTTGATCCCCAGCATGTGTTTTGTCTCAAAAACAAAACAACTCCCCATCATTGCAATTGAGAATTTTTGGCCACATTTACTTAGTAATCCTGCCCTCCCGACTACACTACAGGATACAGTAGGGTTCTGGTCAGCCTTTTCTCTTCCCGTTGTGTCCCCAGCATAGTGCCTACTCTGTGCCACTGAAAGAATGAGCGCTGAGTGGACTCTGTGGACCATTCTGTTTGAAACCCTCTTCTTGTGGTCTTGGGAATACCCATCTCCTGCTCCTCTTTCTCTTGTAACTGCTTCTCAGTCCACTCTGCTGGTTTCTCTTCCTTGGTCCATCCCACAGGCACAAGCCCTCCTTTCTTCTTGCCCTTCATATCACTTTGCTGCCACTTCCATTAACTGCCATTTGTAAACTAATAATTCTCAAATCTCTTTCCTACCTGGATGGCTCTCTTAAACTGCATACCTGCACATCGAACTGCCTTCTGTGCGCCTCCATTAGAAGAGTCCACAACACTTAAGATGTATGGCCATGACCTTATCTTCCACTACCCACAACCCCAATCCTATTTATCATTCTTCCTCAACCTACTGCCCAAACCTGAAGTCTGGTTATTACCTGTCTTAGGTCAGGTTCCAGAAATACACCTTGAGTATGGATTAATATACAAGTAGGAGGGCCAGGAATTTAGCTCAGTGGTGCTGCCGCCTGCCTCCCAAGCGCAAAAGGTCCTGAGTTTGATCCCCAGTACAAAAAAAAAAAAAATACACACACACACACACACACACACATAGGTAGGAGTTCTCTTAGAGGAGAGCAGGAAGGACATGAAGAAAGCTGGATAAAGGATGGGGAAAAAGTCAAGCAAGGGCGGGACTTTATACTAATGTCATGTAGGTACTTGTACCAATTCCCATGATCACTGTAATAATTATGTCCTGCAAACATGTACTAATAAAAAATAAAATGGAAAAAACATATCTCTCCAGCACCACAAAAAACCAGATCTAGGAAAAAACACAAAAGTAAAATAAATAAAAATGCAAAAAAAAAATGTTGATAGAGTTCAGTAGGGACAACATGTAGTTTTGGAATCTCTTTTGTGTGCAAATTTTTAGCCACACTTTTTTGTTTGTTTGTTTGTTTTGAGACAGGATCTCACTATGTAGTTCATGCTAGCCTTGAACTCATTATGTAACACACACTGGCCTCAAACTCACAGCAATCCTCCTGCCTCTGCTTCCCTGAGTGGTGGGATTACAGGCATGTGCTATCACACCCCACTGTTTAGCTACACATTTAATGCATTTATTTATTTTTGTAGTATTGGAAATTGAACCCAGGGAGTGCTGAGCTACATCCTCAGCCATTTTTAAATTTTATTTTGAAATAGAGTTTAAAATTTTTCTCTATTTAAAAATTTTATTTGTTTCTACTTGGTATTTATTATTTTCTCCTCCCCCCCCCCTTCTTTTTTACTTGTTCTTTTTGTGTCTTAGGCTTTTTTGTTTCTTAGGTCATCAGTTTGAGATCTCCCTTCCTAATATAGATTCTATCTATGTGCTATACATTTCACTTCCAGTATTGCTTTTAGCAGAGTCCCCCACATTTTGATAAATTCTAGGTTTTCTGTTTGTTTGTTTTTGCAGTATTGGGGATTGAATCCAGGGCCTTTCAATTGAGCTATATCTCCAGCCCTCTTTTTTTTTTTTTTTGGTACTGGGGATTGAACTTGGGTCCTTGCGCTTGTGAGGCAGGTGGCAGAACCACTGAGCTAAATCCCTGGCCCTGTCCAGCCCTTTTTAATTTTTTTAAATTTTGAGACAGGGTCTTGCTAAATCACTAAATTGTCCATACTGGGCTTCAACTTTTGATCCTCTTTTTCCTCAGCTTCCCAAAGTGCTGGGATTACAGTTTTGTGTCATTATGCTCAGCTCATGCTTTCATTTTTATTCAACTCAAAATACTTTCTAACTTCCCTTGTAATTTCTTATTTGACCCATACACTATTTAGAAGAATGTAATTTTGTTTTCTGGTACCAGGGAGCAAACTCAGGACCTTGCGCTTGTGGGGCACACCGCTGAGCTAAATCCCCTGCCCTAGAAGAATGTTATTTAATTTCCAAATATGTGGAGATTTTCTAAAGAGCTTTCTGTTAATGCTCTAATTTAATTCTATTATGATCAGAGAGTATATATTATCTGACTTGGATAATTTTAATTGTTTTATTCTCAAAATGTAGTCCTTTTTTTTTTTTTTTTGAGACAAGGTTTCACTATGTAGTTCAGCCTGGCCTTGAACTCATTATGTAGCCCAGGCTGGTCTTGAACTCATGGTAATCCTCCCACTTCAGCCTCCCTAGTGCTGGGATTACATGCATGTGTCACCATGCCTTGCCATTTTGGTAATTCTTCCATGTGCACTTGAAAAGGATGCGTATGCTGCTGTTTTTGAGTGTTCCATAAAGGCCAATTAGGTCAAGTTGGTTGATAGAAATGTTTATATCTTTTTTTTTGTACTGGGAATTGAACTCAGGACCTAGTGCTTGCCAGGCAGGCGCTGTGCCACTGAGGTACATCCCTGGTCAGAAGTGTTTATATCTTTGATAGCCTTATGAGCTTCTGTCTACTTGTTGTATCCCTTATTGAGAGAGGGATATTAACACCTCTGAATATTTCTAAATGTAACCATGGGTATTTCTATTCTTGCAGTCCCATCAGTTTTTGTACTATGTGCCTTAAAAGTGGTATTAGATGCTCAAAACTTAGGACTGTTGTGTTCTTTTAATGAATTGACCCCTATATCATTATGAAATCATCTTATTTTTTCTTACTTCTTTATTATTTATTTATTTATTTTTTGGTGCCGGGGATTGAACTCACAACCTTGTGTTTTCGAGGCAGGCGCCAGAACTACTGAGCTAAATCCTGGCCCCCCTCCTACATCTTTCTTGATGTCTATCTCGTCTAATACTAACATAGGCATTCTCACTGGGCAATCCCAGGGATCTAATCCAACTGTTGGAGACTGTTTTGCTCACCCACCAGCCCATCTGGGATGACTGTCAGCAGCTCCTCCAGATCCTGTTCATGATGGAGGAGCGTGAAAGGATTCAGAATGAGGCCAGGAAATTGGTTCCTGGTGACAGTGTTCAACCCACCCTCAATGTTGACACTATCAACACTTCTTTTCCTTTGTCCCGGCCCGACTGGGACTTCAACATGGCAGAAGGTAAAGAGAGACTCCAGGTCTATTGCCAGACTCTGTTGGGAGGTCTAAAAGCAGCGGCTCGTAAGCCCACTAATTTGGCCAAAGTAGGAGATGTTCAACAGGGTAAAGATGAAAGTCTGGCGGGTTTTTTGGAAAGAATCCTAGAGGCCTTCCGTAGATATACTCCCATGGATCCAGAGGCCGCTGAGACTAAGGCGGCTGTTATTATGCATTTTGTCAACCAGGCAGTGCCAGATATTAGGAGAAAGTTACAGAAAGTAGACAGGTTAGGAGAAAAGAGTATTCAGGACTTAGTGGCAGTGGCAGAAAGAGTATATAACAATAGGGAGACTGCGGAAGAAAGACAGGCAAAGACTAGTGATCAGCAAACTAGGAACCTAGCTCGGATCCTTCTTGCCTCCACTGCGGGAGAGCCAAAGAAATGTGAACGTCGTCTGAGAAAGATTGCGACAGAAGGACAAAGTAAGGGGGAACGTAGGAGTCACCCCCGATTGAGAAAGAATCAGTGTGCTTATTGCAAAGAGGAAGGCCATTGGGCCAGAGAATGCCCTAAGAAGCCAGAAAGCCGCCCCAAGGCCCCCATCCTGGCTATGGATGAACTGAGTCGCTGGAGGGGACGGGGTTCGGCACCCCTCCCCAAGCCCAGGGTAACCCTAAAAGTGGAGGGGAGACCTGTCGAGTTCCTAGTAGATACAGGAGCTCAACATTCAGTTCTACTTGAACCTCATGGCCATGTCTCTGACAAAACTTCCTGGGTACAAGGAGCCACAGGTATGAAAAAATATTCATGGACTACCCGAAGAATGGTAGACTTGAGAGTGGGCCGGGTAACCCACTCCTTCATGATCATTCCCGATTGTCTGTATCCATTACTCAGGAGAGATTTGCTCACTAAGTTGGGAGCCCAAATTCACTTCCCACCAGGGGGTACAGAGGTCCTTAATCAAAAAGGCAAACCGATCCAAGTGCTGACTGTAAACATAGAAGATGAATACCGGTTACACCAAGGGCCATCTCCACCAAACCCTGAGATGGACAAATGGCTTACAATGTTCCCACAAGCCTGGGCTGAAACTGGGGGCACAGGGCTGGCTGTACGCAGATCACCCATATATATAGAACTAAAGCCAGGAGCGGACCCTGTCTGCGTCCGCCAGTACCCTATGTCCCTAGAAGCCCGACAGGGAATAACTCCACACATCAGGAGATTACTTGCTCAGGGTATTCTAAGGCCCTGTCAATCAGCCTGGAACACTCCCTTGCTGCCAGTGCAGAAACCCCACTCAAATGACTATCGACCAGTGCAGGATCTCCGTGAGGTAAACAGGAGGGTCAAAGATATCCACCCTACAGTGCCTAATCCATACACCCTTCTGAGCTCACTTCCCCCGAGCCATCAAGGCTACACAGTCTTAGACCTCAAAGATGCCTTCTTTAGTCTTCCACTGGCACCCAAAAGCCAGCATATCTTTGCATTTGAATGGAGTGACCCAGATCAAGGCCTCAGTGGACAATTGACCTGGACCTGATTACCTCAGGGGTTCAAAAATTCTCCCACCATCTTCGACGAGGCCCTACACGAAGACCTGGGTGAGTTCCGCCTCCAAAGCCCCCAATTGACTCTGTTACAATATGTAGATGATCTCCTTATAGCAGCTGAGACACAAGAGGACTGCCTAGATGGAACCAAGAAACTTAACGGTTATAGGGGAACTGGGATACTGGGCATCTGCCAAAAAGGCCCAAATCTGCAAACCTGAGGTAAGCTACCTGGGGTACATACTTAAAAAGGGGCAAAGATGGCTATCCGATGCTAGAAAAGAGACAGTTCTTAAGATACCTACACCAGACTCTCCTCAAAAAGTTAGAGAATTCCTAGGATCAGCGGCTTCTGCTGCTTATGGATACTGGGGTTCACGGAACCTGCAAGGCCCCTTTATGAGATAACTAAAAACAATCAGGCCTTTTGATGGACAGAGAAACTACAGAAGTCCTTTGATCAAGTTAAGGCTGCTTTATTGTCAGTGCCAGCCTTAGGCTTGCCTGATGTCACTAAGCCCTTCTACCTTTACATTGATGAAAACAAAGGAGTCTCCAAGGGTGTCCTGGTCCAGTATCTGGGCCCATGGTGCCGACCAGTAGCATACCTGTCCAAGAAACTTGATCCTGTTGCAGCTGGATGGCCCCCATGCCTGAGGATGATCGCTGCCATAGCCTTGATGGTCAAAGATGCTGATAAGTTGACCTTGGGCCAGGAACTACATGTGACCTCCCCCCCCATGCCATTGAAGGGGCTCTAAAACAGCCTCCAGATAGATGGCTCAACAATGCCCTCCTAATCCACTATCAGGGCCTGCTCTTAAACCCAACCCGAGTTGTCTTCCAGACCCCGGCCGCCCTAAACCTGGCTACTTTATTGCCTGACCCAGACCTAGAGGCCCCACTGCATGACTGTGCTGACATCTTGGCTCAAGTACACGGGACCCGAGAGGATCTGAAAGATCAACCATGGCCAGATGCTGAAGATACCTGGTACACCGATGGGAGCAGTTTTGTTCAAGATGGCTGAAGGTATGCCGGGGCAGCTGTGGTCACTGAGACTGAGGTCATTTGGGCTGAACCCTTGCCCACTGGAATGTCAGCACAGCGAGCAGAGCTCATAGCATTGACCAAGGCACTGACTCTGGGAAAGGGCCAGAAGCTAAACATATACACAGACAGCAGGTATGCTTTTGCCACCGCTCACATACATGAGGCCATCTACAGAGAAAGAGGACTGTTGACAGCTGAAGGGAAGACTATTAAAAACAAAGAAGAAATTCTTGCCCTACTGGTGGCCCTATGGCTACCAAAAAAATTGGCTATTATCCACTGTCCTGGGCACCAAAAGAGTGATACTCTGATTGCCCGAGGAAATAATTTAGCCAACCAGACAGCGTGAAAAACAGCCCTAGAGGCTGATCTGACACTGACCACTCAGTTGCCTGATCCAGGGGGCACTGCTTTACCAGAAAAACCTCAGTACACTGAGGCAGACTTAAAATAGATGAAACAATTATCCATGCCCCAGTGCCTCAACAGATAGTGGAAATCCTCTGATTGTAAAATCATCCTGCCTGAAACACTGGGAGAACAAGTTCTCTCCAAAATACACTGAGCCACCCACATGGGCACCCGAAAGATGCAGGACCTCCTGAGACATGCAGAGATAAAGATTCTAGATGCCAACTCCAAAATTGAATGTATTGTTACCACCTGTAAAGCCTGTCAGTTGACAAATGCTACCCACAACAAAACCAACCCAGGCAATAGGCTGAGGGGAAACTGACCTGGAACATATTGGGAAGTGGACTTTACTGAGGTAAAGCCTAAAAGGTATGGCTATAAATATCTGCTAGTGTTTGTAGATACTTTTTCAGGATGGACAGAGGCCTTCCCCACCAAACGTGAGATGGCACAGGTTGTGGCCAAAAAGCTGCTAGAAGACATCTTGCCAAGGTATGGTTTCCCAGTAATGTTAGGGTCAGACAATGGACCCGCCTTCATTTCCAAGGTGAGTCAAAGTTTAACACAGATACTGGGGGCAAATTGGAAATTACATTGTGCATACAGACCCCAGAGTTCAGGACAGGTAGAAAGAATAAATAGAACCCTAAAAGAGACCTTGACTAAATTAACCTTAGAGACTGGCGGTGGTTGGGTGACTCTCCTACCCTATGCTCTCTATAGGGTATGCAATTCGCCCTATAAAATGGGACTAACCCCTTTTGAGATCATGTTTGGGATACCTCCTCCCATTATCCCTAACCTTCAATCTGCAGTACTTGCTGAATTTGATGATCAAAAACTGTTATTTTCCTTAAAGAGCATCCAGCTTGTTCATGAAGACATCTGGCCTAAATTAAAAGCCCTGTGCAACTCCGGACCACCAACTAAGCCCCATCATTATCGACCAGGGGACTGGGTTTTTGTCCAAAGATATTGACAGAGAAACCTTGAGCCTCGCTGGAAGGGACCCTATGTTATTGTTTTAACCATGCCCACCGCTCTCAAAGTCGACAGGATCGCTTCATGGATACATTACACTCACGCCCACCCCACAGATCCACACGCTGTTCTAGAAGACTTCATCCCATCATGGCAGGTGTCCAAAGACCAAGACAACCCACTCAAACTCAAACTGCATCATCGTCAGTCATAATTATGGTAACTGTACTTTTAACATCGGTACTGGGAGGACAAAACCCACATGCTCCTCTAAACTTAACCTGGGTTATCATTAGTACCTCCACAGGTGACATTGTTAATAGTTCATTTAAAGTGGCACCGCTGCCGACCTGGTGGCCTACTATAGACTTTGACCTGTGCCTGCTAGCAGCAGGAACATGGGATATTAGAGACTGGGAAACAAAATCAAAGGGAAAGCCTGAATGTGGACAAAATATCAATGATTGTGAGATGAAAATGCCGACCCCTTCTGCCCCTGGGTGTAGTCACCCAGTCCGGAGAGCCGTTTTACAAGTCACCCCGTTCTATGTCTGTCCAGGGGGAGGACGCAAACGAACTCAAGCCAATAGATGCAGAGGTCCTGATAAGTTCTATTGTGCAGAATGGGGATGTAAATCCACAGGCACTGTCTCATGGACTCCGCCTGTCAAAGATGATTTAATCTCGTTAAAAAGAGTCCCCAGGCCCACTGGCCTTCAAACATGCTGTGGTAACGGTAAATTCAAGGTTGTTAATGGTACATGCTCAAGGTTCCTCTGTAACCCAGTTAGACTTTCATTCACCAATCAAGGAAAAAAATATACCAGATGGGAATCGGGCAGAACATGGGGACTCCGCCTGTATCAAGATGGTCATGACAATGGGTAACTATTCACTGTAAGACTAAAAATAGAACCGTATGTTGCAGGGCCTCCCCAACCGATAGGGCCAAATTCTGCACTGATCCCACTGGTCCCCCTAATTCCTCCTAGACCCACCAAGCCCCCTCGAATAACCCCATCAACATCCCCTCAGCTCCCCACTCAGGCTGTCACCAGGAAAACTAGCCAGGACCCCCTATGGGGGCTAATAGTTTACACCTTCAAAGCCCTAAACGCCTCTAGGCCTGATCTCACTCAGTCCTGCTGGTTGTGTTATGATATCAAGACCCCTTACTATGAAGGAATAGCTTACCTAGGCAACGTCACTGAGTCTGATAGTCCAACCCGGTGTAGATGGCAACAAAAGGGGACAGCCAGACTAACCCTACAATCTGTGACTGGACATGGAATTTGTGTTGGCAGTGTTCGGGCCACTCACCAACACCTTTGCAACCAAACCTATCAGTCTAGTCCAGAAAGATACCTTGTACCCCCTTCTGATGGATGATGGGCTTGCTCCACTGGACTCACCCCTTGTGCACATGAAAAGGTACTCAACCAGACCGGGGACTTTTGTGTACTAGTACAATTGGTTCCTAGGCTATTGTATCATTCAGAAGAAGATATTCTTAGTCATCTGACTGAGACCCCAGGTAGAGTCAAACGAGAACCTATAACAGCTGTCAGTTTAACAGTTCTCCTAGGTTTAGGATTAGCTGGGACAGGAACAGGAGTCTCATCATTAGTGTTGCAAAACAAACATTACAATGATTTGAGAACAGCCATAGATATAGACATCGAGAGACTAGAAAGCTCCATCTCCCACCTGCAAGAGTCACTAACCTCCCTGGTGGAAATAGTTCTCCAGAACCAAAGAGGCCTAGATTTAATCTTCCTACAACAAGAGGAGGCTCTGTGCTGCCTTAGGTAAAGAATGCTGCTTTTATGTAGACCACTCGGGAGTGGTCAAAGAATCTATGGCCAAAGTCAGAGAAGGTCTCGCTAAGCAAAAGCAAGAATGAGAGCAAAATGAAGGTTGGTTTAAATCTTGCTTCAATTCCTCCCCATGGTTGACCACTCTGATCTCTACCCTGCTGGGACCATTACTCATTTTGTTACTCCTGTTAACATTTGGACCTTACATACTTAACAAGCTGGTATCCTTCATCAGAGAACGCATTAGCGTAGTACAGCTGATGGTACTTAGGTCCCAGTACCAACCAGTTTCTGAAGACCTAATAAAATTGGCCCCCAGAGGCCCATGATTGGTCCTCTATAGCTTCATGAGAAGTGGGGAATATGAGACCTAACTAACTCCATTTTAAAGTTTGCCTCTATCTTAAAATAAGACAGTGAAGTGGCCTTGACATAAATTCCACTTCATTGAAGTCAGCTATTCCCCTAGTCTCCTTTGTGCCCATAAAATAATGATAAAATGTCCTTACTGTGGGACAACAGATAAAAAAGAGACACAGCTCCTAACTCAATCCTGTCTGCCCAGAAAACAGATGCTCCCGGGCCCATTATCTATAGAACATTCTGTCAATGTGCTGATTGTTCCTTTTTCCCATAAACTCTACATGTAGCCACCCCTCAACCCCTCCCCGATGTACACCCCATGCTTGCTAAATATCAACCAATCATGTAACTGCTAAATGGAACATCCCCAAACCTTGGGGTAGCCACAATAAAAACCCTGCTGGTTTGGAATTCGGGGCTCTCAATCCTGATCCGCTGCATCAGTGATGGTTGAGTGCCCCTGCTCAAGCTTGAATAAACAACCCTCGTGTGTTTACATCGGAATCGGCTCCTTGGTGGTCTTTGGGGACTTCGCGATCTGGGCACAACATTAGACCTTTACTAAGTCCATTTGTTCAAAATTTGGTGAAGTTCTGATATTTTTTTGCTGACTTTTTGTCTAGTTGATCTATTTGTGACAGTGAAGTATGGAGATCCCCCATTACAACTGTATTAGTGTTTATTTGATTTTTCATATCCATTAATATTTGTTTTATATAGTTGGGTGTGCTGGCATTTGGTGCATATATATTTATGATTATTATCTCTTTCTCTTGGATTGTTCCCTTTACAAAGATATAGTGACCTTCTTTGTCTCTCTTAATCACTCTTGGCTTGAAATCCATTTTGTCTGCAAATAGAATAGTTACCCTTGTTTTTTTCTGGTTTCCTGTTGCATGGACTATTGTTTTTCATCCTCTGACTTTCAGTCTATGAATTTCTTTTTGAATTAAATGTGTTTCTTGTATGCAGCATATTGTTGGATCATGCTTCTTAATCCATTCTTCCAGTCTGTTTCTTTTGACTGGTAAATTGAGACCATTTACCATTTGATGGTTATAACTGATATGTATTGACTTCTCCTTGTCCTTTTTTTTTTTTCCAGGATAAATAGTTTTATTTGCACTGAAAGCTGGAGCATGAGTAGGACCTGAGATAGTATACTGAGCTAATGATAGAGATCAGCTTCTAAAAAGGCAGTTAGGTTCATCAACCAAACAGACTACTGTATTTCCATGCAGCCTTACAGTTATATAATCAATAAAAGACCTGCTGGGAGCTGGGTGTGGTGATGCACACCTGTGATCCCAGCACTCAGGAGGCTGGCAAATATATTTGTCACTAAGTCACCCCAGTGTGCCATAATTACAAAAAAAGTACAGGTTTTCCATCATCATGAAATTTCTCTCAAACCCCCCAACTGTTGGGAGCAATGCTACATAATTCTAGGGAAAAATCATTTGGTTAGCCTAGTTCTCTTGCCTACAGCCCAGCTACAGAATAACTCCAGTTTGGCCTCCGGTCACAACTGAGACTTCAGTGATCCAGTGATGCTGTGATTCTCCAGGACAAGAAACATCCTGGGAGAACAAACATCTGCTCAGTTCCTCGTTGTTCTTGGACTGTTAACATCTTGTTTACCAGAGATGTACTGAACTCTCTGCAAGCCTTTTGTTACACCTTGTTTATCCCAATGTGAACTACTGAACTCTCTGCAAGTCATTTGTTACATTTGTTCCTCCCAATGTACTGAATTCTCTGCAAGTCATTTGTTACAAGGTACTGAATAAAAGGTGTGGTAAGCCGGGGGCTTTTGTCTTTGCTGCCCTGAGCAGCACTGATTAGACCCAAAGCTCAGCTTCTTCTCAGTCTCATTTTTCTACCTTTCCTGTAATTCGCTGTGTGCTGCCGTGGCTTGCAGGAGACCAGGACTCACTGCAGAGGTTCTGGTAACATCCTCTTCCCCTGTTCCCTACACCCAACCATAACTATTACAAAAGAAAGTACAAAAAAGATCAGACTTTACAGATCATAAGCTTATTTTCAGCATTTAGCTCAGCTATAGCTCTATCAAGCAGCGAGAGGATGGTCTTTGCTATCCCAGGGTAGTCCCCTTCCCATGTTCCTAGGAGGCAGGGCTGAAGAGCAGGAGAAGGGTTGGGCAGGGCAAGGTGGGGGCACAAGGACTAATCTCCCCCAGTTCTACACACAGCAGCTGAAGCTTGATGGGAGAACAGGACTGGTGAGACTCGAGGGGAGGGTCCAGGCCCTGTGTTCAGTCAGAGTCACTGCTGGAAGAGGAGGAATGCTTGCCATGCTTGTGGCGTTCGTGCACTTTTTATGAGCTTTCTTCATTTTCTTCTGCATCTTCTTGTCCATCACCATCCCTGGGCACACCATGCCAGGGGCCAAAGGATTCACAGGAGCCATGCCAGGGCATAGAGGAGAATAGGGACCTGAGGGTTGGGGTCTTGGACACCCCAGCTGGGGCACAGGATAACCAGGCCCACATGGAGGGAAAGCTGGATTCCCCAGGGGAGCTCCTGGGAGTGGGGGGCAGGAGCCAGGAGGAAAGGCTGAATTGACAGGTGGTGCATGTGGTGGACATACAGGATAGGCACCTCCAGGGCACCCAGGGTTGGGTGGACATGGGTTTGGCCCTTGATACCCAGCACTGTTCAGGTGTTTCCCCTAGCCACCTAGGATTGATCCGCCCTCCTCTCCAGGCTCAGCTCTGACTTCTCCTTGTCCTTGATGGTTATAACTGATATGTAATGACTTATCCTTGTCATGTTATTTTCCTGTTGCTGGTTCCCTTTCCCCCCTTCTGTTAAATTGCTTGCCTTTGGTGGATTTATTTTGTTGGGATTCATGGAGTTGTAGTCCTTGTTATCTCTTTCTAGAATGTCCTTTAGAACTTTTATTTATTTTTTATTTTTTGGTACCGGGTATCAAACTCAGGACCTTGAGCTTGCCAGGCAGGTGCTGTGCTGCTGAGCTAAATCCCAGGCCCTCCTTCAGAACATTTTGGAGTGTTGGTTTGGTGGTCATGAATTTCTTCAGGTGTTTTTTGTTATGGAAGTATCTTCTTTCTCCATCAACTTGAAGGATAGTTTTGTGGGGTACATCAATCTTGCTTGGAGGTTGTTTTCTTGAAATGGTTCACTCCAAGCTCTTCTTGGCTTGAGGGTTTGTGTGGAGAAGTCTGCTGTGATTCTGATGGGCTTTCCTTTATAGGTGATTTGTTTCTTTTCTCTAACTGCTTTTAATATTCTGTTCTTGTGTTGAACTTCAGGAATCTTGGCTATTATGTGTCTTGGTGTAGATATTTTGTATAATGGGCTGTTTAGTTGATGTATTTATTTTATTTTATTTATGTTACTATAGTTACCAGGGCTGGGATGTGGCTCAGTGGTAGAGTGCTTTCCTAGCATGGGGTTCAATCCCCAGACATACATTATTGTAATTATCAATACTCCAGGATTTAAAATATATCATTTTACTATTTGTCCCTTCTGTTTTTTGTTCCTTTTTGCACTTTCTTACTTCTTTTTGGATTAATCAGTATGTTTCCTTATTCCATTTCCCTTCTCTGTAACTTGTTAGTTACATGTTTTATTATTATTTCATTACCCTAGATATGATAGAATGCATCCTTGACTTAATAAAATCTCCTTTAAATTAATACTTTTATCATCTTCTGGGCAGTTCAAGGACCTTACAATACTTCAATTTAATACTCTCCTGGTTTTCATGCTACTTATGTCAAATATTTTATTCTAACATGTCACAAAACTCATAGTAGATGACCTTTTTTCTGAAAAGTCACTACTTAGTAAAATAAAATTTATCTACAAATTTATCCTTTCTTGTGTTTTCCATTCTTTCTACATTTCCATTCTCTCTGGGAACTTGGTCCCACAGGTCCTGCTTGCTCTTCAGTGTCATCAAATAGCCATATTTACATTTTCTCTAGATTTAATATTTATTTTCCATGGGATAGTTATCCTGATACTTGATACCTTATCATAGTCAGAAGCAGAGCTCCTTTCCTGGTTTTTTTTTAATAAAAAAATTTTTGGAAACAGGGTCCAGGTTAGCCTCAAACTCAGTGCTCCTCCTGCTTTAGCCTCCTGAGTGCTGGGATTACAGGTGTGTATGACCATGCCTGTCACTTTTCTGGGTTTTTAATCTTGCTCTCATTTAGCCCTTTCTGCTTAGCATGAAAATCCTGTATTCACAGCTCCCTAAACTCAACCTGTTATTTCAGACCTATTTGCCTTTGCTTATGCTGTTCCTTCTGCCTGTTCTAAACTCCTTCTCAACCTTTCCCCTTATTTTCATGGCTAAGGATTAGTCATCCTGAAGTTTCATCTCATATTGATGCCTCTGAAAAATTTTCTGGGACCCCACCTCCACCACACTTGCGTCGTAGGTAAACTCCTGTGGTATCATACACTATTGTTACTGGATAAGTCCTGTGTTGAGCAGCCTCCTCAGATTGTAAGGCATGAAGATCTCCCCACCCCATAGGTTTATTCTGATGATAGCAGTTTATTCTAAGCCTACACAGCAGGACGTTCAACAGATATTTCATAAGAAATTAATAACAGCTAATCCTTGTGTTGTCCAGGACATAATTTGAGAGCTGGAAAGTGTTTTAGGACCTGAGGTAATTGTGATTGGGCTGTAGAGGTGCTTCCATTTCTTGCCATCATGGTGACTCAGCACTTGGATGTTTTCTTTGATTCTCTTACTCCTCCTGCTTAGCCACCCCTTTTAACCTCTTCACTTTTTGTTCACTGGCTTTTCTCACTCATGGCTCTGCTTCCCTGTAGCCTCAAAACCTCTGCAATCTGCTCTTTCTTTATGTCTCCATTTTTCATCAGTTTACGACTTTTTTGTGTGGTACCAGGAATTGACCCCAGCATCTTTGTACTGAGCTACATCTCTGGGCCTTACCAAATTTTTTGTTTTGCGACAAGGTCTTTCTAAGGTGGCAAGGCTAGGCTCAAATCTGTAATCCTGTCTCAGCTTCCCAGAATGCTGGGATTATAGGTGTGTGTCATTATGCTGGGCTTCAACTTCCAACTTCCACATTGCAATTTCAACTGCACAAGAGAGCAAATCTGATTGGTTCAATTCAAACACAGTCAATTCAGTTGGGCAAAATGCTCATACTACATAATCATCTGCTCAGCCATTCATTCATTTATGCACAAGTCACTGGCCCACTTTCAGAACATCTGTCAGTTAGACAGTGCTCCATCTGAGTCAAAAATAGCTGGGGAGGGGAGGGAAAGGTCACAGCATGGAGATCAATATTTAAGAAACTGTCTTAGGAAGGAGCTGTGGACATACTATGAACTCAAAGCCTTGGGTAGCTGGGGAGGGGGTATCATTTAATTCTGCACAGCTTTTGCCAGAAGTGTTTGAAAGTAATTCAAAATTGAAAGTCTGGGTGCTGAGAGATAGTTTATGTTACTGCTCAGTGAGCATGTCTCTTGAGATATGAGTCCTGAAAGTGATACTGGTAATTTGGACAGAGTTAATAGTAAGATGAAAAGCAAACAATTGATTTGCATTCTTACCTGATGCATGATCACCTATCAGCAGCCTTAGATTTCCTACAAGGAAATTCTTTATTTTAGTACCAGGGATTGAACTCAGGACCTTCTGCTTGCAAGGCAGGTGGTGGCACCACTGAGCTAAATCCCCAGCCAGGATATTCTGTTCTCTAAAACCATGTGTTAGGTCATCACAGTGTAGAAGGCATTCTAGGAAAGAAACTAAGAATGTTTGATTTTAAACCTGAATTAACATACAGTTCATAAATTAAATAAGCTGATCCACTAACTTCTGAGTTTATCCTTCTTGATGCTGAATAATATGAGTAAAAATAGGGATTTGACATTGATACATTCTTTTCCTGTTAAATCCAGTTTCCCCTCACTTCTTCCTTCCTTCTTTTTTTCTTTTCTCTCTTCTTCCTTTTCTTTTTCATGATGTTTCTCTTTTTAAAAATTATGAATTGCAAAAAATTATGAAAGGCATCATGTAACTTAAATATATTAAAAATATATGTGCAGTTTAAAGATTAATAGTCCAATTTTTTTATGGGACTACCCATATTCTCACAACTCAAGTAAAGAAATGAAAATTACAAGGGTCTCATAGTTTCCTTATGGGCCTTTCCACAATTCTCCCTCCTTCAAAGAGAAAACCTCCATGAGTCTTCTATTTTAGTTATTTTCTTCTTCATAATTTCTAACCTCTGAATTCCTCTACCATATATTATTTTGTTTCATAAAATTGAGTAGCATGCATAAAACTAGATTAGTAAGGAGAACATTGCAATTACATTGGTGAAGGTCCCCAGGAGAATGTAAGGTGACAGGAGTCTCTGGATGAGAAGTGACTTATTTTACCTGGAAGCTTTTAGGGCAAGGTCACAGGTGAACCTGTGAGAAATAAGACTTATTAAAAGTGGGGCACCTGGCAGGGATAAGGTGCAGGATATGGCTGCCACTCCCCCCTCCCCACCAAGGTGCTGATGAAGTAGGCTGTTTGATACCTATCAGGGATATGATCAGGGAGAACAGGCTGTTCTGTATGAGTCAAAGTTCTCACAGTCTCTTCTGGTTCTCAGGAATGGGTCAGAACAAAACATTCTTATTGTGGGAGTGAAATAAATAACTTCAGGTAGTCCAGGAAGGAGGCCAAGGAAGGAAGAGTAGGAACTTCATCAAGACATGGTCAACACAGCCTCTTGGGGATACTCCAAACTTCAGCACCAATTAAAGGTTTTAGCATCCACCAGAAGAGACGTTGGAAGGAACTTCTCAGAAAAAAAAAAAAGAAAAAAGAAAAAAGAAAGGCCTTTAGCATCTGTGATGGCAGTGGTGATGGTGGCTGAGTTATGCCTGGATTGTCTCATTTCATCTTTGTAATAACCAAGAGAGGTGATTATGTACTGTATATTTCAGAAAAGCTAGAAAAAGAATTTTATTATGTTTAAGTATGAAGTATCTCCTAAAGACTCATGTATTGAGGGCTGGATCCTCAGTGTAGGAATGTATCAATGTAGGGCATAAAGAGGGAATTGGATCATGAATTAATCTATTGATGTGTTCATAAGTGAATTGTCTGTTAGGAAATGGAGTCCCATTGGAGGAAGTAGGTCACTGTGGGTGTGCCTTCAAAGGGTATATCTGTTTCCCACCCCTTTCTCTTGGGTTCTTTCCTGCTCTCTGTTTCCTGGATGCTACGAGATGAGCAGATTTCTCCTGTCATCCTTTCTGCTATGATGTTTTTGCCTTGTCACAAGACCTAGAAATAACAGAGCCAGCCATTGACTGAAACTTCTGAAACCATGAGCCATAATAACTCTTTCCTCATTTAAATTGTCTTTTTCAGGTATTTGGTGACAGTGACAAAAAGTTGATTAACACAGATTTTGAAAGTTTTCACCACAAAGAAATAATACATGTTGGAGGAGATAGAAATTCTTATTGATATGAAAATTACATGATGTGAATGTGTCAAAGCATCACATGGTTTCTCATCAATATGCACAATCTTTTGAATGTGTCAAAAAATTTAGAGGCAAATAGTTTTTACAAAATTAACTATTGGTACAGTTTAGGTATACATTATGATCACATTAATCACTGGGAATTTGTACCTGTACAAGATATATCTTAGTTCTTGTTTTTTTCCATTTCCCTTCCCTCCCTTCCACCCCTCCACCCCTCCCGATTTACAAAAGCTTTGTTTCCATTTTTTCCTTCTTTTCTCATTTTTCCTTCCCCTTCTTTCCTTTCCCTCACTCCCCATAATTCCCCTTCCCCTTTGAACCTTTGCTTCTTATTTCACATTATCTATTATAGATTTTGGTCCTCATTTACACTTTCAGTTTCTCACACCAGAGAGACAATTCTATATTTACACATGTGTATCCTATTTATTTCACTTAAAAATATGGCCTCAATATCCATCCATTTAGCTATAAATGTCTCTAGTTTATCATTCTTTTTTTTTTTTTTTTTTTTGGTACCAGGGATTGAACTCGGGTCCTTGCGCTTGCGCAGCAGGTGGTGAAACCACTGAGCTAAATCCCTGGCCCTAGTTTATTATTCTTTATGGCTGAGTAATACACCATTTTATAGAAAAACCACATCTTCATTATCCAGACACCAGTTGACAGGCATTCGGGTTGTTTCCGAGATTTACTTATTACAAATTGTACCACTATAAACATGGGTAGGAATATATCACTGTGGTATGATGCTTTTTAATTCTTTTGGGAATATACCCAGCAGGGGAATACCTGGGTCAAATGGGACTTCTAATCCTAGTTTTTTGAAGAATCTCCACTACTGATTTCCACAGTGGTTGCACCAGTCTACACACCAACCAACAGTGGAGAAGTGTTCCTTTTCCCCACAGCCCTGCCAGCATTTGATGTTTTGTTGTTGTTGTTTTGAGGGGGTACTGGGAATGGAACTCAGGACCTTGTGCTTACAAGGCAGGCGAGGCGCCACTGAGCTAAATACCCGGCCCAGCATTTGTTATAGGTTGATTTCATGATAGCAGCCATTCTTTCTGGAGTGAGGTGGAATCTCAGCATTGTTTTCATTTGCATCTCTCATATGACCTGTGACGTTGAACATTTTTTTATATGTTTATTTACTGTGTCTACTTCTTCATCTGAGAAATATCTGTTCATTTCAGACACCCATTTTTGGATTGGGCCTTTAAATTTGGGGTGGGGTCTGATTTTTTTTAGGTTCTTTGTATATTCTAGATAGTAGACCTTTGTCTGAGGAACAGCTGGTAAAATTGTTTTCCCATATTGTGTGTTGTCTCTTCACTATGTTGATGGTTTTTCTTGCTGTGCAGAAGCTTTTTAATAAAATGAGATCCCAGTTGTTGATTCTTTGTGCTAGTTCCCATGCAACTGAGGTTTTGTTCATAAAGTCTTTTCCTACATCAATGTCTTCAAGAGCTCTATTTTTGTTGTTGTTTTTTGGTTTTTGGTGCCAGGGATTGAACTCATGACCTTGCTCTTGCAAGGCAGGCATGGTGCCACTGAGCTAAATCCCTGGCCCTGTTCTTTTTTTTTTTTAGTACCTGGGATCGAACTCAGGATCTTGCCCTTGTGCTGCAGGCGGAGAAATCACTGAGCTAAATCCCTGGCCCTGTTCTTTTTTTTTTTTAGTACCTGGGATCGAACTCAGGATCTTGCCCTTGTGCTGCAGGCGGAGAAATCACTGAGCTAAATCCCTGGCCCTCTTGGTAAGTTTTTAATTATGTTTTCAATTTCATTGATTGATATTGGGTTGTTTAGAATTTTTATATCTTCTTGGTTCAACTTTGGTAATTCATATGTACGTAGAAATCTGTCCATTTCTTCTGTATTTTCCATCTTATTGGAGTACAGGTACTCAAAGTAGACATTGATGATCATCTGGATTTCTGCTGGATCTGTTGTAATTTTACTCTTTTAATTCCCAATTGCATGGATTTGAACCTTTACTTTTTTTGATAAGGTTGACTAAAGGTTTGTCAATTTTATTTATCCTTTCAAAGAACCAATTCTTCGATTCGGTGATTTTTTGTCATTCTCTTGGTCTCCATTGCATTGATTTCTGCTCTGATCTTCATAATTTCCTCCCTTGTAGAAGCTTTGGGTTCATCTTGCTCTTCTTTTTCTAGAAGCCTGAGGTTCAGCATTAGGTTGTCTACCTGAGCCCTCTCTGTTTTCCTAATATGGCTATTCAGTGCTATGAACTTCCCTTGTAGGACTGCTTTCATTGTGACCCATAAATTCCAACATGTTGAATTGGCATTGTCATTTAATTGTAGAAACTGTCTAATTTCTTCTTTAATTTCCTCTGTGACCCATTGGTTGTTCAGGAGTGTGTTAATTCAATTTCCATGGGTTTATGAAGTTCTTAGGGTTTCTTTTGCTATCGATCTCCAATTTCATTGTACTATGATCTGTTAGCATACAGGGGATAACTTTAGTTCCTTTGCATTTACTTAGGCATGTTCTATGAGCTAGTATGTGGTCTGTTTTGGAGAATGACCCATGTGCAGCTGAGAAGAATGTGTATTCTATTTTTGTGGAGTGAAACACTCTGTAGATATCTACTAAGTCCATTTGTTCAAGAGTTTGGTTCAGATCTAGTTTTGTTGTTGATTTTTTTTTCTGGTACCGGGGATTGAACTTGGGTCCTTGCACTTGTGCAGCAGGTGGCAAAACCAATGAGCTAAATCCCTGGCCCTGCTGTTGATTTTTTTTGTCTATTTAACCTGTCTATTTGTGATAGTGGAGTATTGAGGTCCCCACTACTATTATATTAGTGCTTATTTGATTATTCATGCCCATTAATACTTGTTTTATATAGTTGGGTGCATTAGTATTTGGCACATATATATTTATCATTGTCATCTCTTGCCCTTGGATTGTTTTCTTTACACAGATGTAGTGCCCTTCTTTGTCTCTTTTAATTACTCTTAGTTTGAAATCCACTTTGTCTGCAAATAGGATAGCTATCTCTGCTTTCTTTTGGGTTACTGTCACATGGAGTATTGTTTTCCATCCTTTGACTTTCAGTCTATGAATTTTTTTTTTGGTACCGGGGATTGAACTTGGGTCCTTATACTTGTGCAGCAGGTGGTGAAACCACTGAGCTAAATCCCCGGCCCTATGAATTTTTTAAAATTAAATGTGTTTCTTGTATGCAGCATATTGTTTGATCTTGCTTCTTGATACATTCTGCCAGTCTATTTCTTTTGATTGGTAAATTGAGACCATTAACATTTTTGGTTATAACTGATATGTATTGACCTATCCTTGTCATGATCTTTTCCTGTTGTTGAATTTTTTTTCCTCCCTTTGCATTTAATTTCTTGCCTTTCCTGATGGATTCGCTCTGCTGGGCTTCATGGAGTTGTGACCCTCATTGTCATTTCCTAGGATATTGTTTAGAATTTTTTGGAATGCTGGTTTGGTATTCATGAAGTTCATAAGTTGTTCTTTGTTGTGAAGGTATATTATTTTTCCATCAAATTTGAAAGATAGTTCTGCAGGATACATCAATCTGGGTTGGAGGTTGTTTTCTTTTAGAGCTTGAAACACTTCATTCCAGGCTCTCCTTGACTTGAGGGTTTTTATGGAGAAATCTGCTGTGATTCTGATGGGCTTTCCTTTGTATGTGATTTGTTTCTTTTCTCTAACTGCTTTTAATATTTTGGTCTTGTATTGGATTTCTGTAATCTTGACTATTGTATGCATAGGTGTAGATTTTTTTTATCATGGCTAGTTGGAGTTCTATATGCCTCATTTATCTTTATGTCAAATTATTTTTCCCTGTTTGGGAAGTTTTCTATGATTACTTCTGTGAAAAGTTTATTTATGTCTTTTGTGGTATCTCCTACTCCTTCACTGACACCAATCAATTTTAAGTTATTCTTTTTTTTGCATCATCTAGTAGCTGTTGGATTGATTTCTCATGGTCCCTTGCTATTTTTAAGAAATCATTGTTTTTGTGTTTGTTAACCACAATCCTGTCTTCTATCTCTGAGATTCTGTCCTCACAGTGACTTATTCTGCTGTGGAAACTATCAATGGAATTTTTAATTTCTTGGATATCTATTTGGATGCATTTTATACTTTCCAATTCCTTCCTATGCTGGGCATTCATGGTTTCTATCATTTTCCTCAACTCCTCTATTTTTTTTTTTTTTTTTTTTTTTTTTTGGTACCGGGGATCAAACTCGGGTCCTTGTGCTTGCAAGGCAGGCGGCGGAAACACTGAGCTAAATCCTCGGCCCTCAACTCCTCTATTTTTTGTCTGTGTCTGCTCTAGAGTTATTAATCATGTATTTCATTGTGGTCACCATCTCTGTTTTCATCTGAGAAATTATTTTTTATTCCATTTTTATGAGATCCTCTTTTGTTGCCAATTCAAGGAGTCCAGATGGTTGAGTTTCAGATTGTTCCATCTCATTGCCTCTTGGAATTGCCTTTGGTGATCTGGAAGTCTGGTTCTGAGTCTTTTTTAGGTGTCTTCTCATTTCTATATTTGTTGTTGTTGATGTTTTTGTTTAATTCCTGGGTTACTGCTTGTAAATTGCTTATTGCAAGTATCTTTATTGCTAGTATTTAGAACCCTTAGGGAATGGCTACTTATTGGATTGTCTTCCAGGTTTAGTTGGCCTTTGGGTTTTGAGTCTGTAATGGCCCTTAGGCAATCTCAGTCTTGGCATACCAGCAAGGACAACTGACTTGAACTTGACTCTTTGCTCTCCCAGTGGGCTTCAGTTCTCAACAAGCCTTGGGGAGTCCCTCTCTCTGCTGCTCACTATTGCACCAATTCCTGGGCTCAGAATGATGGCCTTCTGGATCTCTGGACTTTGCTGCCATCTGGGCGGGTCTCTGGCTTGAGCCTGCATACCCTTGCTGATGGTAGATGCAGATATTAAGATAATTCCCACTTTCCAAATGAAGAAACAGAGCCTCTGAGAGGTTAAATAATGGGCCCAAGATCATACAGTTGGTAAGTTGAAGCCTGTGCCCCTCCCTTTTGGGGGGTACTAGGGTTCAAACTCAAGTCTGTGCTTTCAACTGAATGTTTTCTGGGGATGGAGTCCACATTATCTAGTAGAGAGAGAGAGAGATAAAGAGCTCACCACAGGGAGTGAACTAATGGGGACATATTTGGGCCAGTGGAGGAATAATAAAAAATAGTATTCACTGAACACTTACTAAATACCTTCTAAACAGTTGCATATGCATTAGACTGAGATGAAATAAAACCCAAATACACAAATTGGGCAACTGAAAGACGAAACTGAAGAACTGAGGCTTCTGTTGGTACCAGTTTAAATGTGAGTCAATAAGTAACACACTTCTGTTTCTTTTTTTTCCCATTAAGTTTATTGGTACATTTTCGGTATAAAATACAGTTACATTCATCATTGGGATCTTGTACCTTTACATGAGTATCTTGGTTCTTTTTTTTTTCCCTTTCCCCTGCTCCTTCACCCCCTCCACCCTTCCCTATGTGCAAAGACTTTGTTTCCATTTTTTTCTCATATTTTTTCTTTTCCCTTCATTCCTTTCCCCTACCCCTCCCACTTCCCCTACTCCTTTAGACCTTTTCTTCCTAGTACACAATATCAATTATACATTTTTAAATTACAATATCAAGATCTAGGAGACATTACCACAGATATTGCAGAATTTAAAAGGATATAGAAAGCATATTACAAATTTTTTTTTGAAATAAATTTGACAACTTCTAAGAAGTAACTTGGAAGACAAATTAATGAAACTAACTCTGGAGGAAATATAAAATTTGAATAGCACCTGTTAAAGAAAGCATATTCCTAGC